>JAMZRA010000002.1:12209606-12491170 GCA_024499935.1 Tyrophagus putrescentiae | reverse complement strand
GTACAAACAATCATTAGGTTAGCCTAAGCTAATAAAAAAGGTCACCCCTTTACCTTCTTCATAGTAGTTGTACATGCGAATCAGCGCCGGCTGCACCTTCTTCACCTTGTACTTCTGGTAGAGGCGAAACTGGAAGCAGTACTGCCGCCCCGTGGGCACTGTACGAAGGTAGAGGACCACCTTCGTGGTGGTCACATCGTACTGTACGACATAGGTCTCCTCGGCCAGGACCAGGTCGAGGTCGCGCGTTACCGGGCGGAAGCCGCTGAGCAGGCCCACCTCGAGGATGGCCATATCCGATTGGTACTCGCTGACCGAGTGGTAGCGAACGCAGAGGCTTAGTACCATCACCTGCGGTTTCCGCGTTGAGGTGTCCGGAAGCGGCGGAAGCAGGCCCAGGCGGTGGTTGGCCCGTTTCCGGCGACTCTGCAGCTCCTTATTTATTTTTTCCTCTTTTTTGCTGAAGTTTAAAGAATTCCGCCGCTTTCTTCTCGCGGCCAGACGAGTGTCCTCGCAGCAAGACTGGACTTTCGAAATTTCCGAAGTTTGCTTACCAATAGAGGCGTGCAGATAGCGGCGATTAGCTTCCTCCTGCATCGACCGCTGCGTCCGGTTCCCGGTGATGCCCAGTTCACCATAAAGCTTTGCTTTCGACTTTTCCCGGCTCGGAAAGTACCGGCCCTCAATGTGGCTCTCGTGGACAATCGGCTGCTCTCGGTACTGGTAAGCGTCGACGTCAATGTCAAAACGGCAGTTGGTGCCATTTGGAGCAAATTCATTGTAGATGATCAGCAGGCTCAGTTTTCCGAGTCCTAAAAATAAAAAAAAATTTAAACTTCATAACTTAAAAAATTTCTTTTTTATGGCAAACCATTTCCGGTCGTCTTAAAGGAAATCTCCTGCGTCTCACTGTCCACCGGAAGCGTCTGCAGAAGGTCGGCGTTGGAGTGATTAAAGCTCAGCGACCGTTTCAGCTGCTCATCAAAGAGGACGTCCGTCTGGAGGCCGTTTCGCTTCCGGTTCCGGCTTCTTCCGCCGCCGGCCATCACCACCTGCTCCTCCTGCTCAAACTCCTGGTTCACCTTATTAAGGAGGTAAAACTTGGACAGGGCGTCCAGGGCCACTATGGTATCCTGGGTGTTATCAAACGCCCCCTTCATCTGCTGGGCATTGAGCCAGTTGGCGATGGACATCGGGTGGCCCAGCACGTCAACCTGCTGTTGTTGATAAGATTTGCCACTTGGGCCACTGCTGATAAGCGCCAGCAGGGCGTAGGCGGCCGTCTCCACCGGCCAGGCGGCGCTGTCCTTCCAGGACTTCTGATTCAGCTTTGAGTCGTGACTTGCGCTGGAGGTCAGCGCTTGCACCAGTTTTTCCTTCAAAGCGGCCGCTTCCGAGCTTTCTGAGTAGCTCAGCGCGTAGGCAACCAGCGCCTGTCGATAAGCTTGGCTCCTATCGCTCACCTCCTGATAGTTGGCCAGCACAAAGGTTTCCGCCTGTTCGATGGTCTCATTCAGCGAGGCCATCACCTCAGGGGCACTTGAGGTGAAAATTTGATCCAGGTAAGGTCGACACTGGTTGAGCACGGTCAGTATGTAGGCGGTCAGCGGGACCCGACCTTGGCGCCGCCCATGGCTTTTTCATGCAGCACCGGATGCTCCTCCTGAAAGTGGCCATTGTCTGAGGGTTTAGGTTGATCAAGCTTCTGCCGGCCCTGGAGCCAGGCAATGGCCGTCACCACTATCTGCTCATCTAGAAGTTGATCTCCCAGATAGGGGGCCGCCTGGCAGAAGGTCTTCGCCACAAAAGCGTCACCAAACGATGCAGGCGCTTTCGAAGGTCGCAAAGAGCCGTCCTCTTTTCGAACTCCAACTCTGACACAGAGCCGTTCAAGTAGCCGACCCTTGGTCCGGTGGCCGCTCAGGCCGACCCACTGTCAGAGTAGCAGCCATCGAGTGAGATTAAAGGCGGCGTAGTACATGTTCTGCTCGCCACAGCCTTCGGCTTCGATCAGCTCCGAGAGCTCTCAAGCTGCTCAGCTGGGGGCGGTACCGCTCCCGAAGGCCGTCACCACGTACCTCAGCGAATCGGGAACTATATTCGAAGAGGAGGAGGTTGAATCCGAGGTGATGTACCGGGCGTCCAGGCCAAGGTTTTTACTCGTTTCATCAGCATCACAGCCCTCTCTTTGACCGAAGCTTCACCATCCGTCTTCTGCTCATTTCCGGTCGTCTCGTCGACGTAGAGGCCGGTCTCGATGCGAGCCTCCCTCTTGCTCGATTCTGCGGGTAAGGTCAAAGGTGAGCTGCTGCTCCTTGACGACGCCCGGTCGTCCAGCACATCAACCGTTGCGACCTTATCAACGAAGCCGTCCCTCCTTTAGGAGAAGACTGGCCTCGATGTACGTTAAGCGGCCACTTTGACGGAAGCAGTCGAAAAGCGTTTGGGCAAAAGAGTGCGGCGCAATGACAGCTCCTCGAGTGGCTCGAGGGGCGGAAGCCATCGGGAGCAGAGGCCTGACCCGTTCAAAGGTGACTGTTCACGTTCGTCCCCGGTGACTGGTAGTTGAAGGCGTGACCTGCACTTCCGCCTGCTCGTGTCGACCACCGTCGGCGGGAGCGACACTTGAGGAAGAAGGGCTTGAAGGTGGTGACGGAGCGACCGGTCGCCGAAGCAGGTCAAAAGCCTCTCGGGGGTGATGGACAACGTTCGGACGGCCCATTGGTGATGGAGTCCGGGCGTGGTGAAGGTGATGTTCTGAGTGCCACTGAAAAAGTAAAAAGGAGTTTATAAAGAAGGGGTGATAAAAAAAGCTCCTAAGATTTTGGTACCTTTGATTGAGGAGCACCAGATCAAAGAGCCAGGTGTCGCGAAAGTCCGAACGGACGTGCTCCACCGTCACGCCCCCCGAGTCGATGAAGTCGTCGCTCTCAACGCTGGGATTACCTGAATCTGCATTTGAAGAAGAAGAGGAAGAGGATGAAGCGGAATCTCCTGACCAAAAAAGTAGTTTCTAACTAGTAAACTCTCTCAAAACATAAACCGATTAGGCGGGGATACTTACGAGAAGCTTGAAACTCATTCCTCGTCGAGCGAAGACAACAGGCGAGGTACTCGTTCCTGCAGGCCCTCGAGGTGTACCGTTCCACAATCTTCGCCCGGTCCATGCAGCCGAGGTCTTCCGAGCTTCCCTTGGAAGGTTTCACCTCGCCGAGGTGGCAGCACCACAACCGGAAGGCCTCTTCCAGTGTGCTCGAGTTGGTCGTTTTCTTAGCATCATCACCTGATTCCTTTCTAACTCGCCGAGCCTTCTTCTTTTTGTGACAACTGAACACTCCAAACTGCTGCTCATCAATCACCGAACTGGAGCTGAGCACCTTGAAACCGGCAGAACGTAAAACTTCCGCCGAGCTAGCCGCCGCCCCTCCCGGGCCACAGCCTCCATCCGCCCGCTCCAGCAGAGCACTGTACGAGGAGAAGGAGGCGTTTTCGGCGCCCCTCCGCAGAAGGTACACCGCCTCGTCGATCGCATGAAAGCCGAGCACGTCCCCTCGGTGGCCGCCCTCCACCTGGAAGGTGACATTTCCGCCCGGGTAGACCTTCCTCCTCTTTTTGGTCCTCTGATTTTGTTGGCCAGCTTTCAAGAGCTGGACGTTCAAACTTCCGCCACAGTTTGCTCCTGGGCTGACTGTCAGTCGATGGGAGTCGGCCAGCAGCTCTCCATCCTCGCTGGTGGCCACCAGAAGCAGTCGTACACTGGGGACCATCTGATTGCTTATCAGCAGGTTGATATGCTTTGAATTAGATTGTAAGCTGATCTTCTCCCACTGAACCACCGCGCCTCTGCTCATCACCAGCAGATAGGCGGTGTCTCCTCCTTGAAGCCGTTCAGCCAAAACTTCACTCTGAAAGCGTTCTCCAACTTGAAAGGAGAAGTTTCGCTTGTTGGCAATCCACAGGCTGGCGTCGACTGAAGAAGACTTTTTAATCCTAGTCTGCCTGAAGGGTTCCAGAATGAAACTGCTGTAAGTTTGCTGGCTGGCATCAAAGTGACCGACCGTAGTCGCCAGTTGAACCTTGTACGAGCGGAAGTTGTCCGGCGGAAGGAAGCTGAAAACGACAAAACCATTTTCCGTGGAAACGATCGAGTGTTCGAGGGTCACCGGGTTTCTGGTCTCAGTGGAGGTGATTTTCAGGGAGAAGGGCACTTCAGGGGCGGGCTTTCCATGAGGGTCTAGAATTTCAAACTTGAAGAGAAAGATTAATTTCCTTATCAACTGTCTGATAAAAAAAAAGTTCAGCTTACAGCGAGGTAGTTGACCACCATGGGCTTGTACCGTCGTACAGTCCTCCCAAAGCCGAAAGTGTACGGCCGCTCTACAATGGCCACGCTGCTGTCCAGCGACTGTTCCTGCGCATTGGTGGCACACTCTCGTACAGTTGCTTCAACGACAAAACGAAGTGGTGCTCTTCCTGATCCTTTCAGGTACTGCCCACCGTGTTCCCTGATCCAGCTGATATCCGCCTGGTGGCGCATCACGCCCCCGTCGAAGCAGAAGGTGTTGGTGCTGTTGAAGAAGTTGATCACTGGAGCTTTATCACCGCCCACTTTATCACCACCTCCATCGGCAGCAGCACCACCGCCCACCTCGGTAATTCCGTAGCGGTAGTAGACCGTACCGCGAACCGGTTTCCCGAAAGTGTACGACACGTTCATGACAATGTCCACGGAGGTGTCGGTGCTGAAGATGAACTTCGGCAGGGTAAAGTCGATCTTGAAGGCGGGCAGGATGTACTGGGTGACGTCGAAAGCGGTGCTGACCACCAGTTTGTGCTGGAAAAAGGAAACAAGGACTTTAGTACTGATCAAGTCTTCAAATCACATTTGTTTACTTTTGGCCCGTAGAGAACATCGGCAGTCCAGGTGCCCGGCTTTGCTATCAGCGGAAAGTTGAAGCGATGTTCGGCGATGTGCATCGGCGGCCCGGTCACCAGGACCGCCTCCTCCACCTTGATCTTCTGGTGGTTGCTGATGCGCAGCAGTACGTGCTCGCTCAGTGGGCGTAGGTGGCGGTCGAGGCGAAGTACCCGAAAGCGGACGGTGTCCTCCACCTTGTAGATTGGCTTATCAGTTTGCAGGTAGATGAAACCGTTCTCCGGGGAGACTTCCACCAAGGCGGAACGAATGACGCCGTTGGGGAAGGTCACCACGACGATGATGTCTTCTGCCTGAGCAGGAGGAAAGTTGCCGCCGTTGCTGGTAGGCTCGAAGGGAAAGGACACCTCGGTGAGTTGACCTGAAAAAAAGGAAAAATTGATAAGGGATGATGAGGATTTAATTGAATGTAAACAGATATAAAAAAGATCATCATCATCACCTTGGGTAAACTGAATCTGCTCACTGAGCAGTGGAATAGAGGGGCTTTCCTTGGAAAACAGCTCCAAAGTGGCACTTGAAGTGGTGGTGATCGAGTTAGTGGGGTCATCAGTGGACAGCACCAGAAGAGTGTTCCTCTCGCCCAGATGAAGTCGTGAAGGAAAGAGAACGGTTTGGCAGCTGAGTTTTGAGGTTAAGGAGATAAACAAAAAAGTTGAAACGATTTAGGTAGAAAATTGTGATTCATAGAGGCAGTACTTACCGAACAGTGCTGAAGAAGGCGAAGAGTGCGACAGTGACCACTGATAACGTGGTCATCATCAGATTGGCAGCAGCTGATTTTTTCTTCATGATAATGGTGATGATGGTGATGGTGATGGTGAGAAAGTCTCGATTTACTCCTGGTGACACATCGATGCAATATTTTTACTTGGTAACACGGTGAACACATTTGCAAAAATTTTTTGTACCATCGCCAAATTTGGTATCGTTGGAAAGCTTAGGACCAGAGGAACAAAATGGCCTAAGCCGTTTAGCCCTAGCAAATCTGGTTCGTCCACCAGGGGGCGCACAAGGTCATGACTTTCAAAAATTTTTTTTGAATTTATGAGTAAGTTTTTTTAAATAAATTGTTCTTTATAATATAGATAGAGCCTGTGCATACCCATTAAATTTTAGTTTGCCAAAATCCGCAAACTAGATTAAAATTTATGAGCAAAAATTCAAAAAATGTTGTATTTTGTGTTTTTTAATCATTTTTTTCGCTGTCTAGATCATTGCAAAGCATTTAATTGTAATATTCTATAATAGTTTTAGCCTGCAGGGTACTTATTTTTAGTTTTTAAAGATTTTTAAATTGACCGGAAGTGGAAGATCGGTTATTGATTTTCTACTTCCGGTTGGTATTTTGTTCCGAAACTATTTTTAATCGATTCCTCGTGTTGAAAAACCATAAATAGGTATCTTGGTGAGTAATATTTAATTAAAATTCATTAAAATTTAAATTGATTAATTTTGTTATTTTTGCAAAAATTTCAAATGTGTATTTTGGTCTTAATTGATGGGTGCCTGCTAGGTACCAGCTACATGTTTGGTACTGATAAAAAGCCAATGAATAGGAGAACTCAACGCCGTTTACCGTTTGTTTCTAGCAAATCTGGTTCTCTCACCAGAGGGCGTAAAGAATCAAAGTTATGAGTCACCTTGAACACTTGTCAACTTTATGGGCCTAATTGCTAGGTGCCTGTTAGGTACCAGCTACATATTTGATATTTATGAAAAGCTAATTGATAGGAGAATCGAACGCTTTTTACCGCTAGTTTTTAGCAACTCTGGTTCTCCCGCCAGAGGGCGTAAAGCATAAAAGTAATGAAGTCACCTTGACTTGCCAACTTTATGAGGATAATTGCTAGGTACCAGCTACATATTTAGTACCAATGAAAAACTAATAAATGTAAGAATTCAACGTCGTTTACCGTTTGTCTCTAGCAAATCTGGTTCTTCCGCCAGAAGGTTTAAAGCATATATTTCATTAACTTGATACTTTGCGCCCTCTGGTGAGAGAACCAAATTTGCTAAAAACAAACGGTTAACGGCGTTGAGTTCTCCTATTCATTGGCTTTTTATCGACACCAAATATGCAGCTGGTACCTAGCAGGTACCTATCAATTAGGCCCATAAAGTTGACAAGTGTTCAAGGTGACCTCATAACTTTGATTCTTTACGCCCTCTGGTGAGAGAACCAGATTTGCTAGAAACAAACGGTAAACGGCGTTGAGTTCTCCTATTCATTGGCTTTTTATCAGTACCAAACATGTAGCTGGTACCTAGCAGGCACCCATCAATTAAGACCAAAATACACATTTGAAATTTTTGCAAAAATAACAAAATTAATCAATTTAAATTTTAATAAATTTTAATTAAATATTACTCACCAAAATACCTATTTATGGTTTTTCAACACGAGGAATCGATTAAAAATAGTTTCGGAACAAAATACCAACCGGAAGTAGAAAATCGATAACCGATCTTCCACTTCCGGTCAATTTAAAAATCTTTAAAAACTAAAAATAAGTACCCTGCAGGCTAAAACTATTATAGAATATTACAATTAAATGCTTTGCAATGATCTAGACAGCGAAAAAAATGATTAAAAAACACAAAATACAACATTTTTTGAATTTTTGCTTATAAATTTTAATCTAGTTTGCGGATTTTGGCAAACTAAAATTTAATGGGTATGCACAGGCTCTATCTATATTATAAAGAACAATTTATTTAAAAAAACTTACTCATAAATTCAAAAAAAATTTTTGAAAGTCATGACCTTGTGCGCCCCCTGGTGGACGAACCAGATTTGCTAGGGCTAAACGGCTTAGGCCATTTTGTTCCTCTGGTCCTAAGCTTTCCAACGATACCAAATTTGGCGATGGTACAAAAAATTTTTGCAAATGTGTTCACCGTGTAAATGTGGTGGTGTTGATGATTTGCAGTAGAGGATAGGCTTTGAAGCGAAGCGAAGGAAAAATCGGCACAAAAATCTTAACAAGTTCTTTGTTGATAAGTGCTACTGCTGCTGCTGATGCCAAGGCAAGGGAAAGTTGAACAGGGCTGATGTGTTCAGCCTCCGGAGGCTAGAACTGCTCTGCTCTGCCTGTTCGTTTTGGCGGGCAATGCCACTGCTGCTGCTGCTGCTGCTGATGTACATGTGCCTCAGTTTCTGCTGCTGTACGACGCTGAACATGGACGCAGAACACATTTTCATTCCCACACTGACAAGAAATAGAGAGACAGGCACTGATGATCACATGAGGGATGCCGAGATCACCACTAACTAACAAGGACCTCGATACCAGGAATGACTGATATTATTAGTGCAAACAACTGCTAAACAACGGCTAACAAAATCTCTGCCTCCTCTTTTCAAAGTTATACCCCCTTCTTGTTATGATAAGAGAGGACTTGACTGGTTTCGGGAAAAGGTTGGTGGTGGTGGTGGTGGTGGTGCTAGACAAAGACTGCCTGACGCGTGATCGTTGCTGTTTGTCTGTTTTTAGAAGTTCTCGAGAGTTGGCTTTGAGAGGAGAGGATTCATCGGAATTGGTCTGTTTATATTTGCCGTTTTAGAGTTGACGAAGAAGAAGGAGAAGTACTATGACTGAACTGGTCGCCTAGGAGGCGCACCTGATAAGACGAAGACGTTGTGTCTGGTGTGTTTGTTTTCTGCTGCTCCTTCTTCTTTTGCATAAGTGCACTACTACTGTGTGCTTTCACTAGAATTCACTGTAGCGCTGAAGGAAAACAAATCAGAGAGATCCACGACTATGTACACAAAAATTCTCTTATTTGCACTTTGTCTTTTTTCTACCTCTTCTACTTTTCAACACCTTCCAACAAAAATAACCAAAGTTCCCAGAGACAGTGAGGAGGACAACCGCCACCACCACCATCGTAATTATAGCTGGTAGTGGTGAAGACGATCAAAGCAGAGCAGAGGCACTGATAAGACACCAACTCTATTCATGGCTTTTGATTGATAAGCCGCTCGATTGATGTGCTTCACCACCACCACCACCACCACCAACTCCTCCACCACTTTTATCACCACCTTGTTTGCAGGAAAATGCGATCAGCACTGAACTGTTTGTTACTGCTGCTGTCGCTGCCGCTGAACGAGACTGTTTGTCTGCTGCGGTTGTGGTGGCAATGGTGGCAAAGTCGAGTAAATAGAAAATTGTAAAAATAAAATAGCGATGAAAAATGCATTGCAGGGGTTCTAATCATCATCTACAAATATTCCACCATCTAATCATCAATCTCGTCATTGTAGTCGACCACCTTTGAGCTGCTGTCCTCCCGCCGCCCTCGCCGGTGCTTCACGTCCATCTTCGCCTTCATCGCCCGAACAAAGGCGTTGAAGGGCGCCTTTCCACTCGTCCTCCTCTGTTGACCATTGGGCTCAAACTGCGCCCACGGGTTGACATTAACCTGGACGGTGGACTGCTGAAGGCGGCCACTGAAGAGGTACTTTGCCCGCTCGTAGCTCGCCTTGAAGGGCTCCCCCAGGGTGGCACCTTTCCGCTCGGCGTCCAAAATCTCCCTTCGAACGCCCTTCAACAGCAGATCAATCTGCTCGACGTCCAGTCGAGAGAGGGAGATCTTCCGCCCCTCCATGTACTCCAGCAGGAAGATCACATAGTTGAGGTCCTGCTCGCGGCAGGCAATGTTCACCAGGCTGCCGAGGATTTTCGCGTTTGGGGCGGCCACGCCGCAGCGGGCCATGTCGGCGAGCAGGTTCCGGGCACTTCGGGCGTCCGAGCAGCTAAAAGGTCAACGCCCAAAGGTCATAATGTCTGGCTGGAGGTGGTCTTCAGACTGCATCACCTTTAGAATCGTCTGACAGAGGGCTCGGGCCCTTTTCGGGCCTTTGCCCTTGGCCGCCGACTTCGCCGCCCGCTTCAGCAGCACATTGTAGAGGGTGGTGTCCGCCTTGAGGCGGTACCGCCGCAGGAGGGCCCGTATCTCCTCCAGCGCCGCCTCATCCACCCGCGGAAGCAGGTCCACAAAGAGCGTGACCGTCTTCAGCGAGGGCGTGATGTGGTGGGCGTCCATGAGGGCGGTGAAGCCGGGAAGGCCGCCAAAGAGGAGGAAGCGGTTTGAGGGGCGTGAGAGCGACTGGTGGTCAATGGCGACGATGGAGTTCAAGTTGGCACCGGTGAGCAGGTTTGGCTGGTAGTTGTTTTGCTGAAGCTCATTTGAAGAGGATGAGGAGAGAGATTTGTTGACGTTCAGCAGCTCACCTTCAGAAATCATCACCGAAAACTTTTCCTCGCTAATCATCTTCTGCTGCTGCTGAAGACCGGCAGTTAGTAGCAGTGGACTAGATTGAATCGCCTCCAGGTCCTCCCGGCTCAGATCACAGTCGCGAATCGCCCGCAGAAAAAGGTTAATGATGGGCAGATCGAGTTGAACCGAGTTTGTAGTGCTGCTGCTGCTGCTGCTGCTGTTGCTCGAAGAAGTGGCCAGCATTTGATGCAGCAGTCGAGTGGCCTCCAGCAGCCCTGACCTTCGATTTCCAATGCAGCCCATCAGCATCATCGCGTAGGTGTCCAGCGAAAGGGGGCGGCCCTTTTCGGCCATCTCCGCCAGGGTGGCCCTAGCGTTGGCCATGTCGCCCAGCCGGGCGAAGGCCTTCACCAGGACATTGTACTGAATGTCATTCAGCTCGTAGCCCTCCAGCTGGAGCTTCTCCCGCAGGCGAAGAGTCTGCTGTAGGGCGTACTGGGCGGTCTCCGGATGATCGAGCACCGGAGCATTGGCGCAGGCGTTGAAGAGCGCCGTGATGGTCGACTTGGTGGGCCGCAGTTCGAAGCGTTTCATCTCTTCTAAAAGCTCGACGGCTTTTCGAGTGAAGCCCGCCTGCCCGGCGACCTTCATCAGGAGGGAGTAGAAGCGAGTGTCGGTGACCTGGTAGCGCTCCTCGTAGACGTACGCCTGGTGGAGTTCGAAGATGCGCGCCACCGGAAGCGGCCGCTGGCGTTTCAGTTCGTTCATCATGCGCATGTAGGCCTCGGGCGACTTGCGGCGGGCGTCCCGTTTGATTTCCAGCTTATCGTAGCCGTCAGCGTCGTCGGGTACTTCGGTTTCAGATTTTAGCGGAGCGGCGTGAACAATCTTTGAAGAAGTGCTACTGAAGAAGAAGAAGAAGGTGTTGGTGGTCCTTGTCGGCCGTACTGCTCAAAAAGGTCGCCGAAGCGGTCCGGCTCCAGCGTGGCAAAGTTGATGTCGCCCTCGCTGGAATTGTAGCGGTCAGCTTTAGCTTGGGTCCTAGGAGGCCCAACATTCTTCAGTTGATTGCTGCTGCTGCTGATGTCCTCTTCTTTTCTCCTTTGTTGTTTCAGCGGCAGCCGTTTCGTAATAGAATAGGAAGTGGCAAAACTGCTGCAGGCTGGAACGTTAATGACACACTTGGCCAGCAGTGGTACCAGGAGTCGACTTCCATTACCACCACCGGAAAGGTGGTACATCCTGGTTGAAGAAGAAGAATTTAAAAGGGATTCTTTGAAGAGAATCTTTGGCGATTGTTTACAAAAATTGAAGTTCTTTCACATGTGACGGTGGTGGAAATAGCCCTGCTACTGCTGCTGCTGGCGACCTGCGCTGTAGAATTGGCCGATTTGGCACGTGTTTAGCACAAGTTTTGGTGTTTTGATTTTTGTGATTCTCTTTTAGGTGATCCAAGAAGAAGAAAAAGAATGGACAAAGACTTTTCTTTTGTCGAGGGCGACGACGACGACAGCGGAAGTGAGTTTAGTGATGCTGAAGACTATGCTGATGACGACGGTCAGGAGGAGGAGGAGGAAGAAGAGGGCTTAGAAAACGGAGGCGAAGAGCAGCAGCAGAATGATGACCAAAAACAACTGCAAAACGGCAAACCGAACCGACTGTCCAAGCTGCAGGAGCTCAACAAGTCCTCCAAGTACAAGTCATCGATGCACGGGGCGGACATCGGAAGCTTAAGAACAAGGAGAAGAAGGAGCGGCGGGAGCGGGCAAAGGTAAAGCACTTGATAAATTTTTCTTTCGAAACTCTGACTAAAAATTCCTCTTTTTTAGGAGCTAGGCCTTCCGAAGCAGACGCCACGAACCATCGAATCGACCCGCCTACCGAATGAAAACATCGTCGAGCCCGGGGACGAGGAGGTGGCGGTGGACGAGTCGCTGGACGAGATGTCCGCCTACTTTCGCAAGGAGGTCGAGCCGAAGGTGCTGATCACCGCGGACGACAATCCGCACACGAAAGACGATTCGCTTCTGTCGGGAGCTGCGGAACGCCATTCCCAATGCGGAGTTTCGCTTTCGAAAGCGGGCCAGCATCAAGAAGATGGTGAAGGCGGCGGCGGAGCGCGGCTACACTGACATACTGATAGTGAATGAGGACTGGCGGAAACCGAGTAAGTATAGTGTTCTAAATCACGGAGTTCTAAATGCCATTTTTAATCATTTCGAAATCTTCCACTTCCTCTCCAGACGCCCTCCTCCACATCCACCTCCCCGACGGCCCCACCGCCTACTACCGCCTCAGCAGCATCCGCTACGTGCGGGAGATCAAACGGCGCGCCCAGTTCAACAACAGCCGCCCCGAGGTGATAGTGAACAACATGACCACCCGCCTCGGCCACACCGTTGGCCGCATGCTCGCCTCGCTCTTCCACTACGAGCCCCAGTTTAAGGTCGCAAGGTGGTGACCTTCCACAACCAGCGTGACTACATCTTCTTCCGCCACCACCTCTACGAGTTCAAGGACGACTCGAAGGTGGCCATTCGCGAGCTGGGGCCGCGGTTTACGCTGAAGCTGCGCTCCCTTCAGCGGGGCACCTTCGACTCGAAGCACGGCGAGTACGAGTGGGTTCTGAAGCGGCACGAGCAGGCGGGCGGCGAAAATCGAAGGCGGTTCTTTCTCTAAACAGAGAACTCCATTTGTTTGTTTGTATGTACAGCTTTATTATTTATATCAGTGTATCGGGTTCAGTGGTTAACGATGAACATGAACATCAGCAAAAGAAGAAGATGACAAAAGGCTATTATTATGGACGTGAAAACAATGAATAAACAAAGAGGCGCTCGTGTGATATCACTGATGATGATAGATGAAGAGTAGAAAAATGTTGGAATAAGAGGTTAAAAAATCATAGATAGAGTAGTAGAAAGAGAGAAAATAGAGGATGTGAGCGAAAAACAGAAATAGATGATTGGAAAGAGTTGAAGAAGTTATTATGAATGAGATGATCATAATCGGTTGATAACTGATGATAAACAGTGGGCGAGCTTACTTTCACTCGAGTTTACTATGGTTCTGATTGAGATCAGCAGCAGCAGCGGTCGTTTCGCCTCTTCGGACACTTGATCACCTGAATTTGTACTATTGTTGTTTGAAGTGGCTGCTGGGATTCCCTTATTATTGTCAACAGCCCTCGTCAGTATTGCATTGCCATTTCCCGTCTGAACGTTGTACGTCTTGATCTTGATCGTCCGCCGGTCAAAGACAAAGGTTTCCGGACTTCGTGTTAGCTTATTATTACTTTCGTCCTTGTACCGGTCGAACCAGCGGATGTTGGTCCGGGGAAGGGGCCTCCACTTGAAGCCACTTTTGCTGCTGTTTTCATCTCCATTACCATTACCATTACCAGAACCTTCCGAACCTCCCAGGTGATAGTAGTGCTGAAAGACCTCCTCCCCGCGGCAGGCCTGCATGGCAATGTACGAGTGGACAATGAGGCGGGGAACTTGCTCGTAAAGTACGTGACAAACTCGCCGGGAATGGCGCCCAGGGCGGACTGCAGCCTCTGGTCTAGCTCGTGGTAGTGGTGACGCTTGTTGCGGATGGCCCGCAGCAAGTCCCGCACCGAGCTGCCCTTGTAGTTGCGGAACTTCCGCAGGTCCTCCTGAAGCTCAACTGAAAGCTGGCGGCGCCAGTCGCCCTTGCAGACGTCCAAACTGCCGTACTCCAGGGCGGAGACCAGCGGCGAGTCGGCGGCCTTCTCGCTCTCGATTCGATCGGAGATGTCCTGGAGAAAGGCCAGCGACTGCTTGGCGTTCCAGAAGAAGGGATGCTTCACCACGGCTTCGATTGGCGGCCGAGAATCGGGATCCGCGGCGACCATGCTCTCCACCAGCGAGTACACCGCCGCGTGCTCCTCCTCCTTGATCGCCTCCAGGTCGGTGGTGCCGTTGATGATGTTCGACTGTCGGCTGAGGAGGTTCCCAAAGGGGTGGTCGCCCCCGGTGATGGTGTAGTAGACGAGGCAGCCCATCGAGAAGATGTCGTTCGGTTTGCTCGCCTTGGCGCTCCTCGGCTCCAGAGTTCCTGGAACTCCACCACTTCCCTCCGCCAAACATCTTCGCCTTGAGAATCTCCGGGGCGATCCAGCCCTCGGTGCCGGCGCTGAACTCCGTCGTCAGCGACTCCGAGTTGAGGATCTTCGAGACGCCAAAGTCGCTGATCATGATCTTCCGACGGCGGCTGGGGGAGAGCGGCTGCGAGATGAGAATGTTCGCCGGCTTGATGTCTCGGTGGACAATGTCCAGCGAGTGGAGGTGCGCCAGGCCCAGGCAGGACTGGTGGAGAATGTCGGTGCGGTTAAAGTGGTAGCCCAAAGTTGAACTTTCATCCCCTTCTCCTCCCAAACCGTTCAGCCGTTCAATGTACTCGGCCAGCGTCAACTCCGCCAGCTCAATGGCAATGTAGAGAAACTGGTGATCGGTCTCGGTGGCAAAGTAGCGAATCAGGTGCGGGTGCTGCAGGCGACGGAGGAGTTCGATTTCCCGGTTGGCCAGCTGAAAGCAGTCGGCGACGATCCGCTTGACGGCCACCTCCTGCCGGCCCTCGAATTTGCCCTTGTAGACGCAGGTGCCGGCGCAGCCGCGCCCAATGATGTCCCCACGTTGTAGGAGATCTTTCCGATGGAGACGTTGGCTCCAGAGCTGGAGCTTGCTGAGCCATTGGCTGAAGAGGCATCTTGTCTTCTTATCACCACGCTGATAGACGAACTTGTAGGCAATGATGGCAAAGGCGACGATGAGCAGCAGGAGGAGGACCACTACCACCACAAAGAGGTTGATCACCCAGCTGGTGTAGATGTCCAGTTGGCTGGCCAGCGAGCCGACGATGTTGGTATTGTCGGGCAGAAGCTGCTGCTGAGGTAAAGGCTGAATGACCTTAATCTTTTCTTCTATTTTCTCCTCTTTTGGTACGACATTTGCGGGCACCGCCGGAATGAGCTCTGCCGGCCGAATTCGAGTGAACTTGACGCCCGTCGTTTTGGGAAACTCATAGTAGCCGGCCATTTGGAAGAAGTTGTTGTTTGCTGAGAGATGAGGATGATGATGAAGACTTTCCATTAGACTCACCCTCCTCCTTTGGGCCCTCAATCAGGTAGTCCGAGTCCTTTCGAATTAGGTTGTAGTCAACCAGAGCGCTGAGCGCGTACAGCGACTTCGAAGCGGCCAGCTCGCCAATGTACACCGAGGGAAAGAGCGAGTTGTGCTGAATGTTACTGACGTTGACAAAGCCGCCAATCGTTAGAAAAGGGATTCGACTGAGAACGGGAAAGCCGTTCGCCTTGACGGTTCCCGCCTCGGAGAGCTTGTACATCGCCACGATGGGCGAGGCAAAGTGCGACGACCAGAGGAAGGTGTTCTCCCCGTTGGCAATGTCAATGGTGGCCAGCTTGCCGTTGGTGCTCGACGTCAGGTGCAGGTACTCGTAGCTGTTCTGCGGAATGGAGTTTACGATGGAGGGTGAGTAGTCGAGGAAGGTGAAGTTGCTCAGCTTTTCGCGCGTTTCGCGTTGAAGACCGAGATGGTGTACTCGGACTTGAAGAGGTACAGCAGGTTTCGACTGTTTTGTTTTTCGGTGTTCTTTTTGCCGCTGTTTTCGAAGGCGTTTGGCAGGCTGCTGCTGCTGCTGCCTGATCTCGAAGAAGAGGAAGAAGAACTTTCCCCGCCGCTTCCAGTGCTCGGACAGATGGGCGCGTCGCTGTTGATAATGTCCACCTTCTCGCCGGTGGTCACGTCGACGACGACCCACTCGTCCGTTTTCTTGCTCGTGTAGATCATCCCATCGGAGCTGCGGCAGGGCGAGCTGGAGACTAGCTCGCTGATGGTGAAGGGCAGCTTCTCCAGCGGCTTGGGCTTCTTTTCGCTGAGCGAGCGAGTGTGAGCGTGTAATGTAAACAAAGAGGAGCGGTCAGTAAACAGAGCCCAAAAATAGAACCCAACCCAAAAGCGATCGATCAATCAGTCAAATCAGTTACCTAAAGCCGTTGACCAGGTAGAGGGTGCCGTCCTTGGGGTCGGGCAGCAGAAGGTGCTGCTTCGAGGTGCTCTGCTGATCATTCTGGTGATCGGTGGTAAAGTTGAAGGCAGAGGAGGGAGAGGTCGGTGACATCTGGAGGATGGGCGCGTCGGTGATGGTCCACTTGACGAGGCCGGTACGCTGGCCGACGGCGTGCAGCGAGCCGTCGAGGGTGCTGATCAGCAGCACCGAGTCGCGGATGGCCACATGCTAAAGTGGATGACAGAAGGACGGGAAATGGAAATGATCAACTTTGAAACGACTCAAATCACAGCACTTACCTTGTTCAGCTCATCGTCAGCTGCTGAGGCAGAAGTCAGCGAAGGGCTTAGGACGCCCAGCAGACATAAACAAAGCAGAGAAATTTTGGAGGCGGCGGTGGTGGTGGTGGTGGTGGTGGTGGTGACAACACCCATCATTTTCTAAGGAGCATTTCCTTTTCCTTTTTCTTTTTCCGTTTGGCGTGCTCTCTAGCACACATATGGTTTGGTGGTAAAGTCAGGCAGACAGGCAGCAAATCGAGTGTGCTCTGGCTTTAGCTGATGCGGACCCAAAGCGCTTTGGTAGCTGTAGTAGCTGTAGAGAGTGAGAGCAGCTGCAGAGAAAGCTGCTTCTGCTCGAGCTCGAGCTCTGTGAGCAAAAACACGCAGTAGTAGTGGTTCTGCTTTCTGCTTTCTACTTTCGCTGCGGCAGAAAGCCAGCAGCCTGTGTTGCGTCAGTTCGCCACCATTTGCACATCCACCACTACCAGCAAATCATTTGTATCCCCTTCTCCTCGTTTTCCTTCTTTCTCCCTTATCCTCGCTTGCTTTCCATCCACATCCATTACATCCAACTCTCGATTCAGTCTCCTGATTGTGAGTTGGCTGCTGCTGCTGCTCCTGCTTTCGTCTTCTCTTCCTCTGCCACGCGTCGCAATTAGTCGTTGCGGTGGTGGTGGTGGTGGTAGTCAATAGTGACACCTTTGTCTTCTTCCGTACGGCAACACACACACACATTGTGCCACCTTTTGTCTTCTCTTGTCTTCTTGTTCTATTTGCAGTGCCCCCTCCGTTGTGGTGATAAATAATGTATGGCTGGTGGTGCTGATTGGTAGTTGTGGTGGCTGAAATGGTCCGCTTCGTGGTGTGTGTGTGCCTTTTTTTTATTCGGTCGGCTGGTGAGGAAGGGAGAAAGGAGGAAAAATGAGACGAGACAAAATGAGAGAAGAGGACATTGCCATGGTGACCATGAGCGGGGTGGTCTGAATCACAGAGTAGAAAAGGAGAGACAGCGACAAAACTGTCTTACGTTTGCCATTGCCAACTATTGAGTTATCAAGTCGTCCACCAGGAGACCGGACCGAGGAGCTCCTGTTTGCAGGTGGCGTAGGTGATGATCGGCTCGACGGCCTTCTCCTGATTAACGATGTTGTAGCGGTTGAACTTGGTCTCCAGCACCTTGAAGCGCACCTCGTCGCCCTTCAGCATTGGAAAGTAGTAGTCGGCGCCTTCGATTTTTCTGTCGAAATGAGGATGAAGAAAATTACCAAAAAATCTTAAATGATCAAAATGCAAAAACTACTCACTTATGGCAAATCCAATTCCGTTTCTCCAGGTCCCACTTGGAGCTGGGCGGCAGGTAGTTGACGTCCACCTGAACCGACCGGTAGAACTTCAGGTTGATGCTCAGGCCGTGCTCCGGCGAACAGTCGGAGATGGTCCCGACCAGCGTCTCGTCCTTCACCGCCGTGAAGACCAGACAGCGGAAGGTGACCTGCGCGAAGATGTCCGATTTGTTCATGATCGTCGGGAGACTTCCACCGCCTCAATCGAAGTGAGGAGGATGAAGATGCCCGCGTCGCGAATCACCTTATTTTGCATGCTCTGATTGATGAGGAGCACCAGCAGGCGGTGGTGGTCGGCGTGCGGGTCAAAGAAGCGGCAGGGAATGCAGATTCGCCGCGAGAGTTCGATTAGCTTGAACATGTTTTGGGGTGGGAGGTAAAAGAAGTTCTTCTTTTGTTTGGAGATCAGAACGTCAAATCTTTCCTACTTTTGGGCGCACGTTGTTTTGTTTTTGATTTTTTCTCGCTTGGTGCGCGCGGGCAATCCGTAGAGTAGGTTACCGAAGTTTGATCAGTAAAAATGAAACTGATAAGCGTACAAACAGACACCGGCGGTGGACAACAACATTTGATAAGTTTTTAATGTAGAAGCCTAAAAGAAAAAGAAGAAGGGAAAATCACAGAACGACAAACACATGATCATGATTGCACAGAAGAAGAGGGCAGGGGAAGTTGTAGAAGATGTGTGTAAAGCACAGCAAACAGCAAATGCACTCAAGCAGTAGAACCGGAGATTTGGGGAGATTGACCGGTACAACGGAAAGACCTTATCTTCATCCTTATCCTCCATACTAATTCTCATCCTTATCCGTTGTACCAGTCGAGGAAGAGGACGACAAAGGCCAGCGTGGTGATGAAGAAGAGGACAAAGACCCGAAAGCCGGCGTTCTTGCGCATCGCCTCGCGCAGCTGCTCGTTGCCCTCGCGAATCGACTCGGTGCTGGCGATGGTGGTGCTATTGAGCGAGATCAGATCCGCGTCCTGCTTGAGGACATTCTCCGAGAAGGCCTCCTGGAGGCGAGCGATTTCCGTAAGCTTCTGGCCGATCTGTCTGAGTGTTGATAAGAGGTGATAAGAAAATTAAAACCAAGGTTTTATTAAGCACTTACTGAACCTCGTCGTTCATCGAGTTCATCTCCTGGTAGATCCGCGTGCCCTCGTCCTTGAACATCTTCAGCTCCTCGGCGGAGAAGCCCAGCTTCGAAGTGTCATTTTGGGCGCTCTTCGCCGCCTCCTCTTCCTCCTCCTCGAGGAGAAAGTTGTACTTTTTGGTTGTTGTTGGTGTTCTAGTTGAGTTGTTTTCCACCGCCCCTTCGCCGCCTTTTCTCTTTCTCAGCGATCCATTGGTGGGCAAAAAGGAGTTTTGTTCTGGTTTGTTGTTGCTGCTGCCGCTGATATTGCGATTGTTTACCACCGGTGTTTTCGGTGAAGCTAGGCCCTTCTGCTGCTGTTGTGGTGGTTGTTGTTGTTGTTGTGAGGGGGACTCTAGGGGGCCCTTGGTGATCGACCGACTGAGGCGAAAGAAGTTCTGCGAGTCGAGGTTTCGCCGCAGCCTCAGAGCCTTCTGTTTGTTGTGAAAGTCGCCGATCGCCTTGATGTACTCCTCCACCATGGCGATGGCGTGGCACTCGTGCTCGTACCGCTGCTTCGACTGCCGAGTTTTGGCTGAAATAGAAATGATAAGGTTTAGCTTACTTTTTGTACAAAGATTTAGAAAGTTCCTCACCCTCAGCCTTCAGTATCTTCACCACGTCGCTGCTCAGCCTGATGAAATCGGCCACGTCCCGGTCAATTTGGTCGCGCTGCTCGTCCGTCATCGTCGACGCCATCGAGAGCAGTGAGTTGCTGGAGAAGGAAGAACAGAAAAATCAGAAGTTTATCAAAACTGAACTCCCGATTTTCCGCTTAGCAGAAAAACCTGTTTACTCACTAAATGTTGATGTAGTCCTTCCGGTTGGCGAGCAGGTAGTCGCGCATGTAGGTGACCGAGGCGACCAGCTCCGAGAGTTTGGTGCTGAAGTGGCTGTTGGACTTGGACTTTGAAGATGGGGATAAAGACTGATTATCTTCCGACGTCTTCTGATCACCTCCTCCTCTCTTGATATCGGCCATCATCTGCACGAAGATCGGCGTCAGGTCCATCATCATGTTTCCTAGTTTCGAGTTATCTTATATGGAAAAGTTTTGACAAAGAAACAGAAAAAAGAATGATCTTGCAAAAGTGTCGCCGGTTTCTCAACAAAAAAAAGTACACATCACAACAAATACGACAACACAGCTGACGAGCTGCGGATAACGGCATTCATGAACAGGTGCGCACCCCAAGCAGAAAAAGAAAACAAACGGGAGTTTAGATTTCAAAAATTTTTTTATTGATCTTCCACTTCTATTTCCTATCATCTTATCACCAGCAGCTTATCACCGGCTCTTCTTCTTACTCAAGTAGCTAACCACAAAGAAGCGGATAAAGAGGTAGACGTAGGTGGAGTACATGAGGATGGCCGCCTCCACGGTGTAGCCGCCGTTCTGGCAGACAGTTTCCATTTTCGAAATCGAAGCCGCTGAAGACGATGACCTCCAATTCTCCGCCAAATACGCCGCCACCGTCACCCCCAGCCCGGCGAACATCTGCACAATCTGCAGCGCGGTGATGGTCATCGAAACGGGCCGTGGCAACCTCCAGCCGACCGCCGCCAGCCAGTAGTAGCTGTACATCAGCGAGTGTACGGCGAAGTTCATGGCGGCCATCCACCGGCCGATGGCCGGCAGGTAGGCGGCAATGTAGAAGGAGTAGATCATCGTCGCAATGTGGTGGTACCAGTGGATAAAGCGAACGGCTTTCCGCCCAACAGCAGCAGCACCGTGTCGCCCATCTCCGCCACTTTGGACACCACGAAGAGAAAGTACCAAAAGTATATCTCCCGAGATCGTTCAAAGTAACTTCGACTGCAGAAGGTCGCCTGAAGTCCATCCTCGGCTATCGTCTGCAGAAACTCGCCGCACACTCGATAGGCGCCCAGGATGGAGAAGAGGGCGAGGAGGAAGTTCCAGCATCGAAGGAGGCTCTTGTGAAGCGTTGGACTAATGGCGCCGGCCATCAAGCGCCCTCCAAAGGCGACCATCAGCCCATAGACCACGGAGATGGGCACGATACGGTCCAGTACTGCTGGAACCATTCAGTCTCGAGGAAGGCGATTCGGTGGTCATTCTGGATGACAAAAGCCGCCGTCAGGAGGAGGGCGGTATAGGCGGCCAGTTCGCATTTCGAAGACATGATGGTGATCGTCGATCTTTGGTGTTGAAAACTTTAAAGAAGAAGATGAGGAGGAAAGAGAAGACAATCGTCTAAAATCGCCGAAGCGCTAAAATCAGCCTGCTAAAATCAGAGAGGTGAGAACCTTTCTACCTACACTTCTTTCGCACACACACTCAGTCCCTTCATCAAAGGAAAAAAACTTTTTTTCACAGCTAGGTGCGAAAAAAAGACAAGCCGCAAATCTTAACCGCATCTTTCGCTGCTTCTTAAAAACTGAGGCGGTGATTTTTCAGTTCTTAGAGTTGCGCAGGTGAATTTTTTTCTGTCCTCTCTCCTCTCTTCTCTGACGCTCCTCTTTTTAATCTCACTTTGTGTTTAAAAAATCACCATCAGGGGAAAGAAAGGGAAGAAAATGAAAGTAAAAAGCCCCATCTTCCACCAAGGGATTAAAAAAGCATCATCATCAACCGATCAGTAGAGCCGATTGACCAGCCACAGCAGATTCGACGTCCAGCGAACAGTGACCAGAAGACTGCCCCGGTAGGGGACCTCCCACTTCAACCTCGTCGGAAGCTTCCCACTGGCCAGACCGCGCAGCAGCAGGCGGCCAATGCCCACACTGACCTCGCCGATAAAGTCGTCCGTCTGGTCGAAGATGTTGTCCGCATCGTAGACCAGAAAGGTGAGCCGGCTGAAGAGGAAAGCCGACTTGTCGGCCCAGTACTCGCACCGGTGCTCCCACCGGGGCGTGTTGTCATTGTCGGCCACTTCCGTCTCGCAGCGACAATCTCGGTCCAGGCAGACGGCCACGTAGGCGTCGGACTTTTCCGCCCACAGAAAGGGAATGTCCATGTCGGGCACGACGGCGGAGTGGACCGTCACCTCAGCGGGCCACTGAGGGCGCTACGTAGTAGAGGAGGTAGAGGTGGATGGTGATGATGAGGATGGCCACGGTGTGCGGTTGGCCTCTCGAAAGTTGAAGCACTCCCGGAGGTAGGCGAAGAAGCCTCCGACTCGAAGTTCAGGCACTTCCGGTCCAGGACCTCCTTCGCCGCCGCCGCCCCCGTGGTAGTCGAGGTAGATGGTGTTGCAGATCTCGCACTTGAACTGCGCCTCGAAGCGGCGGCGGCCCCAGCGAGAGCGCTCCCGCACCCAGCGGAGGAAACACTGCCGGTGGACGTACTTGAGGTCCGGAACACTGACAGGGGGAGATGAACTCCAAGGGGTCGCGGTTGTCGAGGCAGATGCGGCAGCAGTGGAGGAGTGTTTGAGGAGAGAGGAGAGGAGGAAGATGAGGAGGAGGAGGAGGTTCGATTTGAAGAGTTTTCGGTGGTTTTGTTTTGGTTGTCATTCTCCTCGGTTCTATTTGGTGGGCGGTTGCCTCTCGTCAGCAGCATTTCATCACCGCCGCCCGCTTCGACGGCGGTGGCGTCCATTGTTGTCTTTAGTCTTTAGTGTACAAAAGTTGAGTGTTGAGCTTGAAGTTCTAAATTGTCGTACTTGTTCAGTGCTGATGAGTGGGTGGTAAGCTGTCGAAGTTGCTGTTGATGAAGTTGATGATGTTGATAAAGGTAATGATAATGGCAATGTTCTTGAAGACTGAGAGGTATCTGAGATGGTATCACACTTGAAAATGAGGCTTCAGCTGAAGAGGAAGAAAGAACGGCATGATCACATGCTGCTGCTGCATTTCTTTGCTGGTTGCTCGCTGGCACTGGTAAACTGTTTACGTCTTTATGAGCAGTGTTGCGCCTATGTAAGAGAGTCTCTCTTTATCTTTTCTTTCTCTTCTCTGTTGACACCGTTATCAGCAGCCGCTCATCAGACTACCAAAAAAGCTTTGGCTGCTGCTGCTGCTGCTGCTAAAATCGGAGCGCCCAAATCTACCCCACATCTTTTACAGCACCCTCCTCCTCTTCAGCGATCAACTTTAGTAGAAAAAAGGCAGGAAAAGAAAAGAAGAAAAAGAAAGAAAAGCAATGAACAGAAACAGAAGTGCTAACGGAAAAAAAGAATAGAAAAGAAGAGAAAAGGAGGGAAATAGAAAATAGAAATCGAAATCGAGGTTCAAGGTTTCACTTTCAGGGCTTGGCAAAGGCGACCACCTTCTGCGCCGCATCGTCGAGGTTGCTCGCCGCAATGATGTCCGGCACCGTGGCCAGCAGCTCTCGGGCCCGCTCGGCGTTGGTGCCCTCCACGCGGACCACAAGTGGCACCGTCAGCACCGATTTCGCCGCAATGAGGCCCTTGGCGATGATCTCGCAGTTGACGATGCCGCCGAAGATGTTCACGAGGACCGCCTTCACGTTCGGGTCGGTCATGATCAGCTTGAAGGCATTTTCGACGCCGTCTGCGAGACGCCGCCGCCGACGTCGAGGAAGTTGGCCGGGCTGCCGCCGTAGCGGTGGATGATGTCCATGGTGGCCATGGCCAGACCGGCCCCATTGACCAGGCAGGCGATGTTCCCGTCCATCGGCACAAAGTTGAGGTTGTACTCGCGGGCCATCGCATCGCGAGGGTCCTCCTCCGCGGCATTCGCCTCCTGAATCTGGCTCATCCACTCGTGGCGGAACATGGCGTTCTCGTCGAAGTTCATCTTCGCGTCGAAGCAGACGACGGAGTTGTCGGAGGTGATGCCGAGGGGGTTGATCTCCACCTGGAGGGCGTCCAGCTTGAGGAACTGGAGGAGAAATAGAACCGATATGAGTCATTTCGAAATTGCAAAAAAAAAAGATGTAAACAAAGCTTACCATCTTATAAAGGTAGCCAATCTCCTTGGCGGCGTCCTCCTGCAGCTTCCCACTCAGTCCAGGCCCTCCCCGGCGATCTTCATCGCCAACTTCGGCTCCAGCTCCTGGGCGTTCCGGTCAATCGGCACCGGGAAACTTGTGCACCGCCTCGGGCGTCCGCTCCGCCACCTGCTCAATGTCCATGCCGCCCTCGGGCGAGGCGACGATGACCGGGCCGTTGCTGGACCGGTCCAGGAGGATGGCCAGGTAGAGCTCCTTCTTGATGTCGATCGCCTCCGCGACCATCACCTTGTGCACTTGGATGCCCTCCTTCGGCGTCTGGGCGGTGATCAGGTAGTCGCCGAGCATCGCCCGAACGATGCCCTCCACTTCGCCCTTCTCTCTGGTGAGCCTGACGCCGCCCTTGAAGCCCGAGTTGCGGAAGTGGCCCTTGCCACGCCCGCCGGCGAGGACCTGCGCCTTGATGACGTACTCCTTCGCCTCGGCGAGCTTCTTGTCCGCCAGAATCGTCTTCACCTCTTCAATCTTCTCCACCACCTTGAAGCGCTGGATGCCGATGTTGTTCTGCTCCATCAGCTGCTTGCTCTGGTACTCCTGCAGGTTGATGAAGCGCTTGCTGAGCACATATTGTGAGGCAGGATTTAGGGCGGCAGAGGATGATCTGGTCGCCGCCGCCAAAATGGGCCTCGACAATTTAGAACTCCAAAGCATGGACATCTTTTCGGTTGCTGCGTTTGTTGTTGTTGTTGTCTTGTTGCGGGAAAGGTCAAAAAGACTGCTGAGAAGAAGTAGACCGGCGTGAGCAGCAGTTGTACAACAGTAGACGAAGTCTGGGTACTTTCCAAATCGATAAGAGCTGTTGCTGGTGTTACTTTGCTGCTGTTACTTTGGTGATCGTCGTACGATCAGCTCAGCCTTAGCCTCTGGAGAAACAGATTACTGAAGTACCGAAAGCCAAAACACGAGGAGAATCGTGTGTTTCGGCTGCCGGCAGGTGGCAGCACCGTCGATGTACTCACTTTGACATTTTTGGCCACCGCTGCTTCGGCGGCGCCGCCGCCGCTGCTGCCAAAAATGCGCGCCTGTACATTGTTCATTTTCCGCTGCGAAAATGACGGCGGTTGTACAAGATCCGAGCGGATCCGCTTTGCGCTGCTCGACGCCGGTGAGCCGAAGAGTATCCTCGCTCCTCTTCTCTTTCTCCTTTCTCTCAGTCGACATTTGCCAGCGATCGAGAGAGCACTGACACCGTCTTGGCTGAAGAAGTAGAAGTGCGTCACTTGGCATGAACTGAACTTGATCTTGACCGATCTTCAACTTCTCTCCTTCTCCTTCTGCTCTCGATTCTCTCTCTCATTTGTTCTAATCAATTCTCCTCAACTTTGCTGTAAACCCATCACCAAACGAGCGATGATGTACGGTTGTTTGATTTTTTGTATTTCTATCATTCCTCCTACAGCTCAAGACACGGCCGGTCCAGGGCTACCTCATCAACTCTATCATCATCCCCAACCTGACAGCCTGACAACGAAAACAACAACCTCAACCTCAGGGCCACAATGAAGCTGTACTATTCTCTGCTGATTGGCTGATAAGCTGCTGCGGGGACTTCTGACTTCAGAAGTTGCTGTTGTTGTTGTTACTGTGGTCCTGGAGTTGTATGTTTACAACAACATTGACTACAACTGTAGTTCGAAGAACTCTGCAGAAGATAGTGCTGGTAAACTGCTCAATAACCGACTGCAACTTTAAAAGGTACGTTTTTGTCCTTTTGTCTCCACTTTTTGTTCTTTTCTTTTTGCACGTTAACCAGTTTTTTATTGTGTTGTACAGCAGCAGTGCTTTTCACTTCACTTTTGAAAATCAGCATCATCAGAAGGAGACGTTTTATCAAAGACTTTGTCCTTTTAATCATCAAGCAGTAAAAATGGCTCATCTGAAGAATGACAATGAGGGCGACTGTCTGGAGCAGCAGAAGGCAGAAACTTCGACCACCTCAAAGCCGATGCTTCGCTTCGGCGTCGTCGCCGACGTCCAGTACGCCGACAGCGACGACCGCCAGGCGTGGTACAACCCCGCAAAGACGCGCTTCTACCGCAACTCCCTCAAGCAGGTGGAGAAGGCCTTTGAGCACTGGGAAAAGGTAGAAGATAATGGTCAGTCTGATGGTGAACCAGAATGTCCTGTCAGTTTCATCCTCCAACTCGGAGACATCATCGACAAGCTGAACACCGAGGCGTGCAGCCACACTGCCATCGACCGAACGCTGGCCTGCTTTCTCAACAACCCAAAGATGCCCACCTTTCACACTGTTGGTAAGTCTTTTTCTAAATTGGTTTCGAAATGGGCAGATCATAAACATGACATTTTTTTCAGGCAACCACGAGCTGTACAACTTTGACCGCGCCGCCATGAGCTACCTCTTCGACAAGTACCTCTTCGAGCACTCCCACTCGGAGCACTCCTTCGGCGTGAACAACCCCAAGGCGGCCTTTCCACCATTGATGGGGACACCCTCCCACCCGCTGTACTACAAGTTCTACCCCGCGGAGGGCGTCAAGTTCATCTCACTGGACACGTACGACATCAGCGTCCTCGGCTACGCTGAATCGCATCCAAAGTTTCAGTTGGCCGCCGCCCTGCTGGAGCAGTACCATGGCCACCGAGACCAGGCTCTGGGACACCGACCAGGCGCTGCGCCCCGGTCCGGACCGCCGCTTCCAGGCCTCCAATGGGGCGCTCAGCGAGGAGCAGCTCGCCTGGCTGGACGCCGAGCTGGCCGACTCTGACCTCCAGCAGGAGATTGTCGTCGTCTTTGGCCATGTGGGCCTACATCCGGGCAGCTGCGGCTGGGACTCGCTCCTGTGGAACTACGAACGGGTGCTGGAGATCTTCGGCGGCCACCGGTGCGTGGTGGCCTACTTTAGCGGTCACGCCCACAATGCTGGCTATGCTGAAGAGGATGGCATTCACTACGTGGTCTACCACGGCGTCATCGAGACGGCGCCCACCGAGGACTGCTTCGCCACGGTGAGCCTCTTCGCTGATCCGGGGCGGCTGGTGGTGGATGGCCGCGGCGTGGAGCAGTCGCTGACGCTGCCCTTTACGGCGCCTGATAAGCGGCGAACAGGCTGTCTGAAGTTATCATCATCCGAGGATAATGCTGTTGATGGTGTCGGTGAGGACGGATCGAGTGCAGCGCTTGAAGAGCTGCCAGAAACGGTGGCTACGGTGGTGCAGTGTAGGATGGAGGTCGAGGTGGAAGTGTAGAGCCTTGCTTCGCTTCGATTTTGGCGATTTTTATTTGCGCTGATTTTATCATATTTTGTGTGCTCTCTCATATGTGTGTTTGTGTTTACGCTATTTTCGCAATATTTTTGATAGGAGTGTGACAGCAAAAAAAGTGGAAATTACAAAAATCATACTACTAGATTGTGCATGACACAAAAAGTACATTGAAAAAAAATACATTTGCTATGATCATAAAAATGGTGCTGACTAACTGCCTGATGATGAGGGTGATGAGGATGATGAGGATGACTTGCGAATGTAGACGGGAAATTTGATGGTCGAGGACGACGAAGAAGAGGGTGATAAAGCAGCTATCTGAGAAGCTGAGAGGAGAGGGAAAATGAGGCGCCTGTGAACGTGAGGACTTTTTCACCCGTCCTCTTCTGCTGCTTCTACCGCCCAAAGATCGAGGTCTTTGGAGTTGATAAAGTTGTTGTTGGTGGTGGTGTTGAAGAAGGTTGGAACGTCGTCGGAGGGTGAAGCGAGAAGATAAGGAGGAGGAAGGTTTGCCGACGCGGAATGACCGCTTCTTTGGCAGGTACGGCATGTGAGCGTCGAAGCCGCCGCCGTACGCGGGCATTCCCATGCCCATGCCGCCCATTCCACCACTAAAAAAGAAGTAGATTTTGATAAGAAAGCTTTACCTTGATTATCATTATCATCATTATCAAACTCACTAGTAATCAGGCGGGCCCTTGTGCTGCGTCGGGCCGCCCTTGTGGGCGGCGTACTCGTTGCCGACGAGGAAGCCGACCAAAAAGCCTTCCATGAACTTCTTCTTCTTCACCATCTTGAAGATGCACTCGATGGAGGGTGCCAGACTCAGCACAATCAGGGTGGTGATAAGAAAGAGGGCGAGGAGGCTACGGCGAGGGTGATGGTAGTGGTGGTGGTGATGATGACGATGACCGATAATCACCCTCAGGAAGAGGGCCATGCTAGGGCTGCTGAGGGTGATGGTGATGATGATGATAATAGTATCAGCGGTGAAAGTGGGTATTTTCACTTAAAATTCGATCTTACTCGATCTTTTCAATCCTCACTGCACTGTGGCCTACTTTACTGGCCTCATATTGGTGTAGTTGTTGATTAGTCAAAACGGGCAAATGAAGTCGTCCACGATCCACCGTCAAGAGCTTTATAAAGTTAGCAGTTCGAAGGGCAAAGTCAACCACGATAGCATTCATCTAGCGCCTAGATTCAGTTCAGTAAGCTCTGAATACTCTTCAGAAGCGAAAGCGAGCGGGCAAACTCGTTCGAACGGTGGGCAAGCTAAATGTTCCCCTCTCTCCTCTCTGTTCTCCTCTTTTCTCCTCTCTCTTAATTATAAATTGATTGTCATTAGTTGGTATTATTAGACTGTCTCGATAGATGAGTGGTGGTGGTGGTGGTGGTGGGTGACACATCCTCGCGTCGTCTTTGTTAGCGGTCACCAGAGATAATTCAAACGAGGTGATCATTGGAGAAAAGACGAGAGAGAAAGAGAGAGAGAGAAAAGATCTACTCGATTAGAGATCGTCTTCGTGCGTGAACAGAGAAAGAGAGAGAGGTAAGCATTACTTTTACCAGTGAAGAGAAGAGAAAGGTAAAGGTAAACACAAACATTGACATGGTGGTGGTAGTGAAGAAACCCTCCTCCTTCTTTAACTGATTTCCAAAGGTATCATTATTTCCGAGCTTTCGAATCTTCATCCCTAGAAATAGAAGTCAGACCACGATTTAGTGGTCGTAGTGACGGTAATTAAATTTCAGATCAAGAGTCGTTTTTTAGTTTGACTAGAGAGAGAGAGAGAGAGAGAGAGAGAGAGAGAGAGAGAGAGAGAGAGAGAGGAGAGAGAGAGAGAGAGAGAGAGAGAGAGTTTAAATGATACACAACAGCAGCACCATTTGTGGTGGGCACCTTTGTGTGTTTGGAAAAGAGGATCACTGGCTTTGACTGATATGTCTGCGTATGACGACTAGAAATAGCAACTAAAGAGGAGGCGGTTGTTTGTTTGTTTGGAAAGCTTCTTCTTCTTCTTCTGTAGGCACTTTCACTTCTGAGAAAGCCGACTTCCACCACCTCCCGAACCTCCTCCTTGAACATTATCATTATCCGAGTCCTCAAAGTTCTCCGAACTGGAGTCGGCAGCAGGCTGTCCACTTGAGGAACAGGTCCGGGTAGATGAAGAGGTCCTCGAGCATCGAGTGACCACCACCACCACCACCACCACCGCTGCCGGAGCCACTGCCGTTGTTGGCCTCGTCCGCTGAAGAACGATCTCCACTGGACTGAATGGCCGCCAGCCACTTGGCGTTGTAGGCGGTAAACTTCTCCGCCTTGATGCGCCGCGCAAAGTCGCTCCCATCGTCGGCGACCATGTCCAGCGTCGCCGTACAGAGCGACTTGATGCGAAAGTTGCGGTCGTACATTAGGTCAATCAGGTAGTCGGCCAGTTCTGTTGTGGTGATATTAGGAAAAAATTAGATTTAAAGTTTGAAAAAAATAAACTTCCACTTACTCGTCTGCTGAAAGATCTGCTCCCGCAGCTCGACGCCCACCTTCACAAAGACGTAGAAGCAGTAGATGATGTGGAGGACAATTTCGTCGTTCTCCTGGTTGGCTATATGCAAAAGGTTAGTCCGAAAAAAAGGCTTCCAAAATAAAACAAAACACTTACCATTTAGAAGATCAATCAACCGCTCGACGATATTCTGCTCAAAGAGAAAGGTGGTCATCTCCCGTTGGTGGGCGGCGCCGGCGACCATCAACAGCAGCGATCGGAGCACCGGTTCGCAGACCTTCCGCCGGTCATTGCCGGCCCACTGCTGATTGAAGGCCTTTCTCAGAAAGCCATCCACCGGGTACTTTCGGTACAGCTTCAGCCAGTCGATGTTTCCGGTGCTTTCTACCGAAGAAGAAGTTGGACTGCTGAGATTCGTCAGAATGCCGGCCACCTCGATTAAAAGTTCAGCGTTTCGCTGCAGATCACCCTCAACGCTGAGCAGCAGCTCCAGGAAGCGTTCTTGATAGTTGGAAAGGGAGAGCTTAAAGAGGGGATCACCGTGGCAGGAGACGTTTCTCCAGAGGCGAAGCAGTGCCAGACCGGTTCCGTTTCCAGCCGCTGAATCTTTAGCAGATGATTCTAGGGTCGCAAAGGTAATCTTCAGCAGCTCCCGTAAGCCTCCGAGCAGTCCACCACCATCGCCTGGGCCAGTTGATAGTTGGCCGCCAGGTTCGCCAGCAGACTGTACAGCACGGGCCGATACTCCAGCGGCCCTCGAGGCCCCTCCTCCAGGACCGCCTTCTCCATCAGCAGGCCCATCAACTGCGGGTGATGAGCTCCAAAGAGGGCGGCCAGGGTCTTCGAGTGCTTCAGGCTGTTGCCCTGCTGTTCGCAGCTTACGAGGTAGAAGAGCGAGACGATCACCGAAGAGTAAACACCTCCACCGCCTCCTTTGCTGAAGAAGGAGACCAACTTGGAGAAGACGCCGCCTCTAATGAGCGCCACGCGAACCTCGCGGTCCAGCGCCAGGTTGTACAGCAGCTTCAGGGCGTTGAAGACGAGGAGTTCGTTGTCGAGGAAAAGCAGCGGTGAAATGCTGCTCACCAGCGGCGCCGCCCCTCTCATCTCCCTCATCGCCGTGGCGTTCTCCCCAAAAACGGAGAGCTTTTTGAGGTAGAGGACGACGACGAGAAGAAGCTCCTGAGAGTGCCGCTCCAGGAGCTTCAAGAGAGCGGGACCACCCCTTGCCCACAATCTTCACCTCCAGGGCGAGGTCCTCGCTGATGTTCAGCAGGACGAGGAGGGCGTAGCGGAAGAGGAGGTTCTGCTTCTTGACCAGGTTTTGATAGGAGACCAGGAGCTTCTCGTGGGCGAGCTTCGCTTTGAGGTTTTCGAGCTGAGCCTCGGCCAGGGCTCGTTTGGCGCTCAGCTCGGCGCACCAGGACTCCTCGCGGAGGACCTCGAAGTAGAGCAGCTCCAGGCAGGTGGAGCCGACTTTGTACTGCAAAATAGAAAATACTGGTTAGGATTTGGGCAAAATAGAACCCTCAATCAACACACTTACATTGCTGATGACCGAGTGAAAGTCGACGTAGTTGGAGAGGTGGGCAAAGATGGCGGCAATGTAGATCGACAGTTCAAGGGACTTCTTCCCGTCCTCCCGCAACACCCGAGACAGGGCGCTGAGGAGGGTGTCGTTCTTCGCCAGGCGACCTAGGTGCTCCGGCCTGGTGGCGACCAGGGCGAGGATGGCCAACGCCCCGCGAATCTTCTCCTCCAGCTCCTCGTAGAGTAGCTCAATGTACAGGTCGAGCTGCCCAAGGGAGACGGCCGTGGCGTCGAAGTTTGGCGCAGAGGTTGAGTTTGAGGAGGCGGATGAGGAGTTTCGCTCATCACCACTCGAAATCGAACCCGAATTCGAAGAGGATGAGGAAGCTTCAAAAGAAGAGGAGGAGGGGGAGGAGGCAAAGAAGAGCGTGGACGTCGAGGAGAGAAAGTTCTGCATCACAAAGGGGTACTCGTAGGCGGCGGCCGTCGAGGAGAGAATTATTCCGTTGCTCGAACTTCCGCCTGATGTCCGCTTTCGACTTAGAAGTTGCAGCAGGGCGGCCATCAGCTCGGGCAGGCGGAGTTTGGGGATCAGTGGGCCGCACTTTTGCAGGATCTTCGCCGCCAGCTGGCGAAGATCCACCGCCTGGTTGGCCGGCTTGCTGATGGTGATGCTGGTGAGGAGATTAAAATGAGAAAAGGATTAGGTTTTTTGGGGGAAATAGAAACTCAAAGAACCAGGCATACACTTTCTTGCAGTTGCTGATTTTTTCATTGTGGTGATTTGAAGAGGAAGAAGAGGAGGAGGGAATCACATCGTAGTGAACCACCAGACTGCTGCTTCCTCGGTCAGTGGCTGCTTCGATCTTTCGAAAAATCATCTGCTGTTGCTAAAGATAAAGGATCAAAATGTGTTAAAAGCTTGGATCAAAACTGATCATCAAAACTTACCATTTTTGTTATCACCAAAAAGTAGGTCAGCTTCAAAATCAGAGCAGGATCACCACCACTACTGCGTCTGATCTGTTTGATCCCGTTGCGCCAGAACTGGTCTGTCCCCAATTCGGCTCGTCGTGATGGAAACGACTGTCAAAAAGAAGTGTTTTGGTCCAAACAATAACGCCAGTGGTAAAAACGCTCGCAGCGGCGCACGTGCGTGACACTAAGCAACAGACCTCGATCCAGCGACATCAACGCCAGAACATGTGATTTGTTGCTGACATTTGCTCCTCGCACGATTTGTTTCTACTTTCTCTCTTTGTCGCCGGCTTTTCAGTGGAGTTTCTATAAACTCCTTAAACTTCTTTCACCAAACTTCCTTTTCTTTTTTTCGAAGAGATGGCCAACGTCCGAAGACTGCTGAACGCCTTTGCGCAGTTCAACTTGGTTCAGCCGAGTGGTGACCTGCGACAAGTGCCGCTCTTCGCCGTGAAGGCGGCCAACGTTTCGGTGATCAAGAGTCCGGCGGAGTTCTACAGTACCCTGAAGGTAGGTTCAAAGTGTGCTCAGTATTCAATAACAGAGGATAAAGAGGATTGTGATCTTACTGACCAACTAACCTTTGAATCACCTCAGGATCTAGCGGAGAAGAGCGAAAAGCGCATCAGCCTCTCCTCGCTGTACCTGGGCACCGGGAAGTTGGAACGGGAGTTGGTAAGCAGGTTCTAGAACCTTTTCGAACTTCTAACTATCTCTTCCTTTCTATTAGGTAGCCAGTCTTTCCGCTACCAAAACCGAGTCAGCGACCTCGACCTGACCGTCCTCCTCGACTACAACCGAGCCACTCGAGAGACACCGTCGCCGCCTGATGATTGCTGATAAGGTCACCGGCGAACCACTTACAAGGTCCTCTTCCTCTCATCATCCTCAAAGTCACTCCTCCTTCCGCTAGTCAAACAAGGGGCCAAGGTCAACTTTTACCTCACACTAAATCTAGGCGGTCTGTGGAAGCGCTGGATCCAACGGACGCCCAAGTGGAACGAGCTCTCCTCCCTGCACCACATGAAGCTGTACATCTTCGACGACCACCTGGTGATCAGCGGGGCGAACCTCGGCGACACCTACTTCACCACCCGCCAGGACCGGTACGTCCTCCTGCGAGACTGCCCCGCCCTCTGCGACTACTTTGACGAGCTCATTCGGACGGTGTCCCGCTTCTCGATGTCCCTTCAGGAGGACGGCAGCTTCCGGCTGCATCCGAGCTGGAGGTACGACCCCAGGAAAGGCGGACTCTGGCACCGGCGGAACTTTAGGCGGGAGGCGGTCAAATCGATTCGAGAGCTCAATGAGCGCTTTTGTCTGAAGAAAAGAAGAGGAACTGATTGCCGATAACAAGGTGGACACGGTGGTCTTTCCGCTGCTGCAGCTGGGCACGCTGGGAGTGGCCGATGAAGAGGCGTTCACCTCGAGTTTGCTGAGGAGCTGCTGTGCTGAGACATCTCAACAATGTCGCCTGCACATCGGCACCGGGTACTTTAACCTGACGAGGGCGTACCAGAGCACGCTGCTGGGCTCGAAGAGGAGGACACACTCAACAACAGAGAAGACAACGCCCACCACCACCGACAACAAAACCAACAACAACAACAACGACCTCGATTGTGATGGCCTCCGAGGAGGCGAACGGCTTCCACGGCGGCGCCGGCATTCTGCGCTTCATTCCGCTGGTGTACACGCACTACGTCCGAAGCTTTCTGCAGAGAATTCAGCAGCAGAACCAGAACCGGAACATTGCCCTCTGGTACTACAGCAAACCGGGGTGGTCCTTTCATGCGAAGGGAATTTGGCTCTTTCCCTCCGAGCCAAACTCCTCGCTGACGGTGATCGGCTCGACGAACTTTGGCTACCGCTCGGTGCGGCGGGACAACGAGGCGGCCATTGTCCTCGTCAGCAGGGACCAAGGGCTGAGGAGGCGGCTGGAGGAGGAGCACCAGGCGCTGCTGGACTGCTCCAGACGGGTGGAGGACCCGAAAGGTGACCTTCCGGTGGTGCCCTGTTGGGTGGCCACCATTGCCACGCTCTTTAGGAGCTACTTTTAGTGGTAGGTGTGGTGGTAGTGATGATTGTGATCATGATCACATAATTTGTTAAAGAAGAAGAAGTTGTTGATGTTCTATTTGTCAATGAGATTGTCAGTATATCTGTTGATTTACTGATTGATTGTTTTTCTTTCTTTCTTTTTCCTTTTAGTGGCATTAAATTAGTGATCACTCACATACTCACTTCAGGACAAGTCTGTTTGAAGAGGAGGGGGCCAGTGCCCAGCTCTATCATCATCATCAGAAGCATCATCAGAAGTATCATTAGCAATATTACAAGCAAGTGTTCCTATCACCACCACCACCGCCACCAAGAGAGAGATTTGATTCAATTTCCTCAATCGAAGTGGCAGTCAGTTACTTTTGGGTGCTAATCTCCAGAAGAGACGGGAAGGACATCATCTCCATCACCACCATCGCCGACGTAATCCTCGTTGTCGTCTTTCTTCAACGCTTTTGAGCTGGTGCTGTTTGTGTGCCACCAGAAGCACCAGCAGCACCAGCTCTACCATCACCCCCGAAAATACCAGAAGAACTACTGCCTACTGTGTTTACCAGCAGCGAAGCACTCTCTATCACCAGAGCACATCTATCAGCGGGGCTGCAATCCGACTACCAAGGGAGAAGCAAGAGAGGCACCATCACCACTGCTGCTGAAGAAGTGCCCACGATTGATAACGGAAGAGGGCGAGAGGGAAAGAAAGAGAGAGAGAGCTCTACTCTAAACGCCAGTAGCAGCAGCTTTCGATGCTTTTCACTTCACCACACACACTAACAAGAGGTGAAGACTCTGAAGAAGGCACCAACTTCTGCTGCTGTCGTGAATGTTTCCCACTGTTTTTGCAGGCAGTCAGGCAAGCAAGCAGACCTATCCATTGACTAGCACTCCAACGGTGGCAGCGGTGCGACCGTCTTGTGACTGCCACCACCACCACCATCACCGCCGCATCCTCTCCTGCTGCAGCAATTCCACGAGCTGCTGTTGGAAGATGCCATTAGAGAATGCAAAGGAGAGGAGAGAAGAAAGTGAACGCTTTTGCATTCATTCTATTAGGGAGCACTGTTATATTCTCTTGCTCTCTCCTGCTGACTCTCTCGTATTTCTCCATCGTTGGCATTAGCATTAGCCACTTACGGGCGAATGGTCGATGAGCATCAGCAGCAGGCACTCCACAGCTATTGCTCCTCTGGTGCCAGCCAGTGCTCCTCTCTTTCCCTTTCCACTCTCTCTCTCTCTCTCTATCTCACTAATTTGGCGACTCCAAGGTCTCTTTCCTTCCTTCCTCATTTTCTGCATCGTCGTTTCTCCCAATTTCCCTCGCTTTTACTGCTACTCCCTGTGTGGCGACGGGGATGCTCTCGCCAACAACACACACACACACACACACACAGCCAAATTCACGACACAACAACAGGCACACCGCACAACAGAACAGAACGGTTAGCATAGAAATTCGGCAGATGCAGCAGTGGCAGCAGCAGTGGAGGCAAAGGCATAGGCGCAGTCGATCATTTGCAGTCGCGTCCTCCTGCTTTTGAACAGATCGAAGAGTCGCTTTTTATTTCATTTTATTTATTGCGGTGTTTACCACTTCTAATTCGGCCCGTTGATGTGTGACAGGACTGCAGTTGGCAGGCTGCTTTGACAGTTGCACTCAATCGCTCGGTGTCTAACTCTCACTTTCCCATCTATTTTCCTCTTCTTTCTTTTCGATGACTTCTTTCTTCTTTCATCTCATCTAGCCAAATGTTATTCATCGCCAATCAGCAGTCAGTCAGTTGATTATCTGGTAGTACGCTACTGCAGCCACACAGCAGTCAGTCAGTTCGCTGTTTATCAGCCCTCACTGCCCATTATTATTAGCATCCGTCCTATCCTCATCACAGCGTCCGTCTTATCAACCTTCGACAATTTTTGTAGGCAGTTTTGGGAACTTATCAGCAGACACACAACACTGTCTTTAGCACTGCCTGCTGCTGCCTGGTACGTACGTCAACGTGCGCCCAGTGTTTGTCTTTGGTGCTAACTGCCTGCCTGCCTGACTGAAGATGGTGTAGAAAAGAAAGAAAGAAGCAATGAAACAGCAGTGATTCGAAGAGTCGATTCATTCGGTTATCTCTCCCTTTCTTTCGCCCTTTCACTATCACCACCAGAGAGTGACGGTAGTGCCAGTGGTTCACTTTCATTTACCCAGTGCCAGTGCGCTTCAGTCAGTCAATATAAAAAAGTGCTGCTCAAAGTCAAATTTCTTTGCTACGCCAAACTAACGGACAAGCCAAACGCCAAGCCAAAGCCAAACTGCAAACCATTTCACTGCAGCCATCCTCGTCTCACCTACTCTTTCAACTTCAACGTTTGCCATCACTACCGCCTCACATCATTTACTTTCATTTACTGCCCTTGATAACCACTTCCCGACTGAATCCTATTTTATCCCTTTTTAATTCCTTTGACTGAAAAAAGCCACTCCCAAAGATGTCCGACAGCACCGACAACAAGGAGGGCTCCGGCTTTATGGGCTCCATTCGCCGCCTCTCTCGCCGTCTTTCAGGTACCGTCCTCAGCGCGGACAGTCGCGACGTGAAGGCCTACCTGGTGCGGAATGACAAGCGCAACATCTACTCCTACGACGGCGAGGACCAGCTCAAAGTGGGTGAGTACATCTTTGTCCTCAACCAAAATTTCAAGATAATCTAGATTGAAACGATCATCACTTTCATAACCTCTCTCCCACCACCACCACCACCTCAGGCGGCATCGTCCTCAAGGAGCTCGCCGAAGAGTACGGCACGCCCCTCTACGTCTACGACGCCAACCGCCTCGTCGACAACTACCGCCTCTACCTCGGCTCGCTGAAGAACGTCAAGAACTTTATGCTCTGCTATGCGGTGAAAGCGAACCCAAACCTCGCCCTCTTGAACCTTTTTTACAAGCTGGGCGCCGGCTTTGACGTCGTCTCCGGCGGGGAGATTGCCCGCTGCCTGGCCGCCGGCGTCGACCCCTCGAAGATCATCTTCAGCGGCTGCGGCAAGACGGTGGAGGAGCTGACGGTGGCGGTGAAGGCCGACGTCAGTGCATCAACGTGGAGAGCTGGGAGGAGCTGGATCGGATTGAGGCGGTCGCCAGTCGCCACAATAAGATGCAGAACATCTCCATTCGCGTCAATCCGGAGCTGAATTTGGATGGTGAGTGGTTAACCCTTCCTTTTACCTAGGTTTTAGCTAACTTTATCGCTCAACTTTTGCTAATCCCTTTCCCCCCGGGGAAGGCCTCTCCCACCCGAACATTCTCACAGGCAGCAGCGGGCACAAGTTTGGCGTGCCGATCGGCGAGGCGGTGGCCATCTACAGCCGAGCGAAGGCGAGCGCCAGCCTGAAGATCAAGGGCATCAGCTGCCACCTCGGCTCGAACATTGACAAGCTGGAGCCGTTTATCGAGGCGCGAGATCGCCTCCTGGCCCTAGCTGATGAGCTGCGCCAGGAGCTGAGCATTTGCGTGGAGCATATCAACCTGGGGGCGGCTTTGCCGCGCAGATTTCCGGCGCCTCGGCGCACGTTTCGGAGACGCCCGCGGCGGACACCATTCCGCAGTGGGTGGAGCGCCTGGCGAAGCCGATCACCGAGCGCGGCCTGAAGATGGTCCTCGAGCCGGGCCGGAGTTTGGTGGCCGACGGCGGGGTGCTGCTGACCAAGGTGGAGTACGTCAAGGCGCCGCCGGTGAGGAATGACCAGTCCACCTCGCCGGGGCCCTCCTCGCCCCGCTCTGGGTCCTTTATCGGCAGCAACCCGCTGAGCAAGGCTTCCCATGGTGGACACGGACATGGACACGGACCACCGGCCACCTGGGCCATTGTGGATGCCGGCTTTAATGACTTTGCGCGAACGGCGCTGGTGAGTACAGTGGACAGCTTTTTTGAGTGATTTTTTGACTTTGAAAATTAACCTTTTTTCCTACTTTTTTGTTGCAGTACGGCCAACAGCACCCGATTGTGCCCGGCCAGCTGAAGGGCGGCCACGAGGCCTCGGCCGGCCTGACCACCGAGTTCAAGTACAACGTGGCGGGGCCTATTTGCGAGACGACGGACGTCTTCCACCGAGACCTGGTGCTGGGGCAGAAGTTGGAGTCGGGCGACTACGTCATCATTGTCGATGCTGGTGCTTATGGTAAGCTTATTTTTATGATCGAATTTTTTTTCTAAAATTTTTCCATCTCCTTTTTTTCAGGCTCCTCAATGACGAGCAACTACAACACGCGGAACAAACCGGCCGAGGTGATGATCCACGACGGCCACCCGACGCTGATTCGCGAGCGTGAGACCTACGAGGAGCAGTTTAAGCGAGAGAAGCTGGTCCTCGACCTGAAGCTAAAGTCGCTGAACACGGTGGAGGAGGCGGAGAGTCAGGAGGACCTGAACAGTGCCGCCTAAATTTGAGGAGTTTGAGGAGTTCAAAAATCGAGGACTTTATTTCTATTTTATCAAACACACGCATTTTACATTAGTAGAAGAAGAGTGCCAATCCGGTGAAATTCAGTCTCGGAAAATAAAGGCGAAAAAAGAAGAAGAGCATGTGTTGTACCAGTTTTGTATTTGAGGTTATTTTTTGTTTCTTTGAGTAAGTGAGGAGGGATTATTATCAACAAAAAGATAAGAGTGAAATGAATAAACAAAAAATAATAATTGTCATATCCTATTGTTCATCATCATCATTGGCTACTACCGCCATCGCCACCACCACCTGTTCAGTGAATGAATACATATTAGTCATCAGAGTAATTGAGAAACAATTGGGTAGTAAAAGGAGGTGCAAAAAAAGGGGGGTTGAAAAATGAAAAGACAGAGATATTATATCCTATGTGTAGCGCACTGCCTGAAAATTCATAAGAGTTGAGACATTGTTTAGAATTCAATGGAAGAGGAGGCGTGTGCTGTGGCAAAAAAAGAAAAAGAAAGAATTGTACTTGCATTGCAAAATAAGAGGGGAGATTGCTTGCGTTTTGTACAAAGGTTCTGATGTCTAGTAGCGCTTGTAGTTTTGCTGGCGGTACTTGTCCGCGGCGGCGGCGTTTCCGTTGCCGACGTTGCTGCCGCTGGCTCCGCCTCCTTTGGGAACATAGTCGCTGGTGTAGTACTGCGGAATGGCGGCGGCGGCGGCGGCGGCGCCGTACGGGGCCTGGCGAGGGGCGTTGGCTCCTCCTGGTGCAGCAGCATAAGACTGCGGCTGTCCGTAGTAGGACTGCTGGGCATAGGAGTGCTGCTGAGGTGGCTGCTGCTGTTGATAATGCTGACCACCACCATAGGATTGCTGATAACTGTGCTGACCTCCGTAATTGCTAGAGGTTGGGTAGTTGCTGGAGGCGTTGTTGTAGTAGCTTCCGCTCGAGTAGTTCGATCGCTGCTGAGCCTGCTGATGGTACTGTTGCTGTTGATGTCCACCATAGGACTGCTGCTGCGGCTGGTGGTAATTACTTCGCTGAGGGTACTTTCCTCCACCATTGTTTCCTCGATTGTTGCCGCCGCTGTTGTAGCTGTTGTTGTTGTTGTTGTTGCCGTTGTTGCGGTAATTTCCACCACCACCGCCTCCATTTCCTCCTCCTCCATAGTTGCGACGATCATTTTGCTGATAGATTGCTGTTACCATATCCTCCGCCATTGCGATTATTTCCGCCATTGTTGTTGTTCTGGTAGCGATTACCACCACCACCGCCTCCTCCATTTCCACCCTGGCGGTAGCTCTGCGGGCTCTGGCTCTCGTAGCCGTACTGGTTGTGATATCCTTGTCCGCCTCCGCCTCCGCCTCCTCGGCTATTTCCACCTCCATAATCCCTCTGAATGGACCGCTCAAAAGTTCGATGTCCGGAGCGGTCCAGCGACGCCTGATCACCCTTCGGTTCATGCCAATCTGCGGTCGGTAGTGCTCAAACTGCGCCAGGTCTTGAGGCTTGAGGACGGCGGGGGGAATGGCCGCGGTGGGCAACAGCCGGGCCGGGTAGACAAAGCCCTCCTCGTACTTGGGGTCCTCGAATTCGCAGACGAGGACGCGACGGTAGGCGGCGGAGAAGCGGTCGCTGATGCTCAGCTTGCCCGCCATCAGGCGGTACTTTCCACTTCCGTCGGTGGGCGCCTCTGCCTCCGTCTCCGCCATGGGAATCGCCTCCCCGACCTTCCCGCCGTCAATCACCGCCTCCAGCGCCTTCGTCAGCAGCGGATGACGCCTGGAACGAAGACCAGGTGGGCGCCCAGGCTGTTCCTCAACCGCTCCCCCTCCGTCAGCTGGTCATAGACGCCCTGCAGCGCCCGAAACAGCCGCTCCTCGTCGATAAAGGGCAGCAGGGCGACGCCCATCCAGGCGGCCTTCTTCCCGTTCAGGTCAATGCTGAAAGCCGTCGGGTAGAAGTCGATGATGGGCGAGCTGTTGGAGCTCATCAGAACGCGCCAGCTGGGCGGCAGGGACTTGCTGCTGGCCGCCGGAAAGACCGACATCAGCTGCTCCATCGGCTTGAAGGGGGCCGCCTTGGGGTCAAAGACCACCGGAAGCGAGGCGACCCCGCCAAAGTCGCTCGCGAAAGGGGCGTAGTGGTAGGGGAAGAACCACTTCCAGTCGGGACAGCCCTGGTAGTAGTAGAGCAGGACCCAGCAGAGACCTTTAAAGTACTCGGCGGCGACCATCCTGCTAATCTCCGCCGCCTGGTCGCAGTCAAACTTGTGCTGGTAGTAGCGCTCCTTCCAGCCGTCGCTGTGCAGCTGAACGAGGTCCTCCGGCTCAGAGTCAGAGTCCACTGTAGCTGGAACTGGGGTAGACGGAAGTGGGCGTTTAATTCCGGCGCCTGAGGTGGTGGTAGTGTCCTTGTCCTTGTCCACCAGCATCGAGTTTAGCCGGTCTTGTTGTTGTTTTGGTTTTGGTTGTGGTAGTTGGCGCGCACCTTGGCCGCCTCCTCCTTCGCCGCCCCGCCCACCATAGCCTCCGGCCTTTGGGCGCCACCGCCCACCGCCTGCGGGTTCATCCACCGCAGGTCGGCGTTCATCCGTTCCAGCTTGCGGCGTTTGTTGTTCTCCCGCCAGCGCTTCTCGCTGCGCTGCCGGTTCTTGAAGATCTCGTCCTCGACTTCGCCCAGCTCAGGAGGACCGCCTCAGCTCGAGGCTTATTGACAATGCCGCTCTTCGTCAGGTACATCTCCTCCCCTTCGGGAACGGGTGACTTCCAGGACAAACTTGTAGATGTTAATCAGGCGGTCGATGGCGTTCTCGCGAATCTCCAGCGAGGGCAGATGGGGCAGGAAATCGTTGCCGACGAAGAAGCAGAGAAGACGTAGTCGTCGATGAAGCGCTCAAAGTCGAGGCGGACGTTGCCCTTCTGGCACTCCTTCTCCAGGTACTCCCGGAGGACGTTCAGGCGGATGTAGATGAAGTCCGTCTTCGCGGGCACGGGCAGGTCCTCGGGTGGGAGCTCCGCGCCGGTGCAGTCCTTCAGCTCGTGGCCGATCTGGCCGCAGAGGTCGCAGGGCCGGGGCTGGTTCGGTTTGAACTCCTCGCGGAGGATGGTGAAGTTCGGTTCGTGGGTGGCGAGGCCCAGCATGATCAGATCGGCGTCCGCTCCGTAGAGACAATGGGAGAGGTTGGGATTGTAGAGGCAGTCCGCCTTCTGCTTGCGAATGTAGTCCATGATCTTGTGCTCGCCCTCGCCGGGCACGCTGGCGTCGCTGAGAATGACCACCAGGTCCTTGGGCCAGATGCCCGCCTTGTCGACGTAGTCCTCGCTCAGTCGGCGGTCGATCCACCCTCGAAGAGCCTCGCTCAGGTTCATCATGAACTCGGTGCCGGGGGTGATGACGTTCGAGTCAAAGTGCTCCCGCTTCTCCTTCTCCTTCACCTCGATGCCGCGCTCTGCCAGCGAGTCCTTCACCTTCTGCACCTCGATCGCCTTCTCGGTGGCCTCCTGGGCGGCGCGGAAACGGCGCGACCGTTGCTGGTTCATCTTCGCCCGCGGTGCGACGCCGTCGACGGCCATGTAGAGGACCTTCTTCGGGCGGACGATGGCGAGGATGTCCTCGACGTACTCGAAGATGGCGAGGAACATCTCCTCCTCGTTGGCCGGTGGCGGCTTGTTCTCCGGGTGGGAACAGGGGTGGATGATGCCGTTCATGTCCAGGTAGAGGTTGTCGAAGTGGTACTGGCCGGCGGTGCCGTCGTCAGCTTGGACCACGATGGACGGGTACTTGCGAGAGAGCCAGCGGAAGAAGGCGGGAACTCCCATGGTGATGACAGGTGTGGGGTGATGAGGGTGGTGGTGATGAGGATGTTGTCGTCGTCGTCTTCTTCTTCCTAAGTTTCAGTCGGTTCAGGGAGTAGTTCAGAGAGTTGAAGCTCGGAATTTCGAAATCGGCTTCAAACTCGGCAACAGCAACAAAAATAATGCACTCCAAAAGTGCTGCTGTAGAAAGAAGCTGCGAGCGGCGGGGAAAAGTATAAGCTGCCGCCACTGCGCATTGTTGAAAGCGGGGGAATTTGGAACTTTCTAAACACGCCGCCACCGCTGCTGAGCTGAGCGCCCCTTCACAGAACATCTGTGAGCGTGTTTTGCGTGTTTTGCTGCTCACCACGTGGTTTTGATTTTTGTGAACTTTTGATTTGTTTTGGTGATAATTCTCCAACGATCATCATGTCTTCTTTCACCGCCCAAAAGGCCAAACTGTTTGACGATTCCAGCGATGATGATGAAGTTGAAGAAGCCGTTGAAGAGGAGGATGAGGACGAGGAGCTGCAGGCGGCCAAGGTGCTGAACGTGGGCAACAGCTACGCGCAACGGTACAACGACTGGCGGCGAAAAGAGGAGCTCTCGAAGTTGAAGCAAAAGTACGGCGACCACCTTGATGTGCCCTCGGAGGTGGAGGGCTCCGGTGATGATGATAGTGGTGAATGATGGTGAAGATGTTGATGACGAAGAGGACAGCGATGTGTCCAGCGACTGATGATGACGATGACGACTCCCTGCACGATGATCCCTTTGATGAGCAGTTTCTGAAGGTGTACTCGGCGCTGAAGAACAAGGCGCCGGAGATTTACGACAAGGACTTTGCTGCTGCTTCTAAAGGCGATGACGATGAGGATTCTTCTGCTGAAGAGGAAGGCGCTACCAAAAAGTCACCTCAAAAGGGCAAAACAGCAGCAGCAGCCGCCCAAAAGAAGTTCACCCTTCAGGACTACCACCAAAAGCTGATCAAGGAGAAGAAGGGCGTCACCGAGGAGGACGAGCAGATGCTCGGCGGTGATGCTTCCGAAGATGAAGCTGAAAAGCCAAGCGGCTACTACGAGGAGCTGTACAACATTCGCCGGGAGATTAAGGACATTGCCAGAGGAGAAAATAACTTCAGCGACGACGACGACGGTGATCAGCTTTTCTCCATCAAAGACTCTGGCTCTCCATCAAAAAAGACCACTGAACCAGCGGCAAAAAAGAAACATGGCACAGATGATCAGCAAAAGGAGCAGCTCATCTCGCAGATCTGGAGCAAATCTGGTGAAAAGAAATCTTCAACTGACACCGGCGACGACTTCCTCAAGGACTACATCCTCAACAAGCGGTACCTCGACCCGACGCTGACCTCTTCTGTGGTAAAGCGTTTTAAAGAGGAACCTGCTAGCCACTTTGGTGGCTTCGAAAAGGCTGCCGAGGTTGCTGATGATAATGACTCCAGTGATGATGGTGAAGAAGACGAAGAGGATGATGATGATGATGATGAACAGCAAAAGTCTTCTGAGCCGGCCATCGCCAAATACCACTACGAGGAACCGGATGCGACCGTCATCAAGCGCTACCCTCGAGCCATTGACTCCATTCGCGATACGATCAATGAAAAGGACAAAAAGTCCCACCGAGCGGAAGTTCGCGAGCGAAAGAAGGCGGAAAAGACTGCTGAGCTGAAGCGCCTGCGGCGGCTGAAGCGCGAGGAGATCGAGGCGAAGATTGCCCAGCTGAAGGCTGTTTCCGGGGCGTCCTCTTTCGATGTAAAGGACCTCGATCTGAACGTCATCGTCGACGATGAGAATGAATTTGACGGGGCAAAGTACGACGAGAAGATGAACCTTCTCTTTGGGGATGAGTACTATGACATTAATGGCGCCGATGAGACGAAGCCGTCCTTTGAGTACGTGCCGGAGATTGACGATGACCTCTACGGCGATGATGAAAAGGTAAACAAAGGAGTTTCTAATTCTATGAAGCCTTTACTGACACTCTTTTTGGTTCCAAAAAATCACAGGTCAAAAAGCCCAAAAAGAAGCGCAGCAAGCGGGAGATCAAGGCGCAGCGGGACATCATGGCCGACGACGATATCGGCCTCTTTGAGGACATTATCGCCGGCGGCGAGGTGGCCACCCGTTTCCGCTATCGCCTGGTGGAGCCGAACGACTTTGGCCTGACCGATGAGGAGATCCTCCGGGCGGACGACCGCGAGCTGAACAAGTGGTGCTCGCTGAAGAAGATGTCCCAGTACCGGAGTGGCGAGGAGGAGGCCCGGGATAAACGGGCCTACGGTCAGCGGAAGAACAACGAGGAGCTGAAGCGGAAGATACTGAAGAGTCTCTATGAGGAGAAGAAGGAGGTGATGAAGAGGGGAGGGTGATGAGGGTGACGAAGAAGGTGGTGAACTTCAAGAGCTAAAGGAGAAAGAGGGCGTGAACGGAGCCAAAGCAGAAAAAGGTGAGACGAATGGAAGTTCGAAAAAGAAGCGGGGCAAAAAGCGAAGGAAGAAGGCGGCCAAGGGCGCTACCACTGCTGCTGCTGATGATGATGGTAATCAGGAAACTTCCTCATCAAATAAGAACCCTGATGAAGGTCATGGTGGTAAACAGGCTGAATCATCACCGGTGAAGAAGGCAGTGGTGGTCAAAGGACCACAGACCAAAGGACCTACTACGCCCACAAACGGCAACACCAACAAAACCTCGAAAAAGCGAAAGCGAAACCAATCATCCAAACAACAACATCAGCCCAACAAAAGGCAAAGAGGAAGTGGAAAACCAGCAAATGGACCCGGTGGATCCCTAGCCCCCGGAACCGACGTCACCGTACAGCGACTGAAGGCCTACGGCATGAGCAATCGTGATATTCGCAAGATGAATAAGAGATAATGATGCTGAGAAGTTATTAGTAAGTTTTAATCATAAACATATTTGGTGTTGAAAAATCGTGACCATCATCAAATGCCATCGTTGTTGAAGTAGAGAAAGGAGAAAGATAAAGTTGTGACTGTAGTAGTTATCATAACATTAAAAAAGATAAGTAAATAAAGAGGAAGGAGGAAGACTAAGAGAACGTAGGAGGAGTTCAATCCTGAATGAATCAGAGAGAAAAGAAAGTAGGTGGGACCGGGCATTTCCTCTCTATAAGAAGGCCATCTTCTCGGGGGCGCAGATCATGGTGACTAAGGTGATGGTGAGGACGAGGATGAGGAGGACGTAGAGGGCGAGGAGGAGGGTCTTGAAGCCTGAAGATCGCCCAACGATTCCTCCACCTCCATTTCCGTTTCGCTTATTGCCATTGTACATGGCGTTCTGCTCGCCGTTGTGCATCTCGTGGAGGGCCATGTCTGAGGTTTCTGCTTTGGGGAAAATGAGGGGAAAAGGTTAGTATTAAAAATAAATTCTAAATCTGTGAACTTACTAGACCCGCCCATACAGCTGGCGTGAAACTGAAAGACGGCGTGCATCAGCACGTGGACGGCGATCCACGCCATGACCACGTAGAGGGCCGCCTCGGGCAGGCCGGCAAAGTTCCGCTTGGTGGCCAGCAGTATGGCGGCCACGGCGGTGATCTGCCCGACATTTCCGCCCAGCCAGTGGCCCCAGTTGAAGAGCCACCGGTTGGGGGCGTCAGGGTGGGGTCGAAATAGCGCCCCCACCGGGTTGAGCAGCGCAAAGGTGAAGGCGATGGAGCCGACGATTTGGTGGGCGCCCTAGGGTGACGGAAATGGGAGGAAAAATTTAGATCTTTTTGAAATTGTATAAAAACCTTAAAACGCTTACCAGCACATAACCGCCCACGTAGTAGAAGATGCACAGCTGGGCAATGACCATCAGGGTGACGCTGAGGACCATGAGGGTGCGGTGGAACTGCGGAAGGTTTAAAAGATTATAAAGTTTTTTGGTAAACAAAAAACCTCATCTCAGAAAACTCACCGCAAACCAAATCTTCACGCCGCACAGCAGCCGATCACTCCAGGCGTCCTTAAAGTACCGCGCAAAGACGATGGCCACGCTGACCAGGCCCAGCCAGGTGATGACCATCAGCGAGCCGTGGACACGGACCAGGTAGCGCAGGTCCTTGGTGGCTGAGGCGCCCACTAGGGCTCCGGCAGCCGCCAGGTCCACCCCGGCGGAAGAGGGCGTCTTCACGTCGTGGACGCCCTTCAGGCCGTCGTCCATCTCTCCGTGGGCCAGCAGCAGGTGGTAGCGCTTGTTCAGCAGGTCAAAGGTCCGCCCCTTGTTAGCTACGGTGACCTTGCCGGCCATCGTCCACCGGCAGCTGATGACGCCGTCGGTGTAGGCGCCCTTCCCCCCTTGAAGGACCGCCTCCGCTGCGCCTCCATCGAGGACCTCATTGGTGCGGCCGGTGTTGTAGCTGAGCCCCAGGTGGACCGCCGAACCGGTCTGGTCGGTGCTGCAGTCCACCACCAGGTCGTCGCCCATTTTGGCGTCCTCCGAGAGGCCCACGCTGAAGTACTTTGAGCGGTGGGTCGCCCGGGGAGGGGCCTTCCGCTGAGGGTGAACTCGGTGCGGCCGCCGTCGGAGCGGTCTTGGCGAGCTGGGGAAAAAGGAAAAGAAGGGATTAGATTTTCGGAAAAAGGAGTTCGAAAAAGGGCTTACCCGTTAGCAGGGCGAGGCAGTTTCTGGTGGCCAGGCAGTTGCTGCCGCCATTCTGTCCCAGGCCCATACAGGCCCGGTCGGCGCAGCTGGCGTAGTCGAGGCCGTTGGAGTCGGAGTTTCCGCCTCCTCCTCCTCCTGACAGCTCTCCCGCGGCGGCCTGGTCCGACTGAAGAAGAGCACCACCTCCACCACCTCCTCTTCCCTTATTTGCACTGTAGTAGGCCTCATCGACTCGATTTCCATCGAGAAGGTACATCGGCTCCGAGAGAATCTGGTCCCAGTAGGCCTGCTTCACCTGGACGACGGTGGCGCGGAAGACGATGGCCGCGGTGAGGTTCTCCGGGGTGGGCGTCCACATGGCGGAGACCTGCGTCTTCGTTTGGCCGCTGGTGTGGGTCCAGGTGTTCTGGAAGATTTAAGGGGAAAAAGATGAGTTAGAGGAGTTCGAAAAGAGGCGTCCACAAAGTACGTACCGCTCTTCCTCCCGGGCAGGACTTGGCCTGCGTGAGACCTCGAGGCTGGAGGCCGGTGAACTGGCCGTCCACCAGCCGCCCCTGGTCGCCCTCCGCCCTCGCCTGGACGATGAAGCCGGCAAAGGTCACCTGGGAGTTGGCCACCAGGCTGACCATGATCTTGCCGTCGCCCGTCTCGTGGAGCAGCAGCTTGTACGGCGACCGGTCTCCCTGCCGACTTCCGTGGCCGGGAATGAGGGAGTTGCAGACTCCATCGTGTTCGGAGCGCCGCTGCCGTAGCCGTGGACCGAGGAGGTGAAGGTGAAGAGGGTGGTAAGCAGAAGGAGGAGCTCAAGGATGAGAAGGAAGTTTAAGGGTGATGATGAGTACGGTGATTTGCTGAGTGACTTCATGGTGGCTGGCTGGTGTTGTGGGGTGATGAGAATGTGAGTTGATCTGGCAGCTCTTTTGATCTCGGTGTTTTGTTGTGGAGTGAATATAGATGGTTTTGAGTTGAGTCAAGTTCAAGAGTTGGTTTGCCTTTGCCTATCTTCGCCTGTCTAAAGGTCACAACAACACCTCGAAGTGTGCGCCCTTTAAGCTCAGCAATCGTGAGGCAAAACTGCTGCTGCTGCTCCTCAGCGGTCAATCACTTCAGCGGTGGCAGCGGCGGCAGCTGGGCAAACAGACCTGAAATCTCAAGTCTGAAATCTGAAATGAAAAAAAAGTGAAAAGACATGTGCTGGTAAGAATAAGAGGGTAAGTGTATCCTCAACAGAGAGAAAGGAAGGAAACCCGTAACGTGGGCGAACAAGAGCTCATTTCGCTAAAGAGGCTCAAATTGATGCAAGGGAAAAGATAGCAAAGAGAGAGTGAATGAGTAAGAGCAAGAGAGAGGTAACCGGCAATTACACACAGAGTGAAACCAACCAAGAGCAGAAGCAAAAGGCTGAAGAAGACTGGTTTGCCCCTGTTGCAGCAGCAGCGTGGCGAACACCGAAAAGACACTGTGTGTTCTTGTCTGTTTGTTCATCATCGCTGATTATAAATTCTGCAATCGACAAAGCCACTCGTTCTCCCCCCACTCATACTTTCTCTCCTCCTCAGGCAGTACTTCTCATTCAAACTTCACTTTGCCGGTGATTATCTATTGCCAGAGCTTGGTGCTTGGTGGTGAGTGGTACTAAAGGCAGCAGTCCACCCCGTTACATCGACAAATAAACACACTTGTGCAAACACAAGCACAATGTGTCAAGCCAATTTTTGTCACTTTATTTTAAACTGCACTTCTATTCATAGCAGCAGCTGCGACAACTGCTGCTGCTGTTGTCAACAACTGTGTCAGCAGTGTTAGCAGCAGCAGGTGACATTCAATGGTAGTCAACAACTCTCTTTTCTGAGAGCGTTCATTGACGCGAGACAGAAGTAAAAAGAAAAAGAAAAGAGAAGGTAAATCGGTGGCTGAGAAATGAACAATGAAAAGTAAACAGCAGAAGAAAACAGCTATTTCTTCCGGACACCTGAGAGGAATTTGCGTATGTCAGGTGGCATTACACAAGATCATCAACATCTTAGCATCAACTCCTTCTTTTTTCCATAAGAGCTAAATGGCTGAGGCCACTGGGCTTGCCATGGGAGCAGCAGCAGAAGAGGCAGTTTAGACAACGACTTCTTTTTATGCTGCCACTAATTAGTCAAAGAAGCAGTTTTGGATCAGCAGCAGCAGCAAGACAGGCCCGTCAAATCAATTGCGGCGATTAATAACCGCCAATAATTGGCCAACACTGTGGCACTGCTGCTAATTACCACAACCACTGGGGCACAGCAGTGGACGTCAGACTTTTCGACAGAACTTAACAGTGCTGCTGCTGCTGGACTACAATGAAAGACAAAGACAAGTCGAAGCCATTAGCAGCAGCAGCAACAATCAAATATGACGCCTCACAGAGAGTCAAAGAGTGCCGCTGTGCTGTTGCTGTGCTGGTGCTGATGATTAAACGGTGATGAGGCGATGATGAAAGAGGAGGGGGGGGGAAGAAAAAGCGAAAAAAAGAAGATGAAAGACAAATGGTATTAAACCATCGTCGGCAAAGAAGAACAAATGAGGATGTGATTTAACAGTTAACAGAACAGTCCCCAATCTCCAATACAGCACCTTTACATTCACCAAACTCAAAAGTTGCAGATGAAGAAAACGGCGTTGTCACACTGCAACACTGCAGCATCGGCAGCAGCAGTGGCCACAAACAAATGTGTCAGTGAACCCAAGACATTTTTCAGCCGTTCAAGCTGACTTTAGCAGTCTTCGGCAGTGTTCGCCTCGGTGTATCACCACCACCTTCACCACCACCACGACCACTTAGTGCAAAAACAAAGGGCAGCAGGCAACGAGGATGAGAAAGAAAAAGGAAAGAAAGAAAGGAAGGAGGAAAGGTGAGAGAAAGCAGCAAATCGAGAGAGGAGAGAGAGACAATCTGATTGAGCAGTGGTGGTCAAAGTGCTGGCCAATGGAAAACTGTTGGCAGTTGAATAGAAAGAGAGAGAGAGTTTGCATATTACTGCCGTATATTATTACAATCACTCAGTGCACTCCAGTGCACATTGTCGACCTTCCGTCGACAGTTGCGGTTTGAAAGAAAGAGAGAAAGAAAGTGAAGTTAGGATTCGCATCCTGAGGTCGCCGCTGCCGCCAAATGGAACTGCTGCTGCTGCTGCAGTGCAAAGTGCAGTGAACAACAGGGCACAGAGAGCTCTCTTCGATCGATCTCAGAGCACACACAGGCACAATGGTGCAAAAGTGTAAAGTGTGACTTAGTGGTGGGGACACAATGGTGAACATACACACACACACACACTGATCTTTACAATGCACACACACAAGTTTTTATCATCCTCTTTTGTGCTCCCCAAGAGGTGAGTACTGTGTTTGAACACGAGCAGGCGTCGATGAGAAGAAGAAGAAGAAGAAGGAAAAGGAGGAGATGCAAATGTGTTTAGAGTAACCAACAAGCCTTGTTGTCCTGTTGTTCGCCGCCAAAAACGATCAATTGAATTTGCTGCTGACCACTAAAGACTACAACACTACAACTACAACTGCGGCTGCCGTTTCAATTATCAAAAGGAGATAACAAGCAAAGAGGAAAACAGGTAAAGCAGTTGTACAAATGAATTGCAGCAGTGATGGTTAGGAGAAGAACCGGCAAAAGTGGGATCACTAATGATCGGTGCAGTGAAACTACGAGGGGATACTTTGGAGAAGGGGGCTCACAGCTGCTTTGAATGAAAGCTCACATGCAGGCAAAAAAGTGGGCAAAAGTGAACATGGTTTGAAAAATGCAAAGGAGAAAAAGTGTGGTGCTGCTGATCTGACAAGACACTTGCCCTAGAAGCAGAAGTAGTGGCTTGAAAGTATCGACTCGTTTGCTTGCGCACTGTTGATTTGTTGATTTAATTGCTCCTCTACTTTTTCTTCTTCTTTTTCTTTTCTCTTTTTCTTTGCAATCACTGCCCAGAAGAAAAACAAACAAACAAACTGCACACAGGCAAACTTCGATGATAGATGATGATGATGGTGGTGGTGGTGGTGAAGTTGGTGCCGAACACTGCCACCACCCGTGTCAAATCGAAGCAATGGAGAATGGCAATGCAAGTCAACTTCGGCTGAAAGAAGGAGGAGGTGAAAACAGAGGAAGCGGTGGTGGAAGATAGTAGGCCAGGAAATGACGACGAATCGATGAATCTCTCTGGTTTCGTTTTGTCGGTCAAACTTTGAATGTCGTTCTGCTGTTAGAATGAAACTGAAACTGGCTATATCTGCTTTTCCATTAGCTATTCAACTCTCGGCTGCTTGACTGACTGTCTGACTCTCTGAATGAATGAATCAATATTACCAGTCAGTTTAGGCAGTTTAGAACAACACAGCACAACACACACAGACAGCACTCAAATGCCAAACTGTTTGCAAATGCACAGCAAAGAGGTTGACAAAAAAGGAGAAATAGAAAGTGAGAGAGTTTCTTTCACCACGAGCGTGCCAAACGTGCTCGCATGCTTATCAGTCAGTTTGGTAGTGGTGGTGGTGGTGCTGATAGAGATGGTTAGTCTCAGTTAGTCAGTGCTAAATCATTGCGTTTTTGCGGCAGTTTTAGCTAAAGCTAAGCGCGCCGAAGAAGATCATGACCATCATCATCATCACCATCAGTGTTATTGTTATGGGCAGTGGTAACATACCTGAAGCTGAAGCTGAAGTAGAAGTTGGTGTGAGGGAAAAAGTGAGGAGATCAAAAAGGTTCTTTTTCAGAAGTAGAAAACACTTTTCTTTTTCCGTTCAACTCTTCAACAGTCGACCGATTATCCCTGAGATCCGGTGGTAAAGTGAAAAGGTGTTGAAGGTGTTGTTGAGAGTTGAGGGGTGATCATCACCAGAACAACATCAACATCAACAACAAAACTGGAGAAACCGCTTGTTGTTATCACAATTTGCTGTTCAATTCACACCGGTGTCTACCGGCGGCACAGTCGTCCTCAGTGGTCAGCGCCAATCATGATCTGATGATGGTGATGGTGATGGTAAAACGATGGTGATGTCTTCTGCTCCAGAGATCGTCGGGGACTAGTGTGTTGAAGTATTAGCAAGGCCTGTACGGTGTTGCCTGCCGCAGAATCATAACAAAGAATAGAGAATGTCAGCTGCGGAGAGAAAGACAGAACAGAAATAGAAGTGAGAGCCGAGCTGAAGTAGAAGTAGAAAGAGAGTGGCAGCTTTTGCTGTTGCTGAAGAAAGAGAGAGTGAGGAGCAGCAAACTGAAGTAGAAAAGAGCGGTGGCCAGGCCAAGGGAGCTAGTACTGCGGAAAGTAGCTGTGGTCGGATTCACAGGTTTGCCTGCTGGCTTCTCTCCTTATTAGTAGAGTAGAGTAGAGTAGTACTACTTTTCGAAGTCGATTGCCGAAGCTTCGAAGCTCTCCGCGAATCGATGAGATGATTTTGACAACGATCGAGATTTGCTGCCGCTGCCGCTGCTCCAGTGAGTCGTCCTCTGTGGGTGTGACACAGTCGCTCACTTTCTCTTCGTTTGAATGCGGCGGCGGCGGCGGCGCCTAAGCTGCTGCTGACTCAATGTCAGAGTTGTTTCAGTTTCTATTTCTCCTTCTTCTTTCTTCTTTTTCTTTTTCTTTCCCACTTGATTGCTTCTTGTCGTGCTCATGCCGTTACCTTTTCTTTCTTTCTTTTCTGCTCTTTCAGAGCCGTCGCCAACTCCGCTGCAAAAGGTCAAGTGGTCTGCTGCTGCTGCTACTACTCAAAACGACTTCGACGAGAGTGTGTCCATTTTTAGCATCGCCGTCTTCTAAGTGCTCTAGCATTCAACAACCTTCTGCCTGCCTGTCGAACCTCGTCAAACTCCGTCGAACACTAACGAACTGTTGAAAGTGCGCACTGTGGGGGAGAGAGCAGGAGCTCTTTCTTCTTTCTCTTTAACTGTATAAGAAGTGTACGACAACGGCTTTTGATTTCGATTAGACGGCGAATTAGACACGTGTTGCCGCCCTCTCCAAAGACCTCGACAATGACTTCTTTTTTTCCCACTACTGTTCTCTCGGTGTGTTCTCTCGTTCAGATCGGAAACATCGTGGACTAGTAGTACTACTGAAGGTGAAGATGACGGTGAAGATAATGATAACCACAAACCAAAACGAAAACATTGTCTCCAAGATCGAAGTTTTCCTCTTCCTCTTTCTTTCTCTTCTTTCACACCTTCCCATCAAAGGTCACGGACAAGGACTGGCACAATTAATAGTGCTAATTAATTGTAAAGTCATATCCTCTAATGCTGGATTAGCTGCTGCAGTGTGAACCGTCAACGTCAAACAACTGCTCATCACCTTCACACTTTGCATGACGTTTTCACTTTTTCTATTCTACCTTTTTGTCTTCACTTTAAACAGCATCAGCAGAAACACCGTTATCAAGCTTGAAACCACAACAAACAACAAGTACAAAAAGGCACCTTCAGCAGCAAAAAGACACTGATATCGCGGCACACCAATGCACTCGCGGCGGCCAATGCTAGAGGCAATTTTTCAATTAAGATTCCTATTTTCTTTATCTCTGTACGATTGAGCCCTTGACGATAGAAAAACACACAAATGCAGCCTGATTTCCGGCGTCACTGTTGTACAACAATTAAGTAAAGTATTATATTTTTGCTTTCGCCCAAAAAGCAAAAATCAGAGCCAGCAAAAAAAGGTTACATAGTGGACAATGTGGACAGCAGCAGCAGTATCAATAGCGGAAATGAAGTCGCTTTCATTGGTAGTAGTAATATTACTGTAGTGCAACCGAAATTTCTGCACAAAACCTGATTTTTGCTGTACAACATGTTGCAACAACGCAGAAAAACTGGTTTTAGGGAGGAGAGAGCGCTAAATTGTAGTTGTACAGTTTTGTTTCGCTATTTTTTCTAGTGTTTGGCGTTTACGCACTTTTTTCCTGCATTGCTCTGTTTTTTGTGAAAGGAAAAAAGGGGAAATTCTTTGTCGTTTTTTGTTAATGCTGATACTATTTTGCAATATTATTAGGTGGGCGTTTTTATGATTTTAAAATCAGAAAATTTAAATTGATGCACTAAATCAATATTAATATGTCCTTCGAGCACTCACACTTGTTAATGAAAAAAATGAAAGGAATAAACACCAAAACAGTCAGCCCAGACTGAATAGAAAGGATCATTGTCAATTAAGTCCAATTAGTGGAAAAGGATGGTCATCTTTTTCTTCTTCACATGATTGCTGATAAACACAGTAATCTGTTTACGACAGTTTTCTGAAATGCTCTTTGTAAGCAAGTGCATTACTGAAGTGTGTTGCAAAAAAAAGATAGTACATCTCAGTCCAATTGTTGACCACTGATTTCACTTGCTTTGGTTGCATCAACTTTCGCCAATGATGATGATGATGATGATGATGATGTTGATTCTAAGCAGAGTATATAAGATTTTCAAAAAATGTCACTTTCGGTCAAATGAATAATCAAAGAAGTGCTGTGTTTTTAAAAATAAAAATGAAGCATTTTTTAATAACTGCATTTTTCATGTTTTCTCTTTTAAAAATGTACGAACCCTGTTCTTTTAAATTTTACGTTTACTGATAAAACGTTTTCTTTCTTTCTAAAACATATTCAGCTGTGTCGGTAATGAGCATCTGCGTATTACGGAGCGCGATATTCTGGACGGCATTCTTGATCCCGACCGTTATGACGGCCGAATCGGTCCTAACTCCTATGGCCTAAATGGTACCGATGGAAGCCCAGGTAGGTTGGTCCACCACCAGGTGTTATCAGCAAAGCAAACAGGAACTTTACTTTTTAAAACAACAAATGACAACCAGGCAACCCAGTCCTCATCACCGTCAACTACCTGCTGCGAGACGTGGAGAGCATCGATGAGCGGCGCGGCGAGTGGACCGTCCAGCTCACCTTTCGCCAGACGTGGACTGACGGCCGTCTCCGCTTTAACCACCACCAAACTGGCGGCCACTTTGCAGCGAGCTCGGACTACGTCATCCTGCCGCCCGGTGAGGTGGGCAAAGTCTGGCGACCGGACACCTTCTTCAAGGAGGAACGACGGAGTCACCTGCACCACCAGAGTCTAACGGGAGAGCCCCGATCAGGTGGTGAACTCCGGTGGTGATCAGCTGATGCGCATTCACGTCGACGGGACGGTCCTCCTCTCGGCTCGGGTTACGCTGACGCTGGCCTGTCCAATGGACCTCCGCCACTTTCCCTTTGATGTGCAGTACTGCTCCATTGGCCTGGCGAGTTGTAAGAGCTCTTTTTTGTTGTGGTTTGTTTTTAGCGTAATTTTTAACTTTTTTTTTCCGTCTTTTGCCAGTTGGACACACCGCTGACGAGCTGGAGTACCGGTGGAAGGAGGGTCCCAGCCCCCTTCCTGTTCAAGTGTCCGAGGGACTTTTTGACGGCGACAGTCTGCCCTTTACGCTTGAAAGGCACTTCAGCAGAGACTGCTCTAGTCAAACTAGTACCGGTGCGTCTAAGAAAAAGAGGTTTTTATTTATAAAAATTACCCATTTTTTTTGCTTTGTACAACAGGAAAGTACAGCTGCCTGGCGACTGATTTCGTCCTCAGACGATCGTTTCCCCGCTTTCGAGCGCACCTCCCGGCGGTCCTCTTTGTTCTGGCCAGTTTTACCGGCTTCTGGCTGACTGCTGGAGACCAGAAAAGTGGCAGCATCACCGCACGGACTATCGTGGTTTTTGGCTCGCTGCTGGGCCTCGTTTGGACTCTTTCTAACCAGGACGCATCATTTGCTCCAGTTGTAAAGGGCGGCACCAAGTTTGATCGCTGGAACAACGTCTCGCTGGCGTTCATTTTTGCCGCTCTGCTAGAGCTGGTCATTGTGAGCTACCTGGAAAGTGTGAAAAAGTTTGACTCCAGTTTAAGTGAATCGCAGCAGCAGCAGCAAAGGCGCTACAAACTAGTGCAGACAGTTCAGAATTTGGTAAACTGGGGGTCCCGTTTGGACGTGGTTGCTCGAATTGCCTTTCCAGTGGTTTATCTGGTCTTTTTAGGGCTCTACTTTTTTACCGGCCACTATCAGTTTGATCAGCTGGAGATTGCTCCGAATAACTGAGAGAGAGTAAAAGTAAGAACGATCATTTGTGTGATTATTTCTGACTGATTAAAATGATTTACTTTGTTCTGCATTGCAAATTTGCCTGCAATTCTAGCTAATCAGGCTAATGAACGTGTACTGTTGTGTTTTGCTTGTTTTTGTTTGCACGCTGTCAAACAAAACAACGAAAGTAATTGCTTTTTTGTTAATCATGAAAAGTGAAAACGAGTGTTCGACACTTTTTTCACTTTCACCGTGCGACATCTACAGTCGCAGCGGATCAATGTTTCAGCTGCGCAGCTAAACAAGTGAGCATCGACTTTTACAATTTTTTTTACTTTTGCTTCAAATTAGGATTGGTTTGGGGAGGATAAAAAAAGAGGAAGGTAATTAAGGAATGAGGTATGAAAGTATGTGGCAGATGAGATGAGAGCGAGACAAAGATAGGGTAATCATTATTCAACAGGTGGTTATATCTATTATTTGCAAAACCAAACCAAACTTAATCTGAAACCGACTTTTTACTCTTCTTTTCCTCCTTTTCCCTTTCCTTTTCCTTTTCCTTTTCATACTCTATCACCACCTCCTCCTCCTCATCATCACTGTCCGGTCCGCCACTCTGCCCGACGACAATCTTCTCCAGCGGCTTTGCCATCAGCTGAATAATGCTCGTGGTGATGCTGATGACGGAAAAGCCTAGCCACAGTCCACCCAGACCTCCAAAGTCACAGATCAGGTCAATAGCCGTCTTGTCGGGCGAATGTCGAATCACCGTGTCCATCTTCGGCCGTCGCATAATCTGAATGCCGGTCAGATTCCCGTGCGCATAGAAGGGAATGTCGACGAACTTGTCGAACTCGTACTGCTCCACGGTGCAGTCCTCATTGCACTTTAGCGTACAGTTTTGGCGGTAGTTCTTGTACTGGCACTTGTTCCGGTTGCTGCAGAAGAAGTCCTCCGGCGTGAGCAGGCTCTTCCGGTAGAGGAAGCCGGACATGGGCAGGCACTTGCACCGGGCGCGGTACTCCTCCATGACGCACTTTGTGACGCAGTCGTCCTTCGACTGGAAGGCTTCGCTGTTTCCTGTACAACAAAAAAAAGAAGAGGGTGATTTTCGTTCTAAAATTATGCTTTTTGATTTGAAAAGATCTTACCTAGGTCGTACTTGAAACACTGCGTTTGGTAGGGCTTTTCAAGCAGGTAGTGAATCGTTTTCTGGAAGTCAATCGCGTAGAATCGGCTGAAAGAGTAGAGGGGAACTGTGGGGTAGAACTCCGGCACGGGCACCATGTTCGAGGGGTGAATGGCGAAACGGGCGCGCATGTCCTTCTCAAAGGGGTGTGGCCGTTTTTCCTCACGGTACGCCTGGTTAATGTAGCTGGAAAAATTAGAGAGTTTGATTAAAATTTAAACGTTTTCAAAACTGTTCCCAAACTTACTAAACCTTATTGTCCCTCTTCTCGAAGGTCTTTGAGGTGCGGAAGATGGGCGCGTAGAAGTTGCTGTCATCCAGTTTACTCTCCGGATCGCTGCTATTCTTCAGGTCAAACTTGAGGAAGTAGGTGAAGCAGCGGTACTCGCCGTTGATCGTCTCCACCACCTTGGTGACGTTCTCGCACTTGGGCAGCTTGTAGCCGTACTTGGTGGCCGGGGTCACGTCGAGCAGGCACTCCTCATGGCCCGAGTGCGAGTACTGCTCCAGAATGCTCAGAATCGACTGGTTGCGGTAGACCAGCGTCTCGTAGTACTTGTGCAGGTAGTTGCCTAAAGATTGCAAAAGATTAAAGATTAAAGTCAAAGTTTTCTCAAACGAAAATTCTTCTGATTTAAAAACGCCACAAAAACTTGTTAATAAATTACCTGCAACCGGCTTCTCCGGCGGCCTCAGCTTCACCAGGCTGGCCGACTGGTCATCGTTCCAGAAGTTGCTGTCATTCCGCCGAATCATCTCCGCCCTGATGCGCTCCACATTTTCGACGTAATCCGGAAATCGGTCGGTAATTTGGTAGTAGGGGACGACGTCTTGGAAACAGAGCGTCGAAGCCGGGTAGGGAAATTTGTAGTCCGCCGGCTCCTCGTTGACGGTATTGCTCGTAGTTTTGTAGCTCCAGTACTGGCGGAGAGTTAGGTTGAAGTGGTAGCAGAAGCCGGCGACGCTGATGACGAAGATGAGGAAGAGGTGTGGCTTGGTGCGGCAGGCGCGGGAACACCGCCGCTTGGTGTCCCGGAAGGCCTGCTGCTTTGCACTACACTGGCTGGACTGCCGCTCCGGAAGTGGCGGCGGTGGGTGGTAGAGGGGAGGAGCCGTAGAGGAGCTGTTATTGTCGTTTAGATTGGCGCCATTGTTGTTGTAGGCGCCCAGGTCCTCCTTGAAGCCGATCGGCCCTACGGGGTACATTGGAAGGGAGTCCTTCTCCTGTTCATTAGGGCTGCTCATGTTTGGTGAGGGTGAGGGTGAGGGTGATGAGGAGGGTGATGAGTAGGGTGATGAGGATTAAGAGGGGGGGGGGTGAATGAGAGGAACTGGTATTGCTGGGCTGCTGTTGCTGCTGCTGCCTGAAATTGTACAAATGTAAAAAAGAGACAGGGTAATTAGAAAGGCTAATGATTTCAATTAGAGAAAAAGAAGGAAAAAGAAAAGACTTGTCAGGCAGCAGCTGAAGCAGTTTGTGCAGTCCATTTTTGTGTGCAAAAAGTCATTTTTAAAACGCAGAAGATATAACAGCAGTAGCTTTTTAGCTATTCCTAGCTAGATGCTAACCAGTAACATTGAAACAGTCAAGCAGAAGCAAAAAGGCGCAGACATAGCTCACAGCTTCGAAGGGAGAAAGATAGGACATCATCATCACCACCATCATCTCGTTAAGTCGCTCGTCAATGCCATCAATGCCGAGGCATCTCATCAAGCTCAATGAACAGTGCCGGCATCAACATCGACATCAACATCGAGCGTTTTACTTTGCTCGGCGATAAAACGGCGATGATGTTGTTGCTGTTGAATTTGTTTGCTCAAGCTGCTGCTGCTGCTGCTGCTGTTGCCGCCATTTAATGCTAAACATTTATGTGTTTCTGTGTGTGATGATTAATGGATTGCATCTAGTGAAGATTTTGTCTTTTTCTTCTTCTTCTTCTGTGCACAGAAGGAAAGAAAAGAAAGAACTAGCAGTGGAAAAACAAAGATCCTCATAAAGTGCCAATGAAACAGCAGCAGCAGCAGCAGTAAACATACTGGTTTACATGTGAGATGTAATGAAGAAACTGATGATTTTGATGTGTTTTACAAATGTGAGATGCCTAAATTGGAATGTTGGCGAAATGGTGCGAAACAGTGCAGACAGAAAAAGTGCACCATGTGCACCACTGCATTGGCCAACAATTGCAGATGGCAATTTCCGCCAAAGTTCTGCCTGCTCTAAAGTTGTCAATGTACTGGCAAAGCTCTCCTTTCCACCCTTCTACAATGGCAAACAAAAGAAAGAGGATGATCAACTTCCGCAGTGAATCATCACACACTGAAGTAGTAGTAGTGTTAGCATTTAGGAAGATTTTTTTTCTTATCGGAAACAGTCAGAAAAGTCAAGGGCACTTGTTGACTGTTGTGGTGTGCACTCAAACGCAATTTTTTATTTTTCAGTGCTGCTTTTTAATTTTAGTGTTGAAAGCGGCGGCGGCAGTGAAAAAGAAGTCTCATTGATAAATAAATCACACCGTTTTTCACTCACCTTCTGCGCTCTTGAAGATGCAGATGACGAGGACCTCGTCGTCGTTGTCGGCTTAATTTTTTTCAGCTGCAAATCGTGCACTCGTAATGAAGCGTAAAATCTCTGCTCAAACTGAAAGGAGTAGTATCACTGGAACCGATAAAGGGTGCTGCTGCTGCTGCATCATCGTTTTCATCAGCGGCAGAGGATGATTTACTGATGACACAAAAAACTTGTAAAGATTTTGTACTTTTCGTTGCCCTGTTTTTTCCTTCTGCCACTATGAACTTGAAAAGGACTTGGAAAACTTTGCAAATCAAGTGGACTGAAATAAAACTGAGAGAGATTGTAACAAAAACAGGTAGAACTTCAAACTTGGTTGGAGAGTTGTGCTGCTGTTCTGTGCAAACGAGTCTGCGGTGGTAGCCTCAAGAAACACAGAGAGAGGCGATTGAGGAATTTGTGGCAACGGGTTGCTGCTGCTGGCATTCAGCAACAGACAGACATCTTAAGGAGAGAGAGAGTACCTGGCACGAGAGAAATGCATTGCTGGCTTCACTGTCTTCACTACCACCCATCCATCCACCACCAACACTATCATCGCCTCCTTCTCCTCCTCCTAATGTTTCTTTAACATTTGCTAGTTAGCAGGCTAGCTTCAAGCTTCGTCAAACAGCGAGAAGAAGGGTCCTTCTTCTCGCTGTTTCTGCACCGCTCGCTGACATCTTGCAACTTTCACTTTCCCTCTCCCTCTCTCTCCCTCTCTTTCTCCCATTAATCTCGCTCCTCATTGGGAAAACCTGTTTAGTAAATATTGTTATTAGTAGTCTTGTGGTAGTTGTGTGTGAGTGTATCAAAGTCTGCAAGTGTGTATTTAGTATTTAGTATTTGGTTGAATTTTAATTAATTTAGTAGCAGAGTGGTGGTCGTACAGTCAGTCAGTCAGTCAGGCAAAGAAAGTGAATGTGTGAGATTGGAGTTAAGCACTGCTGAAGCTGCTCCTCATTTTTGTTTTTTCTTTTCAATTTTTGATGTGGTGATTTGCTTTACCTCCTTTTTTGATGATCCTAATGATTAAAATAACGCAAAACCAACACAAAACTAGGAAACAACTAAAGCAGATCAATCACACATATCAAATCATTAGCTGTGGTGCCCACAGTCAATGCAGTGCTTGTTTTGACTGTGCTGTGACTAAAAATCGCTTCACACAGTTCGACTTTAGTTCCTTTTTCCCTTCTGTTTTCCTTTCTTTTTTGCTTCTTTGCATTCAATCAGATTTGCATTCAATTGCTGCGATCTCAATCTGCGCGTGTGTGCGACTTGAGTTACACACTGTCAGCCAGTCAGTCAGTCAGACCAAGTGTGGCCATTCCATTTATAAAATGCTAATTACCATCGAATCACTTCAGCAGCAGCAGCAGCAGCACTGGCTCTCACTCTCTGGCACTGTTGCATAATAATGATGGCATATTAATAACTAACTAGCCGGACTGATGATGATGATTGACCGGATGAGAACGACGGCAAAAAAGACGACGACGAGTGCTTCTGTCAGTCATCCATTGAGTGAAGAAAGTGTGAGCAGTAGGAAGGGGGAAACCTGGGGTAAAGAAGAAGAAGAAAAAGGGATAAAAGTGCCAATTTCACAGGAAATTATTGCGGACGTTTCGATGAAGCTGATGCTGATGATGATGAATTGTATTGGGAATTTTGTTTGCGTAGAATGTGTCCTCTGTCTTTACTGTGTGTGATTGCAGGTACCACTGGTAATGTGGTAATGGTTAGGAGTAATATTCAGTGTCAATGTTTATGATGATCAAATGATGAAATCTGATGCTGTGCTGGTGGGGTACTGACCCCCTGCTCTCAGTCAGTACTCAGTTGGAACTGTCATCACCTTTGTACATCAGTGCAGCATTTGCATGTCCATTTCCTGTGAAAGTGACTGTTTCGAGGAAAAGAATTGCCCATTGTACTCAGATGATCTTGGCGTGAGTGTGTGTCTCTGTGTTCCTGCTTTTGTTTCTGTCTGTGCTTTGTCTTTCTCGTTTTGTTTTTTGATTTTCCTAATGATGATGCCGCTTAATGAGCACAAGACCAAGACCGGCAGCAGCAGCAACAGCAGCAACCGAAAAACATCAACAGCAGCACAACATTGACATCGAAAAGTAAATGTGTGCTCGGCGTGTGTGTGTGCCCTGCGTTTCCAATAAGCAACAGCCGTGACACCGAGCAGCACAAGTCTGCAGCAGCCTAAGTGATCACTCATTCGGGTGAGGTAATAGTCAATGAATGAATGAAGGAACGAGGGAAAGGAGGAGAAGATGCCATTTACCATTAGGCATTGCGTTTGTCTGCTAATTGAGAAGAGGACACTGTGCTGCTGTTGAAGCTGAAGAAAGTTCAACTGTGCTTCACAGTTGGCATCTCCTTTCACTTTCACTTCTTTCAGTTTGCATCTTTTTGAGCTCACTAATGTAATAATAAGTGTGTAATGTAAATGCACGCAACGCAACGTGTTTTTTTTGTGGCCAAAGCACTGTTTTCTGTGTGTGTATGTCTTTGTTTGTCTTCTTTTTCTACCGTTGCTTTTGATAAAAAATGAGCATCTGTTTGTAAAGAAAAAGGAGAGAGAAGCGACGATTATACAATTACAAACAAGATGGGCAGACACTTGTTAGGCCATTAGCGCATCATTCAGAAGAAAAATTGGAAAGAAAGATGCGGCACTTTTGCTTTCTTTCTTATGCACATTGATTGAACTTGCACGACATGAGCTTAAAACACACACACACACACAAATCTTCTAAATCGTTTAAAACAAAAACAAAACAAAACCGATTAAAACGATTTAGCGATTTAAAGAGAGGGGGAGGATAAAACGTGTTCCCGATTGATTCATCGTCATCTTTGTTTTTTGTTAAAATAAAAAAGCGTGGCAATTTATTAGCAATCCTAGCACAGTAACAAAAAAATATATAGCAGCACAATCCACAGTGATTTACTTTGTTTCGTTCCAAGAAAGAGAAAAGAGAGAGAGAGGCTAAGGGGCAGTTGTGATGGTCAGTTTTTAAGTTAAGTAAAGTGGTGGTGGTGGTGGTCATTGTCGAGGTGATTGATCCGTTTCTGTTTGTCTGTGTCTTCATTTAAAGCCTTTTAAAATCCTCTGATGTCTTTGTTATTTTTTCACCTTCTCCACCGATGTTGTTGTTGTTGTAATCCGAAGCAGAAAAATCCAAAAGCGTAGTCCATTTAAAAGGTAAGGGAGTGAGAAGAGTTCAGTGTCCAACAAAACGAGCCTGGGCGGCTAGCAACAGATCCTCGGCAATGGAGCGCTTCTTCTTCTTCTTCTTCCTAGGAAAAGGCAAATTAAAAAGATAAAAAATAAAGGTTGTGAAAGTTGTGAAATTGTTAAATTTTCAGAGATTGCACTCAAAAGTACACAAGATAAGATAGGATTTGGTAATAAAAGAAGAAAGCTGTTGCTGCACTTACTTCTTCTTCTTCTTCCTCCTCTTCTTCTTCTTCTTCTTGGCGGCGGCGGCGGCGGCGCGAAACTTTGGCCTCGCCTTCGCCGCCTTGTCAATGTCGGCGTCGGTGAGGAAGGCGGCCTTCGGGTCGCCGATGCGGTCGTTCAGGTAGAAGAAATCGGAGGAGGCGTCGCAGGGAATGGCGTCGTCCTCCTCTTGCATGTTAGCTTCGACTGGTCGAAGATTTGGCCGGCGCCGCAGGCCATCGTCGTGTGGCCGAATTTGCCCTGTGATGCATTTTTGGTGGGTGAGGATGATTTTGATTATGAAAATTGTTGTTATTTTATTCAAAAAATGTTTTTGTTTGAAATCGCTTACCGAGCCCTTGCTGTTGAAGGAGTTGCACTGGTGGTAGATTTTGCACCTGTTAGAAGTGAAAATTTAATTAGAGTTTTTTTCTTGATTTTAATCTTTAATTTTCACGTACTCATTGTCAGTGTCTGTGGTTGATTAAAAAAAGAGTAAAAAATTAAAGTTGTGATTTAGTTTTGATGATCAATTTTTGCAACAAAAAAAGTGCTTTCTCTAGTACCTGCAAAGTAGCCCTCTGCTTCGCACTTGAAGTTCTCCTTAATCTCCGCCAGACCAGTCTGCTCCTTCACGCCAGCCGGTAGGTTGTACGCTGCCTCCGCCGCCTGTATTTGCAACACACAATAAAAAATCAGAGTCATAAAAATCGAGTTAGAAAAAGGTGAGGAAAAGTACGAATTTCCTCTTCGTCCTCCGTTTAACAAAAAGCAGATTAGTCCTCAGCTCTTTGATTGACAGTTGATTGCCGAGTGTGAAGAAAATATGTGATGTGTACTGCTGCTGGTAAGCGGATCAGTAAAGCTCGCCGTTAATGAAATTCAATTCAATTCAACTCAACATGCTGAGCAAACAGGCACGTTTTTCGGTTGGTGGTGTTAAGTAGTTAGAGGAAAAGCAGGTGTGGTGGTGGTGGTGGTGGTAATACAGCAGGGGTGACACCGACGTGTGAAGATGATAGCAACGATTTTCCGCTCGGCAACAGCAGAAATCGCAGGCAAAAAATTTAAAATGACATCAATTTTGATTTGTTCTTACCTTGGCGGCGACGAGAAGGGCGAACACCGCGGCCTGAAGCCGCATCATCGGTTAGCGGTGAGCAGTGGATGATGTGCTGTCCGATCGACTGGTCGGCAGCTAATGACAAGGGAAAGTGTGATCACACAGAAAAAAGTGGAAAACCGAACTGAAATCGAGAGTGTCTGCTGAGTTGAGTTATGAGCACGTTCACTGCACAGTAGTGGCAACGTTCGATGACCACGGCTACATCTCTGAAAAGGTAGCCGTAACTGCAGAGTGACGACGGCTACCGAAGAGACACACACACACACACACACTCACTGACTGATCGCGCCCTGATCGACTTGATCGTCAGTTTTATACACACACTCACTCACACAACTTCAGCAGCTCGGTGGTTTTTACTTTTCAGCAACAGCAGCAGCAGCAGCACCTGGCCAAGTTCTCTCTTTCTCTAGTTAGTCTTCAGTTACTAGCTGATGCTAGTATCCACTTTCTCTCTCGTAATACTAAATCAAATTTAAATTAATTTGAGATGTGAGAAGTCGCTGTCTCTTCAGCTTTTCAGCTCGTTAGCTCTGTGTGTGTGTGTGCTCAGGTTCAGGCTCAGGAGGATGGCTCTAGGCAAAGTGAGTAGTAATAGTACTTCATTGAATTTTGATGGCACCACATATGAATTATTCTGTACAGCAGCAGCAGCAGCAACTGGTGATTGAAGGTAAAAGGTGGAGAAAAGGGGAAAAAGTTATGAAGAAGAAGAAGAAGAAGAAGAAGAAACAGAGGAAATGATTGCACCAGAGGAAGAAGGAGGCGGCAGTTGTAGTGTTGTAATGGAAAGTAATAGTAAGAAAGAGTGAAAGAGCAGAGGACGCCCATTCAGTGAAAGTGAGAGTGAGAGTGAGAGCTTCTTTTTCTTTTTTAGCTCATCGTTTTCCCTCTCTCATTTGTATGCAAGTAAGCAGCTCAATCTTGGTGGATGCTGTCAATTGTCACATTGGATGCTAAAGACGTTGTTTTTGTTGTTGCGCGTGTGGTCTTATGAATTTTATTATTTATCAATCCCTTTTCAGTGTCAAACTGAGGACTGATGAGTTTTTTTCAGCATAAAAAAATATTTCTGCTGAAAACCACCTGTTGCTTTTGTTTTGTTGTTTATTTTATAAAATGGAAAAGTGTTAACTGTAATGTTTTTGTGTATGTTCATTCATGATCATTTGCTTTAAAATGGGGATGGGGAGATCGTTAGTAGTCTACTTTACAATGTTGGTAATGTGCTGTTTATTAGCTGTTGCTGTTGCAGCGGTAGTACGTCAGTTCAGCTGTGAGGTAGTCAGCCGACCAAGTACTTCTCCATTACCATTATAATGTGATAACCATTACCGCCGCTGCCGCCGCCGCTGACATTAGCAGGAGCTCACTCCTTTTTCCACTTGGGTGGCACAGACTCAAACAGCGACTGATTTATACTGCAGTATAAACTTATTTGCCAGACGTCTGTTTCCCCTTCAACTCTTCACAATCAAATCAATTGATGCTTAAAGGATCAGAAACAGCAAAAAATCAAAAGCAAAAATCTCATTTTGCTGGCTCGGAAGAACTTTCTTGGCTGAGCAGTGTTTGGCCACAGGCCACAGGGCAACTGTTTGTTGGCCAAACAGACTGTTGTGTACTGACTGATTTGTTGCTGTTGTTGCTGTTGTTGCTGGCGTTGCTGGCTAGCCATTTGCATCACATCATTGTCTGATCACCTTTTCCCTCCTCCTCCTCCTCCTATTCCTCCCCCGTTGATCCTTTTGCTTTTCCCCATCACTGAAACTTTTTCTCTGAAATACGCTCTGAGCCTGAGCAATAAAGCAATTATGCTGATTAGACCGTCTGATTTCTCTCTGTGTCTGTGTGTGTATTGGATTATAATGGCGCCACAGCACCGATTATCCACACCACGTGGTGGGATGTGGGATGTGTACTGGCCCATTGCTGGTGATTTCATCCCCTCATCTAAATCAAATCCCAATCCCAAATCCAATGGTAGCAGTGACTTTGAGCTCTCAATCAATCTCCATTCGTCTTTTTTTCCAGCTACTACTTACTCGTTCATTTTCACGTTCACGTTCACCACGTTCACCTCAGCACTGCTTGAAACACCTACTTTCAGATTCAGCACTTTGAGACACACTACTTTGAACACAGTTTGACTGTCTCTAGATCAGTCTGCTGCCACTACCACACAGCTACTGTGATATTGCCTTGAATCGATAAACAGTAATTTTCGTAGAGGGAGGAGAGGGAATGACGACGACGGCGACGGACACGTAATTAATGGCCTGCTCACTCCCACAGCCCTTGATATTGTAGAGTAGAGTGCTGCTGCTAATACTTTGGCAGTGATCTATAGCAAACGGCATCAGCAGTCAACTTGATAAACAGTTGATGCTAATGTCGATGCCGATGCTGATGCCGTTCATAATCGACTTTTTATTTAATTAAGTCTGCCATATACACTTTCTGCAGCAGCAGCTGTTGTTGCATTCATCAGCAGATATTTCTTCTTTCTTTTTTCTTTGGTTTTGTTTCTCTGTTGTTGCTTTTTGTGCACTGATTGCTCCATCACCTTTTTCTCATCTGAAAGGATGAGATGATCCATCTCAACATGTCGAATTGACGGGCTGATCATGACTGATCATAACTGATCACAACACAGCCTGGCTGACTGACTGACGCCTCTTGAACTACGCAATCATATTAGCCCCCTTGAACGAGCGCATATTAGTGTATGTTAGCTAATAGACAGCAAGCATTTTTTATCGGACAATGAACGAGTCGTTGTCTGTGTTTGTCTGTCTGTCTGTTTGACCACTGGCCAGTGGCCACCAAGCTAAACACTGTTGAACTTCACTTCTGAACCATACTAATTGTAGGCTTGCAAAAAATGTTGCTGCTAATGTTCACCCTTGCGAAAATCATAGTGTGTGTGTTTGAAACGTTTGGTTTTTTTGTTGCTCTTTACTGTTGTTTTTACTCCTGCCACTCTTTTTGCCACCTTTTTCGCCTACCTGAAAATTGGCGTGTGTGTGTCCCGTTTTTGTGGTCACTGTGCTCCCTCCCGTGTCCTCTTGTTTCCCTCCCCTCCTCTTTTCACGCTAATTAACTCGTAACAGTTGTACAACTTTGAGATGATGATGATGTACAGCAAAGTGAACACTGCTGCAGCAGCAGCAGCTCGGGGGCTGCCAATTTCGATCAATTTGAAGATGAAGAGATGAAGGGATGAGAATGACTAGTCGATACTGGAAAACAGCCGGAGACTACTTTTTCTCTAATCGAGATAAGAGAACTGTGCTGGCCGACCGAAAAAAATGGCAACGTTTTCCACTGCTGCTCAGTTTTCAGTATCCCTGCAGTAATTGCTTTCCTAGCTGTTGCTGCGGAGTTGATTAATGAGTCTGTGGAAATTGGAAACTGTAGAAATATTGACAGCAGCAGCACAGCAGCAGCAGCAGCCGTACACGCGTTTGCTCGCGTGGACATCGCCGCCTGAAAATAGGTGCTCATTTTTCTCCTCCACTTCTTCTTCAACTTTTTCTTCTGTTTCTTCAATCACCATCAAATGCTGTTGTGGCCACTCAACAACATCAAAGACACATTACTCACTCAGTCAAAGAGTAGTAGTAGCTCTATCCAATTACCATTAGCATGTGGTGCTATTGTTCCACACCACAGTCGCCACAGTTGCCATCACCACAGTCACCACCAAATTGGTTGCACCGAATAACTACGAAAATTGAGTGAGGAAAGACAAAGCATCAAAAAGCAGCAGCAGCAAACTAAAGTGCAAGAAGAGTTGGAGCACTTAGCTGCTGACGAGCAGTGTTTGTCATCCAGGCATCAGTCAAAGTAGCCGAGGTTTCATTGCCACTGGCTTCCGACAGTCTTTTCTCTCTCTCTCTCTCTCTCTCTCTTATTATTATTTAATGATTGCTTCAGTGCCTGTACAATAGCTCCATTGTACGAGTGGCAGTGCCGGCAACACAGGTAGCACTAGCACTGGCACTTGCAGTGCCTCTTGGCTGAGCATTAGAGGGCAGCAGACAACAGTAGACAATTGTGAGCTACATTCTGTGGCAATGAAGAGAGCAAGAAGGAGCAAACGACTTGATTGATTGATTGATTACACTGCTGCTCACTGATGCTGGGGAAGTGCAGGACACTTTCACTTTCAAGAAGAGTGAGTGCATTTCACTCCTGCAGTCCTGCGGAGAGAGCACTTGGAAACTGAGGAGAGAGAGGAAAGCGAGGACTCGCCCATTAACAGAAAAAGTGGACATCGGCAGTAAGGGAAAGGTAAAGGTAAATGGAGGATGCAGATGGATTGCCTGCTTTTGCTGCACTATGGGTTGTTGCTGGCAGCAGCAGGTAATGAGGATGCAGTGTGCACAGTGTCCGTGTTTCCAAAGAATAAAATACAGCGGTGGTAAACAGGATAATTAGCATGTGCAATTGCTGCCATAGCTGCTGCCCTGAACTTGAATCCCACCTTGCTTCTCATAATGACTGGAATTAATTGTCAATTAAAGGTAACAGTGTACTGGAAGTGGTGTTTGTTTAGTTTTTTGGTTTTTATTTTTATTTGCACACACACTGATTATTATTCAACCGAGTTAGAGACTAAGCGCCACGTGTCTTTCAGCTCTTGCTGTTGCTTCTTCTTTTTCTGCTTTTCCAATCTTCATTCTCTTTTCATTCTCAGTTTATTGCTGATTTTCAGTTGCAGGCTGTCGAAAACTGGCAGTATTGGGTTTCCCCTGTTTGTTGGTGGATACCTGACTAACGATAGACTCTTGAACAGGTCGGATTTCCTGAATTATCTTTCTGATAATTAAAAAAGAAGAAAGGTAATGACCTCCAATGTACTCAAAACGACCTTCAGAAGCTTACCGGTAAGGCTGAATGATCTCTCGGACCTAAAGTAAAAAAGTTAAAAAATGTTTAGTACTAGCAAAAAAGGGTAGCATCAAACGCTCTACATACCTCCTGAATCACTGGGCGGATGATTTCTGTAGTTTAAAAGAAGGAAAAAAGAAATTAAATGAAAACCGTACAAACTGTTGTACAAAATGTTGTACAAACCATGAATAATCTTGTGCGGCTCCTCCTGACTGGTGGACAGCTTCACCTCGGGCGTCGGCGCGGGAATGTGCGTGTGCTGAACGTTCAGAGGAATGGACTGCGACTTGTAGTGCACTGAAACAGGCTGAGCTGGGGCCTCCACCAAAAGCTGCTGCTGATTGCTGGCCAAGGTCTGCTGCTGACTATATCCTCGCCCAAAAACCTGTTGTTGCTGTTGTCCGCCAATAAGTCCCTGAACACTGGCCAAGTTCTGGGGAGCAATCACCAGAATGGCCACCTGTTGGCCGGAGCCGAAGCCTTGCGAGGCAAGAAGCTCCTGAATCGTCATCTGTGGATTGGTCACTGGAACAACATTTAAGTTGTTGTTGTTTCGATTGTTGTTGGGGGCAATGTTGACGGCGGTGGATGCTCGCTGCCAGCAGAGACAGAGCAGCGATGGTGAACTTGAAATTATTTTAAAGGGAGAAGAAGAAGAAGAAGAAGAAAAGGAGCATTATTTTAATGTTTGTTGATCATGATCGGTCGAATAGTTTGCATAAATATGTGTGTGTTTGCTTCTACTACTACTGCTGCTGTTTTGGCCCTTTGGCGGTGGACAATTATCATCAATAAGAAGAAAAGTGCAGGGGCAGTGTACGTGCTGCTAATTAAATTATGCAAACTGAGTAGCTGTGAGTTGTGAGATGTGAGGTACTGTAATGTACCAAAGTTGTCTTGAAGATGCTGTTTTCATCTTGAATTCATCTTTGAAAACGATTCAAATACATCTTTGAATGTTCTAGAATGCTTACCAGGATCATGATGATGGAAACGGTGGGCAAAAACGCTTCAGACGACGATGAGGATGAGGATGAAGAAGAAGATGGTGATGAGGTGCTCGGCAGACACACAGACGTCGAGTAAAGAAGTCGAGGCACCGCCGAAAGTGCCTTTTATATATATGAAAGCGCATCAAAAGGATCAGGGCACACAGATAATGCTGAAGAAGAAGAGGAAGAAGATGTTAAAGAAGAGGAGGGAGGGAGGGAAAAGAAAGACATCCTTGACGGTACGATCCTCGCCACTTTTGCTATAATTAAAGGGAAGACACTGTGTCTTAAAAGCTTGCATGGCTAGCAACAACAGAAGCAGCAACAGCAGCAAATCATCCCCCAAAAACGCATCAAAGTTGTTTTATCATCAGAAAAAGGGGAGTGAAAAAACAGACAAGCAACAACTTTTGGAAAGCAAGTTTGGGATGCAATGGTTGATGGTGCTGTTCACATTGAAAAAAAAACGGTGGAACAAAAATGCTGCTGTTTCTGTTGTCAGTGTGTGTATGTGAAATTACTGCTGTCTGCTTGCATAATTTATTTAGTATGTCTGATATTGCTGTTTCTGCTTTTTCACTGTTCTTAGATTAGAATAGATTGGATCTTTTCCATTGGATTGTCTGTCTGCCTGCACAGAGCAGTGATCGACTGCCGGATTTATTACAATCTTTCTTTTCCTTTTTTCTATTATCGCCTGCTCCTTTAATTAATAGTTTCTGAGCGGAAGACTGACAGGCAAAGTGACTGAAACGCTGCAGAAGCGGCGCACTGCTTTCTAATCAAAGCGTGTTAAAGATTAATTTGTGCATCTAAAATTGTTGAAGTTGAAGTTGAACAATGGGAAAACGCGTGGTACGTGATCAGACTTTTGCTGTCTTTTTTAATACGTGCGTTACCACTGAAATGTTATTTTTTTCTGAACAAACAATTACCCGGCTGAAGGAGTCCAATTAAGGAGAGAGAGAAAAAGACAGAGAAAAGTGAAAGCCTTTATGCAAATAAAAGCCACTCTTTCGCCTCCGTCTTGACAATGAAAAAATGTAGGCGAACTCCTTTGTACTTTTAAGTATTTGTTCTGTCCACTTTGGTTAGCCTAATGAACGTCAATCAGCAGGGCCAAATTGATTCAAACATGATGGGAGGAGGAGCCATCCATTGTTGTCGTGGGTAGAGGAAAAAGTTACATTGCATCCAAAATCAAGTCTCGATTTTTACTGCTCAAGAAGAAGAAAAAGAAGAAAAATCAGCAGCAGGCTGATCATTTAGATCAACTAGCCTAGCAACAACAAAGTAGAAAAAGGTTCAAGTCAGAACTTTGATGGAAAAACTTCCTACTGTGCAGACAAACAGGTAGCATTGATCATCATCATCATCATCAACTTCAACTTCATCCTCCTCATCAACGTCGTCGTCGGCAGCGGTGGCGACTATCGGCACCGATCATCTCACGATCTCTCCTAAATGCGCGCCCGATGATCAATTTATTATTCAGCGATGTCTGCGCGGAGATTAGAGAGGAAGAGAAAAGTCAGTCAGACTACTTTGTCTGAAGTAAAGTAAAGTAAAGTAAAGTGAAGGTGATTGGCAAGGTGACATAACAGGGTAACTCAGAAAAAGTAATAATGAGCGCCTTTGGAAAATGAGTTTGTGTACCTCGAAACGAAACAACGTTTTGTTTTCCCATTTACACGTGCAGAATCAGAACAAAAAAATGAAAAAAGAGGGAAAAGAACTAATTGCGCGACTGAGCTGATAACTGAGCACTAACTGATTTATTTTCAGCCTTGTTCATAAATAATAACGATGTTACGCTTAATTGAAAGAAGAAGACGAAGCTTTGATTGAACCAGTTTGCCTGCACGAAACTTGATCCAACCGGCGCAGGAGAAAAGAAAGTTGCATGCTTTTTCAAACAACGTTTTTTGCTTCATGTTGGTTCAAAGAAGAAGAAGAAGATGAAGAAGGGACATGACAATCGTACGATCATTGTACCTGATCAAGGTCTTCGCTAATTGCGCCAAAAGAAAGGCAATAAGAAGAAACTGTCCATCAACTGCAAAATAGTAATTATCAGTCAAGCAAGAAAGTTGAAATAAAGCGTGAAAATGGCTGTTGTCGCCGCGCGCATTTCCATTTAGAGATGATCTCAGTTTTCATCTTTTCTTCTTCTTTCTGTCGCTTTCTTGGAAAGACCCGATTTGAGGGAATAAACATGCTTACTTACTTGCTGTTTCCATTGAACTCAGCCGAAAAAAAGGATGTCTGAGACGTGTCAAGAACAATGGCAGTGGAAGTCCACGTAGTCATCTTCGTTTCGTTTCTCTGTTGTTTGGCCATGTTGACACCAATCTTGATTGGTGGTGGTGGTGGTGGTGAACTCTTTGGGGTGAGCCTTCACCGGCAAAAAAGAGTGAGCAATCTTTGCCGCCGCTGTTGATGAACGTGTTTGCACTTTGAATTATCTCATTTGCTATCTCAGCGTTGATTTCTCGCTTTGGCAGTGACACCACACAGACATTGTCTTATTATCTGCTGATGCTGTTGTCGTACACTGCTGTTGTACAACTGTACAGTCGGACAATTACACAGACGGACAGACAAAACAGAGAAAAAGATATAACACGGTGCTGCGCAATGCAAACAATTTAGCAGTACTACTACTACGACTATCACCTTCTCATCCATCCAAATTGGTATGGTATTTAAATGAAAGCAAAAGTGAAAATTGAATTCAAATGCCTGCACACACTTTTACCGCCAAGGTTCACGATGATGTGTGTGTTTTTAAAAGGGAAAGGGATGACATAAAAAAAGCGGCAGTGTTACATCAGTGTCATCAATTGTCACCATCAGGGGATGTGGTCAAAACACAAAAAGAACAAGAAGGAATGTTCCATTGTGTCACCTCATTGACGCGATCACTGCTTGATGTTTCGGCAATCACTTCGACCACTGCGAACAGTTCAGCTCATCACCGCTAATTCATTCGGACGCTGATACTTTCTTCTGCTGCTTTTTGTCTTGCTTCTTCTTTCTTTCTTCTTTTTTGGCTGCGGGTAATAATAGCAATGAGGGAGAGCAAACCAAGCTTAGAGCTGCAGGGCAGCAACTCCGGAGAGAGAGAGCTTTGTAGAAGAAAAGGTGAGCACGTGCATCGAAGAAGAAGAAGACACCAAATCAGCGAGAGGAGAGAAAGAGAAAAACAGGCAAAGATGAGCATCGCAGAAGAGCCACCGCAACCACAAAGCACACACAGAACAGAGCACAATTTGGATATTATTGAGATCAGCACTGATGATACAGCCTGGCCTGGCTCGAGTCTGCTGATCAGCGGCGGCGGCGGCAAGGATACAAAGAGAAAAAGAAGATATTAGTGAGAGAGAGAAAGAAAGGAGGGGAGGAGGAGGAAGAGCAGTAGAGTACTACTGAGTCAGGTAAACGATGAAGAAGAAGAAGATGCCACCGTCATCACCACCATCACCATCACCAAAAATAAAGCCTTGCAGAACACGTGCTTCATATATAAAGCCAGTGGTGATAACGGTGGCCAGTGCCTTGTTGATCTGTAGTTTTCAGTTTTTGTGTCTTTGTGTGCTGTTTGTTTGTTTGCACAGCGCCAAAAAGTGCTGTTTGAACTTTATGACTTGGTGAACCGTTTTGCCTATTTCTACTTTTGTGCTATATACCTTATCACTGCCACCACCGCCAAACAAAATAGTCAACAAGTTTTATCAACAATGAACATATCAACGCTCTGCTGTCTTTCTGCCCTCCTCCTCGCCGTGGCCAGCTGTCTGCTGCAGTCGGCACAAGGTCTTCGACTTCGATCTCGGGTAATCTGCTTTAATTTTTTTCTGAGAGTAACCGAGAGTGATTTTGTGTGAAAGTTTCCCACGAGTTCCCACGAGTGAGTTTTCTGTCTGACCAGCCAACGCCCTCCTCTTCCTCTTCCTCCTTTTCCTCTTACACAGACAAAACGCGCCAGCGAGGCTTACAGGCTGCCAGCCGGAGCCAAGGAGATCATGATGAAGGACATCAAGACGAGCTTCAAGTGCGAGAAGGACACTGATGGGTAAGTCTGAGCTGAGCTAAATGGGCAAACTGCCCTTCGATCGAGTTTTTACTACAGTTTAGATTTTATTTTATTTGAAATGCTAATTGGCAATCCTTATCTCTCCTTTTCCTCTCTCATTTATTTTAATGACCACACAAACAAACCAACAAAACAAAACAAAACAAAACAACACACAGCTACTTTGCCGATATGGATAACGAGTATGTACCTTTTTATTTCCTTTTTTTGCTTTTTATTTGAGTTATTATGTTTGTAGTTGCAATAGTGTTTATCAAACGGTTCATTAGTGCTGCTGCTGCTGGAAGTTTTTTGTTCAGAAAATGCTAGCAAGTTTTTGACAGTGAAAGAAATCGTGCCTTTCAAAAGTGCTTTTCGGTGGTGACAAATAACTGCCTGCGTGTATCCGGTGCACACATCTATGTACAGTGAATTCAAGATACTCCTTATGATGATGACGATGATGATGATGATGTACAACGGCGGCGGCGGCATCACGTCAAAAAGATGACACTATCATCGGCAGACTATCTCGACCTTTTGCTTTAATTAGATTTCCACTCCGCTGCCTTTGCCCCCGTTAGCTTTCCAGCTTTCCCCTCTCGCACTTTGAGATATTTTTTGCATCTAGCTGTTGTGGTTGACTGCAGGCCATTTACTACTGCCAACCTGTGTGTGTCTGTGTCTGTGCAATTTCAGCCCAGCTAATACTACTTAAACGTATTTTTTTTGCTGATGGACGACGGTGGTGTGACAATACTGAAATGCGAAATGAATTTTAATGGCCACTGTGGAAACATTGTGAACACACACACTGTGGACACTGTGAGTGAAAGTGCTCCATCGCCATCAATTTACTGTGAACTTGAATTTCTAAACTGGCGGCAATCTGTTTTGATGGTGATGGTGGTGATGCCAGTGTTCAATGTCGTCTTAGATATCGCATCTTAGACAGAGCTGTGTGGTCGTCGATAAATCACGAAGCTATCTAGTTTTTGCAGTAAGCTTAGTGGACTTGTTATTACATTGCACCACCTGCGTCCACTTTTCTCAGTATCATCTAGACACAGTGACTGTGTCCAATCCGCATCGACCCGTTAGGAAGAAAATGCAAATGCAAAACAGAACTTTATTTGCCCGAATCTATTTGAAAAACTGATTGAGTGTAAATTTTAACTCGTGTGCGTTGCTGCTTGCTTGACCAGGTGATCGGAGTTTCTAGAGTCAGCTGATGATTGGCCAGCAAAAAAACTTTGCCAACGATGCCAATTGCCGAGTGCTAAATGAGGTTAGGCGCTGCTGCAAATGAAAATTGATCGGCGGCGGCGATCGGCAACAGAGATAGACGATTCGATCAGTTTGCTTGTTGCGATTTTGGCGCCCAGCCAGCCAGCCAGCCAGTCAACAAACCAAACCAGTCGCACACTCGGTAATTAATAACAAATTGAATACTAATGAACGGGATCGGACTGCTGCGGCAGCTGACCCGTTGACAGAAAAAAGCGTTGAGTACAGCTTTTGCTTTGATTTTAGCGTAGCGTGCCGGGAAAAACTTTGTTTGTTGCATCATGTGAGACCGCCGTCGCCGCCAGTTGGGCAGAGCAGCTCTTTCACTAATCTTTTTCTTCTTCTTCTCCTCCTAATCCGCCGCTGCGGCTGTTTGCCTCTGATCATTTGTAGTCGAGTGAAAGTATATACAAACACACACACTTTTACTTTCACTTACCTGTTGCAATCGATCAGTGCCCACTTCCGACTTGCAGCAGCAGCACAGTGCACAAATGATGCTTAGGCTTCGTGGGAGTGAGTGAGTGAGTGAGTGAGTGCAAAGTAACAGTCTCAACTAGAAAGTAAGAAGTAAGATCAATCGAAGATGACAGGATAGTACTATTTTCGCTTAGCTTAGTATACTACGCTTAGTAGCACCCGTAGCCAGTTTTGTCCGTCAGCTTTGGTCGATGCCTGTCGCCCAGTGCTCAGTCAATTTTCGATTTTTGTTCCTTTTAATAACACGGTGGCGGCGGCGGCGGGGGCATCTTCCTTTCCCGATATAGCGGAAAAAATTTTTCTTTTTCTTTTTTTCTCTCTGTTGCGCTTATCACTTAAAATGGCAGTTTATACCTGCGCGCAACACTGACACCGGCAACACTACAATCACCGATGCCACAACAATAAAAAAATAAAAAAGTCTACTGATCAGCATAACGCACAGACAGAAAGGAAAAGCAAAAGTAAAAAGCAGACAGATAGTTACATCTAATACAAAGTAGCATTGTTCAATCACGCACCTCTCTTCTCATTCATCTTTTTTCATTCATTCATTCATTCATTCATCCCTTTCACCTTCCTTCTCCACTTCTTCCTTCTCCCAACATTATCCAACATCTATTATCTACCACTATCTATCATCTCCTTCTTTCTATCGGAAATGCTGCTGCTGCCACTACTCGGAAACCCGCTTTTTTGCTGCTGATTGAATGCTGCTGATTGTGCTGATGTCTGCTGCTTCTAAACACCTAAAACAACAAAAATCATCTTCAATTGATAACTATTTTCGCTCACCCACGCACCAAAATTAAAAATAAAAAAACAGCTGCAAAATCTTCCACCGCTGTCACACGGCGCACAACGCCGGCGGGATGATTGACCGGCAGCAGTACAGCTTCATCTGCAATGAGGGCTCCATCTTTGACCAGGTACTAATGAAAAAAAAATTGCACTTTTTATGGTTCTAAATCTATCTTTTATCATCTCAAATTTCAGTCCACCTTCACCTGCACGCACACCGACGACGCCATTCCCTGCGAAGCCTCTCCGATGTTCTTCGACCTGAACAAACGCATCGGCAAAGATGAACCGTTCCTCACCGACGCCGACATTGACAAGGCCCGACACGCACGACCGGAGTTTAGAGCCAAAGCCAGAAAATAATTTAAAATTAAACTGCTGCTTCTGCCTCGATTGAACTGTACCGGACTGAAAGGACTGACTGACGACTAGTGATTGCAGGAAATTTAATAAAACGTTTATCTCCCGTTTTCATTTCATTTGTGTGCCAGTGTGTTTCACACTGTGAAATTGATCCCACCACTCTTTTTTTGGTTTTGTTAAAAGCACTTTGGCACCAAAGCTCACGCAAACACAGTTTGCATTTTTAACAAGCACACACGTGTCTTAATCTCTTTTCACTTTTTTTCAGTGCAAGCTAGAAAAGTGCTCAACTCAATCAGTCAAGCACACACACAAACACACAGACAATTTTAAAGCATCACAGCGTTTGGCCAATTTGTTTTCTTGTGTTCCTAACTGCATCTTTCTCGCTTGATCTATTGTGCACACACTTTCTTTGTGTGATCGATTACTGCGCGGTCAATTGGGGAGAAGAAAGGGCAATTCAATGGTAGTTTTAAATGCAAAGAAAGAAAAAGGGATAATGATTTAAACAGGTGGTGGTGGTGATATTGCCGGCCACTATTGTCTGGCCGACAGTAAACAGATAGGAGTGAAATGAAGAGAAAGGTGGAAAAGCTATTAGATCAGAAAAAAAGGAGAAAAAAGAAGATAAAACAGCATGTCAGTGTGTGCACAGTGTTTGCATCCTATTACGGAAATCGGTTGAGCAGTATTGAAAAGTGAAAAAGCTGATGTTCAACTTTGTAATGAAAAATGATGAACTCAAAATCTAACTAAGAACAGGTGCATCTGATGTCGTTATTCAATTTAAAAGCATCTGTCAAAAATTAAATCAAATTTTTTACTCTTTTGACTTTGGACAGCTGACGTCCTCTCCGCTGAGAAGTGCTCTCTGGTAGCGCTTCATCTCTTCGTAGCCGTTTTGGTCCAGCACTTTTAGCACTGAATTCCCGTCAACCAGCCACCTCGGGTCCCGGCTGACCGGGCTGTGCATCACCAGCACCCTCGCTCCCACCGACTGACTGTAGGCCTCCACAAAGTACCGACATTCAGTGTGAAAGTAGAGGCGAATTGTCGGCTGGTACAGTTGTCTGTTCTTGCCTGCAAAAGAGAAAAAAAAGTGTTTTCAAACATTAAAAAATCAGCCAAAAACTCTCCTCCCAACTTACCCGTCGGCTTAAGCTGCCCAAAGATGACCCCCGCACTCTGGTCCTTCCGGTCCACCCTAATGTCCATCACTGGAACTACCGAGTCTTTTTCACCAGCACCTCCTTCCGTCGCAAAGGTTTCATTGCCCACCCACTGCACCGTTCCAATGAGAATGTGACTGAAGCGGCAAAAAAGCTTTCTCATATCTTCCAGTGTGCCGTCAGCCCGCCGGGCATTGTCCACGTCAGTCCGCCCTGGACAACGTTCCCGGGTGACGCACTTACAACTGCTTCCTGCAGCATCCTCACTTCCGGCAGAAGCGAAGTTCTTGCTGAACCAGGAGGGAGAATCTTTATTTCCGGAACTTCTAGAAGTACTTCCCCCGCACTGGTAGTCCATGTAGGCGGTCACTCGGGTTTGGCTGTAAAAACGGGTGCAAGTCCACTCTAAAATGTTACAAAACAAGCAAAATTAATAAATAAAAAGTCCTAAATGTCCTAACATAAAAGGTCACCCCCCGTACCCTCCTCATAGTAGTTGTACATGCGAATCAGCGCCGGCTGCACCTTCTTCACCTTGTACTTCTGAAAAGGCGAAACTGAAAGCAGTACTGCCGCCCCGTGGGCACTGTACGAAGGTAGAGGACGACTTTTGTGGTGGTCACATCGTACTGTACGACATAGGTCTCCTCCGCCAGGACCAGGTCGAGGTCGCGGGTCACCGGGCGGAAGCCGCTAAGGAGGCCCACCTCGAGGATGGCCATATCCGACTGGTACTCGCTGACCGAGTGGTAGCGAACGCAGAGGCTTAATACCATCACCTGCGGCTTTCGCGTTGAGGTGACCGGAAGCGGCGGAAGCAGGCCCAGGCGGTGGTTGGCCCGTTTCCGGCGACTCTGCAGCTCCTTATCCTCCTTTTCCACCCTCCTTTTTTGCTGGAGTTTAAAGAATTTCGCCGCTTTCTTCTCCTTGCGGCCAGGCGAGTGTCCTCGCAGCAGGACTGGACATTTTTTGCTTCTGAAGTTTGCTGATTGCCAATGGAGGCGTGCAGATAGCGGCGATTAGCTTCCTCCTGCATCGACCGCTGCGTCCGGTTTCCGGTGATGCCCAGTTCTCCGTAAAGCTTTGCTTTCGATTTTTCCCGACTCGGAAAGTACCGCCCCTCAATGTGGCTCTCGTGGACAATCGGCTGCTCTCGGTACTGGTAAGCGTCGACGTCAATGTCAAAGCGGCAGTTGGTGCCATTTGGGGCGAATTCATTGTAGATGATCAGCAGGCTCAGTTTTCCGAGTCCTAAAAATAAAAAAAATTTTTTAAACTTCATAACTTAAAAAATTTCTCTTTTTATGGCAAACCATTTCCGGTCGTCTTGAAGGAAATCTCCCGCGTCTCACTGTCCACCGGAAGCGTCTGCAGGAGGTCGGCGTTGGAGTGATTAAAACTGAGCGACCGCTTCAGCTGCTCGTCAAAGAGGACGTCCGTCTGGAGGCCGTTTCGCTTCCGGTTTCGGCTTCTTCCGCCGCCGCCCATCACCACCTGCTCCTCCTGCTCAAACTCCTGGTTCACCTTATTAATTAGGTAAAACTTGGAGAGGGCGTCCAGGGCCACTATCGTATCTTGGGTGTTATCAAACGCCCCCTTCATCTGCTGGGCATTGAGCCAGTTGGCGATGGACATCGGGTGGCCCAGCAGGTCAACTTGCTGTTGATAGGCTTTTGGGCCATTTGGAGGACCAGCAGTGATAAGCGCCAGCAGGGCGTAGGCGGCCGTCTCCACCGGCCAGCGGCGCTGTCCTTCCAGGATTTTTGGTTTAGATTTTTATTCCAGGTCGAAGAGGAGATCAAAGCTTCCATTATTTTCTGCTTTAAAGCGGCCGCTTCAGAGCTTTCTGAGTAGCTCAGCGCGTAGGCAACCAGCGCCTGCCGATACGCCTGGCTCCTATCCTTCACCTCCTGATAGTTGGCCAGCACAAAGGTTTCCGCCTGCTCTATAGTTTCATTGAGCGAGGCCATCACCTCAGGGGCACTTGAGGTGAAAATTTGCTCCAGGTAAGGTCGACACTGGTTGAGCACGGTGAGGATGTAGGCGGTTAACGGGACCCGACCCTTTGCCCCGCCCATTGCCTTCTCATGCAGCACCGGATGTTCCTCCTGAAAGTGGCCATTGTCTGAGGGTTTAGGCTGGTCAAGCTTCTGCCGGCCCTGGAGCCAGGCAATGGCCGTCACCACTATCTGCTCATCCAGCAGTTGATCCCCCAGATAGGGGGCCGCCTGGCAGAAGGTCTTCGCGACGAAGGCCGTCAACCAAACCGATGCAGGTCGCTTTCTGAAGGTCGCAAAAGAGCCGTCCTCCTTTCGAAACTCCAACTGCTGAACTAGGGCTCGTTTAAGATAGCCAACGCCCTTGGTCCTGGTGGCCGGCTCCAGCCGACCCAGCTGTTCAAGATAAACCATCGAGTAGAGGTTAAAAGCGGCGTAGTACATGTTCTGCTCGCCACACCCCTTCGGCTTTCGAATCAGCTCCGAGAGCTCCTCAATGCTGCTCAGCTGGGGGCGGTACCGCTCACCGAAAGCCGTCACCACGTACCTCAGCGAGTCAGGAACTATGTTTGAAGAAGCAGAAGAATCCGAGGTGACGTACCGGGCGTCCAGGCCAAGGTTTTTACTCGTTTCATCAGCATCACCAGCACCTCTCTTTGACCGAAGCTTCACCCTCGTCTTCTGCTCATTTCCGGTCGTCTCGTCGACGTAGAGGCCGGTCTCGATGCGAGCCTCCCGCTTTGCTCGATTCTGCGGATCAAGGTCAAAGGTGAGCTGTTGCTCCTTGACGACGCCCGGCGTCAGCACCATCAGCCGCTTGACGACCTTATCAACAAAACCGTCACCTCCTTTTAGCAAAGACTTCGCCTCGATGGACACGTTGAAGCGGCCACTCTTCACCGGAAGTAGTGAAAAGGCGGTTTGGGCAAAAGAGTGCGGAGCAATGGACAGTTCCCGAGTAGCTCGAGGGGCGCGCAGCCAATCGGAGCAGAGGCCCTTGACCCGTTCAAAGGTGACGTTCAGAGTCGTCCCCGTGGACTGGTAGTTGAAGGCGGTGACCTGCACCTCCGCCTGCTCGTGCTCGACCACCGTCGGCGGGAGGCGCACCTTGAGGAAGAAGGGCTTGAAGGTGGTGACGGAGGCCACCGGGTCGCCCGAGGCAAGGCAAAAGCCCTCTCGGGAGGTGATGGACAACGTTCGGACGGCCCAGTTGGTGATGGAGTCCGGCGTGGTGAAGGTGATGTTCTGGGTGCCACTGAAAAAGTAAAAAGGAGTTTATATAAAGGGGTGATAAAAAGGTCCTAAGATTTTGGTACCTTTGATTGAGGAGCACCAGGTCAAAGAGCCAGGTGTCGCGAAAGTCCGAGCGAACGTGCTCCACCGTCACGCCCCCCGAGTCGATGAAGTCGTCGCTCTCAACGCTGGGATTACCTGAATCTGCATTTGAAGAAGAAGAGGAGGATGAGGCCGAGTCTCCTGACCAAAAAAGGTTTCAAACTAGTAAACTCTCTCAAAACATAAACCGATTCGGCGGGATTGTACTTACGAGAGGCTTGAAACTCATTCCTCGTCGAGCGAAGACAGCAGGCGAGGTACTCGTTCCTGCAGGCCCTCGAGGTGTACCGCTCCACAATCTTTGCCCGGTCCATGCAGCCGAGGTCTTCTGAGCTTCCCTGCTTGGAAGGTTTCACCTCGCCGAGGTGGCAACACCACAGGCGGAAGCCTCTTCCAGTGTGCTCGAGTTGGTCGTCTTCTTAACCTCATCACCCGATTCCTTTCTAACTCGCCGAGCCTTCTTCTTTTTGTGAGCACAACTGAACACTCCAAACTGCTGCTGGTCGATCACCGAACTGGAGCTGAGCACCTTGAAACCGGCAGAACGTAAAACTTCCGCCGAGCTGGCCGCCGCCCCTCCCGGTCCACAGCCTCCATCGGCTCGCTCCAGCAGAGCACTGTACGAGGAGAGGGAGGCGTTTTCGGCGCCCCTCCGCAGAAGGTACACCGCCTCGTCGATCGCATGAAAGCCGAGCACGTCCCCTCGGTGGCCGCCCTCCACCTGGAAGGTGACATTTCCGCCCGGGTAGACCTTCCTTCGTTTAGTTTTCTGATTTTGTTGTCCAGCTTTCAAAAGTTGGACGCTCAAACTTCCGCCACAGCTCGCTCCCGGGCTGACTGTCAGTCGATGAGAGTCGGCCAGCAGTTCTCCGTCTTCACTGGTAGCAATTAAAAGCAGTCGTACACTGGGGACCATTTGATTGCTTATCAGCAGGTTGACATGCTTTGAATTAGATTGTAAACTGATTTTCTCCCACTGAACCACCGCGCCTCTGCTCATCACCAGCAGATAGGCAGTATCTCCTTGAAGCCGTTCAGCCAAAACTTCACTCTGAAAGCGTTCTCCGACTTGAAAGGAGAAGCCTCGCTTGTTGGCGATCCACAGGCTGGCGTCCACCAGTTGAGAGGACTTTTTAATTCTAGTCTGTCTGAAGGGCTCCAGAATGAAGCTGGCGTACGTCTGCTGGCTGGGGTCAAAGTGCTCCACCGTCGTCGCCAGTTGGACCTTGTACGAGCGGACATTGTCCGGCGGAAGGAAGCTGAAAACGACAAAGCCATTTTCCGCTGAAACGATCGAGTGTTCTAGGGTCACCGGGTTTCTGGTCTCAGTTGAGGTGATCTTCAGGGAGAAGGGCACTTCAGGGGCGGGCTTTCCATGAGGGTCTAGTATTTCAAACTAGAAGAAAAAGATTATAAGCTTATCAACGGCCTGATAAACAAAAAGTAAACAACTTACAGCCAGGTAGTTGACCACCATCGGTTTGTACCGTCGTACAGTCCTCCCAAAGCCAAAACTGTACGGCCGCTCCACAATGGCCACGCTGCTGTCCAGCGACTGCTCCTGCGCATTAGTGGCACACTCTCGTACGGTCGCTTCGACGACAAAACGAAGTGGTCTTCCCGACCCTTTCAGGTACTGCCCTCCGTGTTCCCTGATCCAGCTGATATCGGCCTGGTGGCGCATCACGCCCCCGTCGAAGCAAAAGGTGTTGGTGCTGTTGAAGAAGTTGATCACCGGAGCCGCCGTTTTTTCACCACCTCCTTCAGCAGCAGAAGCAGCAGCACCACCGCCCACCTCGGTAATTCCGTAGCGGTAGTAGACCGTACCGCGAACCGGTTTTCCGAAGGTGTACGACACGTTCATGACAATGTCCACGGAGGTGTCGGTGCTGAAGATGAACTTCGGCAGGGTGAAGTCGATCTTGAAAGCTGGTAAAATGTACTGGGTGACGTCAAAGGCGGTGCTGGCCACCAGTTTGTGCTGGGGAACAAGAAAAAATGGACTGAAAGTACTAATAATAAAACCTTCCAATCACTCCGCTTACCTTTGGCCCATAGAGAACATCGGCGGTCCAGGTGCCCGGCTTCGCAATCAGCGGAAAGTTGAACCGGTGTTCGGCGATGTGCATCGGCGGCCCGGTGGCCAGGACCGCCTCCTCGACCTTGATCTTCTGGTGGTTGCTGACGCGCAGCAGTACGTGCTCATTCAGTGGGCGTAGGTGGCGGTCGAGGCGAAGTACCCGAAAGCGGACGGTGTCCTCCACCTGGTAGATCGGCTTATCAGTTTGCAGGTAGATGAAGCCGTTCTCCGGGGAGACTTCCACAAAGGCGGACCGGGTGATGCCGTTGGGGAAGGTCACCACGGCGATGATGTCTTCTGACTGAGTAGGAGGAAAATTGCCGCCGCGCGCTGGTGGGCTCAAAAGGAAAGGACACCTCGGTGAGTTGGCCTGAAAATGGAGGAGGGGATGATAAGAGATGATAAAGATTGATTTGAAGGAAAAAAAACTTGAGAATTTATCACCTTGGGTGAACTGAATCTGCTCACTGAGCAGTGGAATAGATGGGCTTTCCTTGGAAAACAGCTGCAAAGTGGCACTTGAAGTGGAGGTGATCGAGTTAGTCGGGTCATCATTGGACAGCACCAGAAGGGTGTTCCTCTCCCCTAGATGAAGTCGTGAAGGAAAGAGAACGGTTTGGCAGCTGAGTTTTGATAAAAAACAAGATAAAAGTTTTGATTAAGTTCTTTAAAAGGAAAGCTGATGATTCACAGGCTAACTTACTGAACTGTGCTGAACAGAAAGATTAAGATAATGACCACCACCACCACCAGCGGCGCGGTCATCATCAGATTGGCAGCAGCTGATTTCTTGATTTTCATGATGATGATGTTGATGATAGTGAGAACTGCGTCTTTACTTCTGGTGACACATCGATGCAAGATTTTTACTTGGTAAATGTGGCTGATGATTTGTGAAAAAGCTGATGATTTTTAAATGAAAAAAAAATCGGCACAAGTTTTTTAGCAATCTAAGTTGATAAGTGCTGCTGCTGCTGATGATCAAAGCAAAGCAAGGCAAGCGGTGTTGGTGTTCAGCCTTTGAAGGCTGAACTAGAACTGATTTGCTCGTTTGTTGGCGGGCAATGCCACTGCTGTACATGTGCCTCATTTTTTGCTGTACAAACTGTGGTCGACAGTGAACGCCGAACTTATTCCCACACTGACAAGACAACTGATGGGCGATGATCACATGAGAGATGCCCTGATCACCACCACCACCACCACCACCAGTGTGGACCTCGATACCAGGAATAGCTGACAGTGTTTAGTGCAAACAGCAACTTTTTTTTAACAACAACAACGACTAAACAAGATCTTCTCTTTTCTTCAAACAATACCCCCTTCTTGTGATAGGGCCTGGTGCTGCTGCTACTGCTACTGAAGACAACCGACCGAGGTTGTGCGCGCCTCTGTTCGTTGTGATGATAAGAGGGCAGCAGCAGCAGCAGCAGGAGCTAATTTTGGGAAAAAGATGGTAAGGCTGACAGGCTGCTAACGAGACTCTTGTTTGGCTGCCGTTTTTTTTGTCTCGAGTTAGTTTTGAGGAGAAAGAAGGAGGATTCCTCGGAATTGGCTGCCTTGCTTCAGCACCGATCAGCTCCTTCTTGGTTGAAGAGCTATTAGTAGTAGTACTTGGACTGAACGTCGCCTAGGCAGGATTGATAAGATATTTTTGTTTGCCTGTGTGCTGCCTTCCTTCTTTTGATACAGTGTGCTCACTGTTTTCACTAGAAACTGAAAAGTCGCCGTTACTAGTGCTGAAAAAACAAATCAGCCTTCTAAAACTTTGTTTGTTTGTGTACACAAATTCTCGCTTTTTGTTTGTTTGCACTTCTTTTTTTCTACCTGTAGCCAAACTGCAACGAGGAATAATAGTAAGCTCAGAAAGTCAGCCAAAAAAGTTCCCAGACTTTGTGGTGACAACTGGTAGCTGTAGTGGTGGTGAAGTCGATCAGGGATCACTGATAAGTTGGCTGACTTTTCATGTTTATTTGATGGGCACAATTGATAGGCTCAATCTTGTTGGTTGTCTTGTTAGCACCACCATTACAACCACTACCACTTTTATCACCTTGTTTGCAAGAAAATGTGGTAGTGATCAGTTTAATGAACGAGGCGAGGCGAGTCGAGGCGTTTATCTGACTTCAGCAGCAGTAGCAGCAGCAGCAGCAGAAATTGATACTTTCTTGGGTTAAAAAAACTTGTTACATCTTGCAAAAAAGTGTCTGGATTGATTTTCTCCTGAAACGTGCACAATAAATAAATTCTCTAGATGAGAGTGTTTTCTTTTTATTGCCACACTGAGGAAAATTAAAGGGTCTGTGTGTGTGTCTGTGTTCTAGTGTAAAATTGGTGAGAGGGTGGTTAGTACTCAAAAGAGAAAGAAGGAGGTAAAATTCTGTGTTCAGTTGAATCAGTCAGTCATTCGGTCAGTCAGTTTTTCAACACACATTTTCACTAGCGCACCAAAAAACTAGATTCTTCATTTGGCGAAGTAGGCTTACTCATCTCCAGGTCGGCGCCATTCTTTCGCGGACTGCCACTTCTACTGCCACTTCCGCTTGCGCCCTTGGAGCCCTTATCCGGACTTGATCGCCCCTTACAGCTGTCATCATCATCGCCGTAGAAAAGTACCCAATCAAAGATCCAGGCGCCCAGAATGCCACCAACGTGTGGGCCAATAATTCCAGCCGTCAGCCAGTAGGTCCACTTGATTGGTCTGAAAATAAGAAAAATTGTTAATCTCTTCTCTTTTACTAATTAAAGTTTTAAGCTTTACTTGAACGCATTCAGCCCATATCCGGCGAGAAGCTGAAAGAGTCGAGGCGAGAGATCTCTCGCTGGATTAAGGGCCGCTCCACAGTTGAGTCCCAAAGCCGACGACCAGGCCGCAGATCATCATTCCCAGCTAATGTGTTAGGATTAGGTAATTAATTAAAAGATTAGCCTGGATTAATTAGCTAAAATCCCAAAATCCAATTACCATAAAAGGATGCAGGTAATTGGGGAGCTTTGCGTGAGGACTGGTGATGATCAGCGCTCCGAGGACCAGGCTGAAGGTGGCCACAATCTGGTCGACCAGCGTGCCGGCAATGCTCACATGTTCCGCCGGGTAGGTGGAGAAGACGCCTCCCGTGGCCAGTCGAGCATAGGTGGAGGCATTTTCCGGCCCCGTAAATCTCCTCAGAGCTAAAGGGAACCCTACTTCCGCCATCGATGGCAACATGGCCTCATAGTAGACGGCGTAAACGGTGGCGGCCGCCAGAAAGGCGCCCAAATACTGCCCCAAAAGTAGTGAGGAAGCTTGGCAAAGGGAAAGCGGCCCACGGCGGCAAAACCGAGTGAGACGGCGGGGTTTAGGTGGGCTCCTAAAAAAGATGATTTGAATGTGATTAATGATATTTTTAAGTGATTTTAAAATAGTACCGGAAATGGGAAAGCTGGCGGCGATGCCCATCATGCCAGCAACGCCAAAGGTAAAGGCAATGGCAAAGTGGTCCCCAGTCGATTTGCGATTGAGGACGTAGTTGGCCACGGCAGAGTCGCCGATCATCTGTAGAAAATAAAAAGAGTGTAAGTGTATAGGAAAAGCATCACCCCCGCCTTCTTCTTTTCCCACTAATGTACAGCAGCAGATTATCACCCCCACTAATGATGATGATGATGATTTTGTTGTTGTTTTCAATGTCAATGCTTTGAGTGCTCTGTTTGATGATGATGTGAGTTGGGTAATAGAATAGTGAACTAGAAGTGCACTACACACTCAACAAAGGTGCAACACTTCAATTCAGAATATTATGAAAACGGTGGCAATTCTTTCTCTCTCATTCATTTGATGGATGAGGTTATTGTGAGTGAAATTCACATTTTTACACCTACTTTTTCCTTTGAGTTATGATAGATTTCGTGCCCAGGTAGGCAACACCTTGTGCAAAGTGTTGCACATCGATTAACTACCTAGGTTTACATTAGGGGAAATTTCACAAAGGAGGGGGGATAATTTAGGTAATGATGATGACGACGACGATGATGATGATTACCGAATTGTCTGGCAACTTGGCCACTTCTACTTTTCTTTTTCTCCTGTTTTCATAATATTTTGTTATTTATTCTCTATTTATCTTTCTCTACTCAGCCCTCTCTCAATCATTGAGTGCTTTTCCCTTTCTCTTTTGTATTTCCTCTTATTATTTGCCTGCTTTTTATCCCCCTCTTGCAATTTATCACACTGTGACAATAAACACAGTGTCGTATATTATGAGTTTGGAAGTGACAGTGGCAGTAGCAATGGTCAGCAGATGGTCATCATTTTTCGTTGCTGCTCAGTTTTGGCATCTCAGTTGTGGTGACACTTCAGTGTCAGTTGCTTTTTGCTAACCAGTTTTTTCTGTTTGCCTGCCTGGATACCGGACACCAAAGCAATGGCCTTGCCTTGACTAGAAATAACAGCAGTGTTGCTTAGGTTACTAGCTAAACTAGCTAAACTCATAGAAAAGATGAGGGAAAATGTGTCGATCAAGAGAACTGATAACAAATATAAAGGAAAGGAAGTTATTGGAGATAAAACAAAGCAAGTTTGGCCTAGATGAGGCTACTGAAACTGAACTTTTACGAATGCTAATTGAATTCAATAAAAGCAAATAAAAACAATGTCAATTGAATATCATCATGTGAAATAGTGATGCAATCCCCTCAAATTGACAATTGAGCTCAATTACTTTCATGATAAATTAGCCTAACAAAATAAAAATGGAGATTTGTGCTGTACAAACAAACCAGAAAAAAAGAAAAAAAATCTTTTACTTACAATGAGTAAATAGGTGCCGACCAGCTCGGCGAGCATCTCCCGGACCCACTGCTTCGGTCTTCTACTCTTCTGGACGCCATTTTTGGCCATCTTTTTGGTGGCAGTGATGTTCTTCCTTCTTCAAAATGAATCACAGTGAATTGACTGATTGAAAACGATTGAACACGAGCTTTAGAGTCGTGTTGTACAACAGATGATTACTGGTGATAACTGCTGCTGCCGCCGACGTTTGAAGAGGTATTTTAGTTGTAGCTAATGCTCAGCTTAATTAACCAATGCAGTAACAATTCAGGGTCGATGAAAAGAGGAAGAAGAAAAATAGGAAGAAAAAGAAAGAAAAAACGGGGAGAGGTGGAATGCAAAAAGGATTACATTAGAATGATAGATTGATATCAGGCAGAGAGTAAAAGAGTGCAGAGTGCACTTTTGCTGTTTTTGCTGTTTATGTTTGAGCTAATGTGTTTCGAAACATTCGAACTAGTGTGTGTGTGTGTGTGTGTGTTTGTGTGATTTATGCGACAATTACACCGGCAAATCAAAAGCAGCTGCTACTGTCGTACAACAACTCAACATAGAACACTGTAGAAATTGTACAGCAGCAACATTATAAAACCTGTTGGCATTGAGCATCGTTTAGCGAGCTGCAAAACTAAACACTGAAACATTAAACACATTAAACACACTGAAACTTTACGCGACAGACTGCGAAATAAAATAAAATAAAAAAATTGTGCACCAAACTGTTTCTTGCTGACACGGTGCTTCAATGACGGCGGCGGGAAAAAAGTGAAAAGAAGAAAAGAATGAAAGCAAAGAAGAGAAGAAAAGGGAGTAGTCACAGCAACAAAGACATCTAAGATCGAACTGACATGATGAACACGTCAATAAAAAAAATGATAGCAGCAGCAGAAAAAAGACTGACAATGACACTTGATTGCAAATTTGTATTATTCTAGTGATGCTGCAAAAGCGAACGGAGAGAGAGAGAGAGAGAGAGAGAGAGAGAGAGAGAGAGAGAGAGAGCAACAGCCTGACAGCCAAGCTGGCACCCAAAAGTGCCAATTAATAAGTAACAAACAAAATAAAAATAAGAAAAGAAGACAAAGACCACTTACCGACAGTAAACACTTTTACCGATGGGTGCCTGCTGCTGTTGATTGGGTGATAATTTGACGTCTTTTTTTGAAGTTTCCTGATGATGACAATCGCTGTCAATCGAGAGTGCGATGAGATTTGCTCAAGAGGGTTCTCAGCAAAAAATCTGTGTGTGCAAGAACGAGATTCAAGCTGTTCTCAGAACAAACTTGCCAACTGAACTGAATGAGAGATCAGCCGCCAAAAATAGGCGCGTTTATAACAGCTAAACTCGGGGGACGCCTTTCCTCTTTGCCGACGACTGCTACTTCAAAGTCGGATCTGCAATCTGCTGCTAACTTGATATAGTGAAAGTAACAGTGGTAGGCTTTAGAAGAGCAAAGAAGTGTGATCGTCGTGGTAGTCAGTCAGTTGCAGCTAAGCAGACTGTGTGCATCATAAGTGCCGGTCGTCGTCTAGAGAAGAAAAAGAGCTGGCAACATTGCTTCACACGGAAGATAGAGGAAAGAGGAAAGAGAAAAGAAGAAGCAGCAGCAGCAGAGTCTGTTTCGTCGCTTTCTATATAGCTTTGACCTGGAGCTACTGTTGTACGGTAACATGTTGTACAGCAACTGAACGGGACAAGGACAGTCTCTGGTGGTAAGGAATCGGCTGGTGATGATGCAAGACAGTGAAAGTGGCAGCCGTTCTGGTGCCTACATGATGCCATTCACGGGTAATACGAACAAAGTTCAGTTTGCTCGGGTAAAACTTGTTCACATTGAACATTAAACAGGCGGGTAAAGAGACACTAATAAAAAAAACAGAGTGTCATGACGACCGCTGAGCCACTGAAACTGAGCCTCTACATTTTTATGACAGAATAATAATATTTTCAGTATTCTTAATTCTCCATTACCTTTTTTTGTGCCTTGGCAATGGCAGTGACATTAAACCTTTTAGTTTTTGCTTCTCTTTAGATTTCATTCAGATCTTTCATTTCAGATGCTAATGAAAATTAATGTACATTTGTTAAGTAGATGCAGATGTGAGAGTGGGCATACACTACTGCATTAATTAGCTTTTCTGAGGATAAAAAAAGAAAGGAAAGGAAAAGAAAGAAGGAAAGCCATTTATTCTTCACGTATAGCAAGTGTAGTGTAGTGTGGGAGATAACTTATGCAACTTATACAACAATGTGGGCCTAATGTGCTGCGGTTTCGGCTGTTTTTGAGTCAGTTAAGTCAGTTGAACAGATAAGCAGTTCAAACACACACACACACACACACACACGGAAAGTAGTGTTCTCAGTTGTAAAAGGAAAGGATAAAAAGAAAGAAGGAAAAGATAAAAGAGGAAAAAACAGTAAAAGGGGACTAAGAAACGTCAAGGTCTAAAGTGGTGGTGGTGGTGGTGGTGGTGGTGGTGGTGGTGGTAATGCCCTCTACACTAATGCTCCAACTCATTGACATTAAAAACGAACAAACTTGTTTGACCTTGAACATTAAAATCATTTGCAAGAAGGTCAAGGTCTGAGAGAGAGAAGGGGTCAAAAGAGGAGGTGCTGAAGGATATGATTTTCGCTTACGAGGAAGAAGGTAATCAGGAAGGAAACAGTCTGAACTTCATTTTCACTCCATTACTTTTAGCATCTCGTCTCGTAGAGCCCGCTGCGGCCAATGTAGCGCACCCACTTGATCACATCGTGGTCATTGTAGTTCAGTTTGCTCTCAAACACCTTCAGGTAGCGGACCTTCAGACCGGAGGGGGCGAAAGGGACCTCAAAGTTCATCGAAATGGGCGGGCGGTTCCACTTCTTCTTCGTGTCAGTGAGGAGGAGTTCAATCTCGGCGCTCAGCTGTGTCTCCTTCATGCCGGCCATGCGTTTGATTCTGTAAAAAAAGAGTTTAAAAGGAGTTTAAAAAGAGTTCGAAAAAGGAGTTCTAAAAAAGGAAACTCTTACCTCCAAACAATGGCATTCTCGCTCGCCTTGTACTTCGCCTTGCCCTTCATGCAGATCAGCTGAACTCCGCTGGTGTTCAGCGGCGTCGGAATCTTCACCTCAATCTTCTGCCCAATCAGCGAGGGCTTAAAGTTGGTCTTCAGCACTACCTTCACCTCCATTTTAGTTCGACCAACTTCCCTAACGAGGGGAATGATTCGAAAGGGAAGCTAATGTCCTTGGTGATCCGATAGCGCATCAGCTCATATTCTCCGTCCGGCGGAATGAAGCTGATGGCGTGCTCTGATTCGAACTTTGACAGCTTTACGCACTGGTGAAACTGGCAATCGTCGATTGCTATTGAGGATTTGGAGGAGGAGGAGGCGGCATTTCCGCCCACCGTTCCAGGCCTTGCTGCTGAGTCATCCAAAATGGCCGACTGCGTCGTCGACTTGCTCTTGCTCTCCATGGTGATCTTGTCGTTGATGCCAAATTTGCACTCGGGCATACCGGACAGGTAGGACTTCATGATCACCTTTCCCGCTACGTGGGCGGAGAGGACTTGGCCTGAAAGAAAAAAAGGGAGAACGTCATTAGTGGAAGGCTTTTTAGAAACTCTTTGTTTGTTTGTTTACCTTGCGTCGACATCAGCAGATTGACGTACTCGAGGACGTCCAGGAAGAGCTCATTTCGACGATACTTGATCCCTTCCCTTCGCCAGCCAATCTGCCCCGTCACCTGCGAGGTAATCTGCGCCTGCTCCTCCTTGGTGGCCGACTTCACCCCTGCTGGGTGATGAAGGTCTTCAGAATGCCGGTGTCGGTGTTCTGCGGGTAGCCAAAGTCGAGGATCTCGTCGAGAGCTCGTAATGAGCACAAAGTTGTTCTTCACGTTCTCCTCGCTGATCTTCCCGAAGTAGCTCTGCATGACGTCGCACATCTTCAGGAGGAACTCGAAGACCATCGCCGCGGTGACTTTGCTTGGTGACTGCGGCCAGCCAAAGGTTACCTCGCTTGACGTGGAAGAAGGATGTTCGGGCGAGATTGGTCACCGGAGAGCGAACCTGCTGGCGAGCGTGGATGACGTTGACGCGGAAGGCGTCCACGGCGTTTCGACTGAGCAGATAAAGGTTCGAAATTAGTGATCTGATAAGAATGAAAAAGTGGTCAAGGCCCTTACCCAATATCATCGCGGTAGACGCGCGAGATCAGCACCTCGCCCTTGTGGTTGTAGATGAAGAGGCCGCCGATCATCGTTGTCGTTGGTGATCGTTAGTGGTGATGGTGGTGAATTTTTGGAACAGAAGAAAAAGAAGGGGGTGATCCAAGGACATCAAAAGTGCTGCTGATTTTGATGCAGCTGACAGATGATGCTCGGATTCTGTCAAAGTGTTTTTGTGCACTGAAAAGAGAAGGGAAAGAAAGAGAGTAGCATCGGGCGTTGAGTTGGGCACTGTCACTGTCAAATGTAGTGAGCACTTTTGCACTGCACTGCACTGCGACTGCTCAAAACATTTTAGTGCCACTCAATAGAGCCTGTGACGCTGATGATTTTCTATTTTTTCTAAACGGGCGCCAAAAGGCGTTTTTAGAGTGAGTAAAAATTGGGGAGTTTCTTTAGAAAGCAAAAAGTCAGCGTTTTTATTTTATTTGGTAGTAGGTTTTTGGTAGAAGGTTTTTTGTTTGGTTGGTTGTTTGACACGGCAATTGACAGTGATCGGTTTCAGAGAGTGTGTTTTGAGTGGGAGAAAATGCGTTAGAGTATTTGAAGGGAATGCGAATGGGAATGGGAATGGGAGATTTGTTCGAGCAAAAATGTGCCTTTTTGTACAGTGTTGTGAAATAGAATGTGTGATGAGTAAGTGGAAAGTGTCAGAGTAAATATGTGCGTTAGCAAAAATAAAATCAGCAGGAATGTAATGGTGGTGGTGAAGGTCAAAAGAAGTCCAGAAAAGCAGAAGGTCAAAGTTCGAAAGTGGTGGTGGATGGTGATGGAATGGTGGTGCAAGAGCTTTTGTCTTTAGTACTTTTCACAAGCATAAAACAAAGATAAAATGTAGTGTGTGTACAACAGCAGCAGCAGCAAAAATGTGTGTCAAAAAAGGAGTTTGAGGTAAAGTTGTTGACTAAATTAGATAGCTGTAAGAGATGAGGAGGAGCCAACTGTGATCAAAGAGCAAAGGTGGTGATGATAAACAGAAATTCTTGTTGCCTAGAAATTGATACTACTCAAAGAGATAGAAAGATAGAGAGACTAGTTTATCAGCGCGTATGTGGTCAGTTGAGGAGTAAATATTTGGATGTCCAAGTTGATAAGTTGGTATGATAATAAATGCAGGTAGTCAATGTTCAGTTATGTTCAGAAATGGAAGTTCAAGTTGTGACTCGGGAGTTTTTCCAATGAAATCAGAGATGATCACTCGATGAGAATGTTGAAGGGAATAAAGGGTACTGGCTCGTCGCTGCTGCTGCTGCTAACTTCCGTTTCGTTGGCACTTGAGCTAGGTACCAGTCGACAGGTGAGTCCTGATAAGTTGATAAGAAAGTGATTAGAATAATTTTTATCAAGCAATTGATAAGCAGTCAGACTTACCAACTGCAAAGTTCGAAGAGATTCCTGAAAGGCGCAGAGCAATGAAAGGGGCCATGTAGTGGCGTTGGCCGTGAAAGGGAAAGAAGATGGAGCTGAAGCCTTGTAGGGCGTGAACTCCATTGGGCCGACGTTTTCGGCGTCGAATTGGGTGTTGGCTAGATTGATACGATATTGATAATGATAAGATATCTCAGAAAATTATCATCAAAAATTCCAAGAAAACTTACGAGTACAATCAACGCCGATGATGCTCGGCGCCGCCGAGACATTGTAGCCCTCCGGCAGCCAATCGCTAATGTTATTGAAGACAATGTAAATACAGGGCCGGCCGGCCATGTACCCGTAGTCTCCTTGAAGACACTCCTTTGAAACGGTGTTCAGGTCAAAGAGGCAAACTTTCTCTTCCTGGTGGTGAACATGGTGATGGTCCTGGTGGTCCTGAGAACGTCGAGAAGAAGGTGAGGGAGTGGTGGAGGAGGGAGTTCGCGTAGAGAAGGGACAGAGCTCGGCGTTTTCCGGTCGACGATAAGGGGCCAGAAACTGGTCCACCTCCTCGACCATGTCCAGCCAGGAGCGGACGCCCTTCTCGACCTTCTTCAGGTCGCCGTGGCGGTAGTAGATCAGGTTGTGCGGTCCTCGAGGCCTGGGCACGAGGCGAATGAAGCGGTGGGTGGTGTCGTCGTCCTATGGAAATAGAATTGATAAGATTTTGATAAGTTTTGATAAGGTTTTGATAAGAAAGAAGAAGCTTACCGATTCGCTGACGATGATGACGATGGCGAGGACGAGGACGAAGAGAAAGAGAAGGACGGCGCCGACGATGCCTAGATGAGGCGGATTTTGGGATTTCGAGGAGGTCCTCGGCGGCGATGATCGCCGCGGTGATGCTTTTTCTCTTTGAGGAGGAGTTTGTACTCCTCCAGCTCCACCTGCTTCGGCGTCTTTTTCTAGAGCCGAGAGTTTTTCCTCCAGTCCTGAGGTTTCATTGTTTAGTGGGGCATTATTTTCTGTGGTTGCGGGAACTGCTGTGGCATTTCCGCCATTACTGCCCTCTTCAACGGGAATGTCCTTGGTGAGGGGCGTCGTTTCGTCGGATTTGTTGTTCATCTAAGGGTTAAAAAGTTGTTGAAAAAAACTTCAAAATTTTCATCAAATCAGGACTTACGTCTTCCATCGGATAGGTCTCCTCATCAGCTGAAGCCTTTTTCTTGGGACTTTCCTGCTTCTTCTTTTTTGGACTGTCCTGTTTCTTTTTAGTTGGACTGTTGTCCTGCTGCTTCTTCTTCACCGGACTCTCTTCTTCTTTGTGGGACTATCCGTCGTTTTGGCCATCTTGGTCTGCTCAAGCAAATTGTCGTTGTTGCCTCTGTTTCAGCTGTTGTTGATGGTGCTACTTTACACTTGTGAAGTGACAGTTTTTCTGCTGATGCTGTTAATGGTCAAAGCTGAAAAACATTGAGATTGTAGAAAGAAGAAGAGGAGAAAGTGATGAAGGTTAAAATGCGGCAAAAATAAAATAAAAAATCAAAGCAAATGCTGATGCTAAAAAACAGGCAGATCTGGTGCAGATGAAGTGAGCAGTAGTGCTCGATGATCAATTGATGATGTCCTCCTCCTCCTCTACCAACGCAACTAATGGAGCACTTCCGACATGCACTTCTGACTGTGACACACTGTGTCAACAAGGAAACGAGGGGCACATCTCTCTCTCTCTCTTTTCACAATTGATTTTGCACTGAACTGCCACCAAAACACCACTGACTGACTGAATCATTGGAATCATTGCCATCAGTGCTGCAGTGTGGACAAGGACGAAAACATCAGTGCAATGGAGGAAACCAGTGCAGGGCACTACTAAGGAAGGCATCATCATCATCATCATCATTTTTTCTCTCCCTTCAAAAAGCAGCAACAAACTGGTACTAAATCTAGACACTCTCTGTGTGTGTATAATTCGGATAAGCTGCTGCTGCCACCGGGGAAATTCATTTAGCCTCGCTTCATCATCAACAACCAACAACGGCAGCAGCAGCAACAATTGCCCAGTGGCAGTGATGAGAGAGGGAAGGGAACTGAAGGCAGTCAGTCAGTCAATTAGGAACATCTCGGCAGTTAACTGTTACGGGCATTAAATCTAGGGGAAAAAAGTAGGGGAAAAAGTTGCTAGGGGCAAACTAACTGCTCAAAGCTGCAGCTGTCCGCCAGGAACAATTAAGAAGAAGAAGAAGGGGGCTAATAATAGCAAACAGTGCTCTGTTGTCAATGTGCCTGTCAAAATCAAATCACTGCCGACTATCGTGCATCTCACATCAGCAACAGCTGTTGACTAGTTGACTAATCAACAGCAGCGGCGGATAACTCTGAGGTGTCCAATTACCCGACACACATCAGATATGCAGACAAACACCAACAGAAAAAAAGAGGGGATCATCTCAATAATAAAATAGAGATTTAGTGCTCTTCAGTCATCAGCATCAGCAACAAACAAGCGAGGGTGCGACTGAGTTTTGGAGGCAGCGGTGACTATCATCATCATAATCATTTGTAGTAGTAGTAGAAGTACAATTACCAATTGAAATGAATTCAAATGAAGTGGGTGAAGTGTTCAATAGTAGCAGCAGTTGGTGATGATGGTGGTGATGATTAGAATTGTGTACAAATGATGAGGAAGATGGTGAAGAAGAAGATGAATCAGATGAGTTGGATGTCGCAGCAGCAGCAGCTGAGTTGAGTTGATTAGCTCTAATGTAGAGGTACTCACTTGCTTGCTCACTGACTCAAGAAAGTGCGCGAAGAATCATAAACATTCAGACGTGCACTTCTTCAAGTGTGTGTGTATATAGTGAAAAGTGGCGCAAGGAGAGGGAAAAAAGAAGAAAAGCAATGCCACTACAGCTGTTGTCACTGCTGACAGTGCTGCTGCTGGTTCTAAAGAACGATTCTTAAAATTCTTTATTCTTAAGAATTTACAAGAAGATCTCAAATTCAGAATTTGAGTCACTAGGATCAATTGCTCGCTGAATGACTCAGTCAGTGAATAATGGGACACTCCTAGGGACACAACAGACTCAGAGTGCAGCAGCAGCAGCAGCAGGCAAAAACGGTCTCGGCCGAGGTCAACTGCGACTTTCAGGGGGGATCGAGAGAACTGCTGCAGTAGTAGTAGTAGTACTCTCAGTGAAGGGAAGAGGCAGTCCGAGCAGTAGCTGCTCGGGCGGGTCTCCTTCTCCTCGCTCTCCTCTTTCCATTCCCTTCCCTGTGCTCATAATTCTCCCGCGGCCATTTATTTGTGCCGCTGCCGAGAGTGCGCATGAGAGCATTGCTGCTGCTGCTGCTGCTGCTGCTGCTGCTGAACTCAATGGGAACACTGCTGCAATGGGATACTTTTCCCTTGCAGTGTGTCCATAGCTCAACACTGCAGTTGCTACTCTTCTTCAGTTGCTTAGTTTTGGACCAGCGGAAAACTGGCTACTGTGTTCTGTCAGATACATTCAGCTAATAATAAAGCCGGATGTTCATCATCATCTTTGAAAGCTTATTAGTCATGGCCTGTGTCAAGTGACAGGTCCGTCAATGAATAGTGATGGAAAAAAAAGTAGTTGAAGTGTGTGACCTCTGACTTTGACTTTACTGCACAGTATCTCTGACCTTTGAGTCAGTCAAGTGTGACAGAGAAAAAGCAGTAGGTGCTAGACAAAACAGCAGCAGCCGCAGAACAATCACGTACGATTTGATAAGCTGTACTCACATAGAGAATTTTTTCAATCTCCAATTCTTTTTTTTATTGCCTGATTATTGTGGATTTTTTGCTGTTGAATTGCTCCCAATTATTCAAATAATTCTTTTATGTCATAAATTACGATATGATTTATGAATATTTTTTTGGTTTTTTCAGAAAATGACGTCTGAAGCCAATTTTGGTGGTAGTGGCCAAATGAGATAAAAAGTGAAATGAAAAGATTTGCGGCAGTGCTCAACAGAGAACAAAATTTGACGCAGTAAAAGCAGAAACAGTACACAGCTGAAAAATCGATTCGCCGGACAATTCTTGCCAGGCACTTTTGCCAGTATCAAATGGAGACAGAATATTATATAGAGGTTGAGAGAAGACAAACAGACAGACAGAAGATAGGACGCAGAGACGACTGAAAGGACTAAAAAATAGAAAGAGTGTTCCAGAGAGTGCTGGAACTCTCTCTCTCTTTTTGAGTGAGTTGAGTGGTGTGCGTGTGTTTTCTTTTCTTAGAGCTCAAGAAATTGAATTGTAGGCGACAATTCTTCCTTTCTTTCAAATCTGAAAACTTCTAATCTGCAGGGAATTGAAAAAAACAGAAAGGATTATCGTTGACATTTTTAAAATGGTGTTATTGTGAAATTTTATTTATCTCACGTCGGCATTCTTTTTTGCTCTGTTTTTATCAGCAATTAATCTACCTACTTTTGTTTTTGTTTATCTAATTGCAGGTGAAATAAAAAATTTCTAATTGCCACCGACAGATTAACCCTATTATTTAGCATTTCCCAGTACGAATTATCAACTCGTTTTTTTGTGTTGGGGAAAACATGTGTCGCCGGTTTTGCTCGATAAAAAAGAATAAACATTAATATGCAATAATAAAGTACGGTTTTCAGCGGATGCTCTGAAAAAGGTCATGGTGCTGCTGATGATTGCACTAATGAATGCATTTCATCAATCCGCACTCACCCAACAAAAAAAATGAAGATCACCACTTTCAATTAAAAAAATTATCATATGATGCAACCAGCTGATGATGATGATCATCAAAATTACTAAAACACCACCAAAACAACAACACCTCAACAATACTTTCTGATGCTTGAAATGTAACTTTTTTAAATGTAACTAATTCTAATTTGTAGAAAAAAGATATAGAACTACCTAGCTTAAAATTCTAATTTTGCAGCACTACAAAAAGTCCCTTCTCTAGCGTTCAATTTTTTTAATTAGTCGTAAAGTAAAAAGTCGTAGATTTTTAGTAAAAACAGAAAATAGCAAAGGTCAACTAAACAAATTGAGCATGAATCCTCTACTAATATGGGCGAGCCCATCTTCTGGTTGTTGTTCATTTCAGCTTTCTGCTGCTGCCCAGCATCATCAACACTACCAAACAGCTACCTTCTTTTCCTGGGTCTGGCCCTCGAATCGGTCCTGCACTACATGGCCCACCGAAGTCATTGGCCTCCTCTTCGTCACCCGATGCTGCGATACCGAAGTCGAAGCCTCCTTTTCCTCTTATCACTTCTCCTCCTCTTTGTCCTCATCCTCAATGTGGCCGTGCTGATAGAAAGATCTTTGTATAACAGCAATGAAAACTTACAAAGCAGCAGCAGCAGCTCATCATCATCTTTGGTTCATCTGCTGGAAATTAAAGAAAAGGAAGAGGAAGAGGAGTTTAGGAGGTTGAAGGGAAGTTCTCCTGAAAAAGGGAGTTTGACCTGGTACAAAGTGGGCTGGTCGGTGAACATCACCGAAAATCCTCTTGCAAAGCCGTGGTTCATGAAAAATGGAACGGTGAGACCGTCGAGCAGCTATGTGACCGGAAGTTACGCCCTCTGGCCTGAGGATGTCCGTCTTGATAAGCGGTCCTTTTCCTCCTCTTCCGATCCTCGACTTGATCGAATAGTCAACCAGCTGATGTACCTCCCCGAGGTTATCGTCCTGAAGCTATCACCAAAAGGTTCTCTTCCCTTAAAGAAGATTCTTTTATACTTTGGAAAGGGAAACTGGGGCGACGCTGGGCTGAAGCTCGGACAAGGCCGTTTCCTCGATGACCACTGCCCGGTCAGCAGCTGTTCGCTGGTGGACGACGTCGAGGCCATTTCCGAGGCTGATGCTGTGATCTTCAAGGACCGTTTTAGTTGGCCTCGATTTGGCAGACCACTAGGTCAACTTTGGATCCTCTTTCTCCTTGAGGGGCCTAGGCATACGCAGCTGTTTAGCAGCATCCAGGAGAATACCTTCAACTGGACGGCCACCTATCGGCATGACTCCGATCTGGTGACGCCCTATGAGAAGTTTGTCACCTATGAATCGCTTTATGGAGGTGTTGATGAGGGTGATGATGAGGGTGATTTGATGCCGGAAAATGTTGACCTCTTCCGGTCGGTGATGCTCAGCGATGGTGGTGATAATAATGATAATGTGGTGAAAGTAAGTGATGGTGAAGGAATCAAAGATACTTTTGTTTTGTAAAAATGTTTTATTTTTTTCTACTTTTTTAGCCACGAAACTACGCCGAGGGCAAGACTAAGAAGGTGGTAAGTGTACTTACTTTTGTGAATAATTTTTTCCTTGAAAAACTTATCAACAAACTTATCCATCATTTTTCTAGGCAATCTTTATCAGCAACTGCGCCGCTCAGAATAAACGACTGGAGTACACCCGAGAGCTCTCAAAGCACATCGAGGTGGACATCTACGGGAACTGTGGCAAGTTGAAATGTCCTCGAAGTAAACCGGAAGAGTGCTTTGCAATGCTGAACCGTGACTACAAATTTTACCTCGCCTTTGAGAACTCCAACTGTCGGGACTGTAAGTCTTCTAAAAAAATTTTTCTATTTTTTAACTCTTTTTCCTTTTGTAGACATCACCGAAAAGTTCTTCGTCAACAGCCTCGGCCACAACTCCGACTCGCTCGCATTGTACCCGTGGTAATGGGCGGAAGTCGGGAGGACTACCGCCGATCCGCCCCTGCCCACTCCTTCATCCACGTCGACGACTTCCGGTCGCCGGCCCTGCTGGCCCGGTACCTCGGCTACCTCGATGGCAACGACACCGCCTACAACGAGTTCTTTGACTGGAAAATCCCGACCGGGGGCCCAGGACCGGGGAGTTTATCAACACCTACTTTTGGTGCCGCCTCTGTGCGCTGCTTCACGCCCCGCCGGTGCACCGGAAGTCGACGGTCAGCTACAAAAGCATGGCGCAGTGGTGGGCGCCCAAGGGCGTCTGCCTGAAGGGCTTTAGCCGGTGGCCTGAGTAAAATCATAAAGAAAGAAAGGATGTCCTTTGTCCATGATCTTCTACTTTTCCTTCTGATCTTGATCTATTGTTCTATTTCCACTACTTTCCTCGCTCAAGTGTCCTTAAAGTGCCCAGTCTGGTCTTTCATCTCTCCATTCTTTCTTATTTCCTTATTGCCTAATTATTGCTGAAATTGTACTTTTAAATTTCCTTCTACTTCTTTTCTTTTCTTTCTAATTAGCCCCTCTCAGTTGATTATGTACATAAATCATTAAGTTAATAAAGAAAAAGGTGCTCCTCAGCTGCTACTACTAATTAGACAAAAATGAATTGATCTTTAGGCGCTAGTAGCTAACTGATGATGATGATTAGCACATCAAGAGTATTTTTGACTCTTCTGGGCATTGATTTCTCAATTAGCACAGCGACTTGTGACTTTCAGTAAGCCGAAAACAGAAAAAACATTCCCTTCAAAACAGATTACTGATTTCCAAAAAAAAACAAATCTTTTCAAAATTGCAAAAAAGAGCTGTAATAAAACTTCACAAAAAGGTGAGCACAAGATCAGCAAATAAGTACAAAACTTTCTAAAAAAATGTTCCGGATTTTTCAGGATCTCCGAATAAAAAAGTACAGCGCCACCAGGCCGAAACCGAGCGTCGTCACCACATTGGTCAGACAGCCATGGGCGACCCTAAGGTGGGCCAGGGTCCACCCTCTTAACATTACATTCCTCAGCGACTCAACGGGCATGCTGATGGGCGTCAGACTGAGGAGGGTGCTTATCAGCGGGTCAAAGCTGATGATGGGAAACACCGCTCCGCTGGTGAACAGCTGACTGAGGGTGATGGAGAGGGCGATGAAGAAGGCGGAGAAGTTCTCTCGGCAGACGGCGGAGATTAAAAGTCCTAAAAAAGGGAGAAAAAAAGTTATCAAAAATCTTATCAAAACCTTATCATCCTCCTTCCTCTTACCAGTCATAATACTACTCGCCGACTGCAGCAGCGCCAGCAGAAAGCACAACCAATACGAGCCAAAGTTGGGTATCCCGTACCAGGCAAAGCCCACCAGAAACATCGCTCCAATTTGCCCAAAACTAAAGAGAAAGTTGGTGACAAAGTGCGAGGCAAAGAGGAGCCAGTGCCGTGCTCCAGCGACTATTGTACGGTCGAAAAACCCGTCCTTCCTCTCCTCAATCAGCAGCTGAGAGCTGAGGGTCACTTGAGAGAGGTAGAGGAAGGCGATCATGTACCCGGAAAGGAGGAAGTCGGGAGTTTCAGTTCCCGCTGCGTAGACGACCTCTTGTACGACCACAGGCTGGGCCACTGTGAGCTCTCCGTGGTCCGATACGACTTGATTAAGGAGTTCCCAGCTGGCAAATCGAAGCATATCTGCTAAAGGTTGAGCGTAGAACATGTTCGAATTGTCCAGATAGAGTTTCATGCTGCTGCGGGCGAGGGTTCGATTGCTGAGCGGAATGAAGTTGCCCTGGCGGTGGAGTTCACCCTCCCTCTTCTTCTTCTTCTTTATCACCCCTTCTTCTTCCTCATCCTCATCATCAAAGTCATAGTCCTTGTGTTTGTTTCTTCTTTTGCCTCTTTGGGCTCTTTTGGGTGATCTGGTGGTGGAGTTCGATTTTCTGATGATAGTTTTTGGCGTTGTGATGAAAGTTTTAGTTGTTGTTGTTGTTTCTAGAAAAAGGTCCTCAGGAGTTGTTGTTGTGGGTGATATTGTTATTTCCATTGTTGTAGAGTTTTCCTCTTCAGAGGTAGTTGCAGGAGCAGATGTGGTTGACATTGTCATAATCATCGAGTTCTTTGCCAGCTCATTGAGGCTCTCATCAACACCACCACCTCCTTCTTCAAGTACATCCTCATCACCACCATCATCACCACTTTCACCTTCCTCTTCTTCCTCTTCCTCTTTCTTTTTGACAATTGAAGCTAGGGCTCGCTTGGTGAGTGCCTCAGAGAACTCCTTTTCGAACCAGAGGGCGGCCACTGCTTGGCCTCTTTCCACCGCCTGTACGGCGTCTTCAAGACTGTGGTACTGCTGATACTTGATATGGTGAACTTGGAAGCTCTTTGACAGGCGTTGCATCTCCTCGCTGTACCGCTGCAGAGCTGATCCTCGGAGATCCTCGTTGAAGACGGCGGTGGGCAGCTAATAACGATGATAAAATTTGATGATAACTTTGGAACTTAAAAATCACCCAAAATCACTTACCATAATCTTGTCCACCTTGAAGGTGATGCACATCAGCAGTGTGCAGAAGATGGGCGAAAAGAGCATTATCGTGGTCAGCTTTGAGTTGAGGAATTTCTGAAGATTTCGACGAACTAGAATAAAGAGAATCCAAAGAATAGAATAACTATTTGAGGTGTACTGATGAAGTTGTGGTTGCTGCTGCTGCTGATAAGGATAAGGATCTTTGGAAACTTTTGAATTGCTAAAACTGGTCTCGGCAATTTCCAGCCCAACTTTTTGCTGGTGATTTTCAGCTGTGACTAGACTATCCACTTTTTGAGGCGTTTGGGAGCTTGGAGGCTTATCATCGTAGGCGAGAAAGTTGGCAATGTTTTGCTGATAAGTTTGTGCCGCGTTTCTGCACGAGACTCCGCCGTCAGCGTCTTATCAGTGCAGATCTTGATGAAGATCGTCTCGAGATTGGTCTCTGCGTACTTTAGGTACAGGGATTGAGGGGTCTAAAAAAGGGGGGAAAATCCTAAATTACTTAAACTCCTAAAAAACTCCAACAAAAAACTTCCTCACCCCCTCTTCGAATCAGCCGCCCATTTCTCATCATGGCAACGTGATGCGCCAGGCTCGCTTCCAAAATGTATGGGTCACAATTATGACCGTCAGACCATGATGGTCCACTTGTCGGTGAAGAAAGGACCAGATCTGATCTCCTAGAAGAGGATCAGTGCCAACTGTCGGTTCATCGAGGATTGCCAGGCGAGGTGAATGAAGAAAAACAAGCGCCAATGATAAGGCTTTCTGTTGACCTCCTGATAAAGTCCCCACGATTTGCTGGTCATCAGGCGGCAGACGAAATACTTCTGTTAAAATAGCTTTTCTAAAGAAAAATTTTGAGGGTAATTTGATAAGAAATGCTCTCTGATAAGTTTTTTCTAACTTACTGCTCTTCAAAGTGCCTCTTGGTGAGCTGATAAAGACTGGCAAAGTAGTTCATCGTTTCGTTGATGCTCAGCTCCGGACTCAGAGCCTGACTTTGCGGCATGTAGCCAATCTGTCGATTAAAGTGGCCCGGTTTGTTACTGCCAAAGACGGTGATCATTCCCGAGGAGGGCCGAATTCGGCCGAGCATCAGCCGAAGCAGAGTGGTCTGCGTTGATAAGGAAAAGTTATTGATAAATGTTGATAAATTATTTGAGGTTTATTTTACCTTGCCACTTCCGCTTGGCCCCAGCAAGGCGTGAATTTTTTGGTTTGGCACACTGAAGGAGATATTCTGGAGGACATTCGCCTTCTGGTACTTGAAGGAGACGCCGGCGACGTCGACGGCGTTCATCATCATTTTAGCTGTTGATTTTTTGCTGTTGATTTACTTTTTCCTGCTAATAATTATAACATCAGGCGCCTAAATCAATAAAAACAAAAGAGGAGACAAAGGAGAAAGGAGAAAGGAGAAAGATGAGATGAGAACGAAATGAGGACACAAAACAAAAAAAATGAGGAGAACAAAAAAGCATTAATTACTGCGACTACTTTCAATAGAAAAGTGAAAGTGAAAGTGTGGCGGTGATTTTCACTTGAAGTCAAATAGTAAGAGAGAGAGAGCAAAAAAAGCTAGTGAGCAAATAGTCAAATAGTAGCAGTAGCTTTTATTTCCAACAAAATGACAGCGACGACGGTTTTTTGGTTGGAGTTTCCAGCACTTCTTCTTCCGAGAATTCACATTCACAAACTCGTTCTTTCTTTCTCTTTCTCATACACTTCGTTTTCCGCAAATGAACAGAAAAAAGCACTGATGAAGTGAGGCGAGAAAGAGAACGACAAAGAAAAGCAGCAGAAAAAATTGATGAAAAGATGCTCATCTCATAAAAAGTGAGGTGGTGGTGGTGGTGTACTCTAAGTAAATAAGAAAACGAAAAGATAGTTTCCCAGCAGCAAAAAAAGATGATGGAGGAATGGAACGTACTCTTGGTGTCCCAGGCAAACAAATAGAAATTGTCAAAGTGTGATCGAAGGAAAGTGTCACTTTCCCATGCATAGGTATCGGCGGTAGTTTTTTTTCTGAAGAGGGTGACATTAGTGTTTCTAGTGTCCCAGAGCTTGTCCATTAGATCTAAGGTGGTGATGAGCACCTCTCAGCTCAGCAGAGGCTGACAAAAATATTGTCACCAAACCCCCTCGATCCACTCGTTCTGTTTTGTCACCTTTGGGGTGACGATGGTAGTGGTAATGTCAACAACTAATTATAGGAGAGAGAGTGCCAAGCACTAGAAAAGAAGAGGATGAGGTGAGGACTTCGGGCTCTTTTTGGTAGTGGTGATGTACAAACAGACGTTCACCAGTTTTCTCTCTAGGGGAAATGCTGCTGTTGATGATGATGATGTTTCACTGTGATTGCCATCGTCAGCTTTCTCTTTCTTTCTTTCTTTCTCTCTGTGTGACACTTGGCTGTTTGCTCTCTCTCTCTCTCTCTTTTCTTTTCTTTGTTTCTTCTTCAGCAACAGCAACAGCTCTTTCCGCAAATAGGTGACGAAATGTCTTTCACTCTGACTGTCTGACTGTGTGTGCTTGCACAGACATCTTCGGTATTACATCGATTATTACAGCAGCAGCAACTGAAGATGAAGTGATAACAGCAACAAAGATGATGATGATGATGATGATGACTGTACAGTGTACAACAGTACACTTGGCCAATTGTGTTTACCCATTGTCCTTTCCCTTTTCTCTGTGCTGCTGCTGTTGACCAAATAAGTGAGCTCAATTTGAGGTTTCAGAGGTTTCAAACGTGAAGAAGAAGAAAGAAGAAGAAGAAGAAAAGTGAAGATGCTCGCCTGGTACTTCTCTCGCCCTGACATCATCGCGTTCAAGTTTGAAAAAAGAAAAGTTTTGAAGTTCAGAAAAAGAAAGCACAAGAAAAGGTATGTTCAACAAGTCTTAAGCCTTTCTCTCTCAGTTTGTCTTACACTTCCTGTAAACTCTGTCTTTTCTGTTCATCATCATTTGCTGATAATGTGTTGATGAGTTTAGTTGTGTGTTTGAAGGTAGTGAAATGTTCAAAGTGAAGGGCAACAACTACCACAAAGGTCGACATTGACAGATCAGAGCAACCTGAGTGCGTCATTGTACGATTTGCTAGCAAACGACGTCAAAAAATTGTGAAAAGAAATTGTTGTTGTGCTGCTGCAGTTGTTGCTATTTTCATCTAATGTGTCTGGTGCGCGGCCATTGTTAACCAAATCATTCGCACCTGAACACCTGAATGATAAAGAATCGTTGACGTCTGTTTTTGAATTGAGAATATTCTGAATGCTTTTTACTACCAGTCTAGACCAGATAGGAACTCTCTCACTTTTTCATCCCCTAGTTGCACTCCCGTGTGCTATCAATGCGAGAATGAATAACACAAAATGGGGAAAAATTTGCATAGTACGCAGGTAAACAGACAGTCAGTCAGCGCCCGGAGCTCGGTGCAAGTGCAAGCAAACGCTGTTGTGTTCACCTTTTTTTTCTAATGTACGGCAAGCGATAATGTCAAAATGTTTCATTCTGTTTTGTCGATTGACAATTGAGAGCGTAAATATAGACTCAAACTCTAAATAATTGCTGTCTGACTGAATGGAAAGAAAGGATTGCCGCCTGCTCCATCGAGGACCCATAACAGTTGGCCCATAATTCAGTTCCCATTGCATTGGTTGCATTTGTTGCATTTCATTTGGTGATTGATTGTCTCTGATTGAAAAAGCGGCACAGCAGGCTACCGTTTTTGTTTAGACTGTGTGCTGTTGTGTCCAGCCAAAAATTTACCTCCATCACCACCACCACTTCCTTCACACTGTACCACTCTGTAAATATTGGTACATCACCACAACTGCTGAAAAAGAAGGAGAGGGGCACCAACAAGACGTTGTTGCTGTTTGGAGCGTTTCGAGCCAGCCAGCCAACCAACAAAAACCACTTTCTAAAGATGACAAGACAATAGAGGTTCAGCAGACTTGTTGGTTTACTGTACTGTGTTCACCATTTTTGTTTGCTCCATCTTCTCTCCTTTTTCTTTTCTGTCTATTGTTTATTGCTCATCACCTTTGCATTTAGCAGAAATGTTCTCACCGCCAACTTCATCATTTAGGTACGAGTGGACATCGTCATCACCATCATTAGTAAAAGGAGAAGAGGGGAGGGGGCGAACAAATTGACGTAATGCACTTGAAATTGCTGTGAAACCTTTTTTCTGTTGAATTTCAGACTGTCAGTCAGTCTGTCAGTCGGTCAGATGACCCTCACTGACAAACAGTGAGTAAGCAAACCTAATCACTGATTGTGAACTTTGCCAATGACAATTGACTTAAACTTAAACAAGAAAAAGTTTTACAAAGGTCAATTACTGGCTAGTCTAACTAACTACTGTTTCTGTTACGAGCATTGCTAATCACAGCACAGCAAAGAAAAAGACACTAAAAAGGGAAGCACTGCAATTGGATACTGTGTTTGTACAGCAGCTGGACAATTTTACACTTTGTTCAAACTTTGCTTCTTGCTGATTTGTAGCCGTTCCCTTGACCAATCAGTCACTAACACAAACCGATGTGAGTGTGTGCAACAGAGAAAGAAAGAAGAGGACAGCAAGGACAGAGGGCAATTATTATTTATAGCACACTTGTAGACTGTCTGACTGTCTGTGCTGTGCTGTGCTGTAAGACACCAACAGCACTAACTCAAGTGGTAGTAGTAGTAGCAAGGATGAGAGCAAAAGTGAGACGGGCTGATGCTGAAAAGAAAGGCGAGCTGGCATTGTTTTATGCAGGTGATGCTAAGGAGGGAACACTGAAAACTGCTTTTCTCTTTCTCTTACTTGAGTGAATGATCACAGCAGCAGCACTTTTTTCTCAGAGAGGGGAAAAAGCATCAGCATCGCCTGGCAAAGATTGACCACACGCCGGACATCTTCTTCAATCTACACAGCTAATTGCTAATTGCTAAACTGACAGCGACAACACTGAAAATAGTGACCATAAGTCACAGACTTGTGACTTAAAATACTGTGATGGACAACACCAAAGTTCATCAGTGTTTCAAGATGGTCAATGACAATGATGATGCTGCCTGCATAACTTTTTCCTTAAATTTGAAAGACGAACGTGCTTTATCTGTTAATTTTTCTTTCGAGGTGTCTTAATCTTGTGTCTTTTGCATATTACACTAGCTGACTGTTTTATTACATCAGCTCAGCAAGGCCTACTCTTTGATGATTTTTTTTTATTTAGCAATGTTTAGGTGATAAATAATTCTGATAGTAAAAAGTTTTATTTCTAGACAATTTATTAATTTATTGAACTGCTGTTGTTATTATTGGCTACTGTAGACTCAAAACGTTCTTTATTGACTTTGCCAGCTTAGAAATAAATCAAAAGTGAGGAAACACACTTCTTTTGATCAGCAAACAACCTCTTTTGCTCAGGTTACTAATAAATAAAAAAATAAAAGTTTTTAAATCAAAAACTAATAAGAGCTTACACAGTTTGACGGTAAGTTGTTGAAAAGAAAAAACGAAGTTGTCGGTGATTTGTCGCCACCAAAAAAAAATTAAAGTCGTTGCTGCTGCTTTTATTACTTTTTGCAGTTGCTGTGGTCTTTGAGTAGCACCAAAAGCTTTCAATTTAAACTCACAATGAAAAAGAAGAAAAGGACGAAAGGAAAGCGAGGGTTCAGGCTTCGGTTTTAAATCTCAAATGATGCTTAAACTTCACTTGGCTGAAACAGCTTTTTAGTTGCTGTTGCTGTTTCTGCTGCAGCTGTTGTAGCGGCGGCGATGGCACCATCATCAGTAGCACTAAACGGCACTAAACTCAGCACTAAACTGTAAAAGTAAAAGTAATGAGGCAGTAGTAGTAGGCCTGGGAGAATTATCCATCACATCATCATCAGCAGAAGCAGAGGCCAGTCACACGGCTCAAAACTTTAAATAAAAGAAGAAAAATACAAAATGGGAAAGAGGGGAAGAAACTTTGGAGAAGAAAAACTGAAGTCAATGAAGTTGCGTTGATGAGCTTTGTGTGGTGGTGGTGGTGCACCGTTGCCAGCACTAGTGCACCAATGGCGAAAAATTTAAAAATTTTGCAGCACTGACGCACACTTTGCTTTCTTCATTTTTTCATTTTCCTTTTCCTTTGGTGCTGAACAAAAGTGAACAAGTGTGTAGTCAAGTTTTTTGCTTGAGTCGAGCGATACTGTGTGTACTTTCTTGTACACAGTCACAGTTTTCAGCTTTCATCAGCAAAGACAGTAAAAAGTGAGAGGAGAGAGAGAGAGACAAAGGTGCTCTGACTGAGGTGCAAGTGATGCGAATGAGTGAGGATGTTTTGTGGTGGTGGTGGTGGTGATGACGAAGAGGTGGTGGTCACTGAGAAAATGAAAAGGGGAGAAAGTGAAAGACAAAAGTGTTGTTTTGAAGAGGACTCTTGAAATTTTTTTTGTGATGTTGTTGAAGATTGCCCTGCACCTCAACTTTTTTTTGTGCTCGAGGGTCGGTAAAAGAATAAGTGGGTACTTGTTCTTTTTTTCCTTTTTACTCTTTTGCATCCTTTGTTGCAATTTGTCAGTTCCGTTGAAAGGAAAGGAAAGAGTTTGTCCTGAACAATAAACGTTTGCACTTGAGTCTTCTAAAACAAAGCAATCGGCAATCTTCTTCAATTGCTGATGACAGCCGGCTGATGAGTGTTAACTCTTTTTATCAGCGGTAGATGATTGAAGTGATTGTACAAGTAGTGTGAAGGTAAAGGTGTGTTGTGGTATTGAGTGTTGTGTAGTGTAGTACCCTCTTGATTAATTAATTTGCATTTTTAATTTTTAAATTGAGGTTTTATTATGTACTTTCTTTAAAAGCACCAACTTTTAAATTTTTTAGTTTTTTAGTTACCAAAGTCAAGGTCAAGTTTTGTTGGCACTAATTTTTGGAGTGCTTTTATTTTGTTGTTCAAGTTTAGTAAAGGAAAAAACTGGATGAGTTCAAAAACCTCTAACACAAAAATTAGTAGTTTTAGCACTTCTTTTTTAATTCACTCTTTCAAAAATGGCAATTGAGCTTCCTTTTTTTTAAATTACAATCAAAATTACTGCTCATATGATTTTAACTCCTGAGCTCTGAATTCTGGTCAGTTTCTGATAAACAGACAAAACATTACAAATTCCTGGCATCAACATTGAACAACAACAACTAAATATTATTATTTCTCACTTTCTCTAAATCCTTTGCATTCTGCAAATCTAGCAAACATGCATTTCCAGTGCTTTAATACACGCACAGTACAAAGAGAGATACCAAAATAGCAAGGCCAAAAATCCATTAAAAGATTAGAAAAGCGAAAAAGATTCAACAGAGAGAGGATTTTGTCGCTGCCGCCGCCGCCGCCGCCCCAAAAAGTGTTTATTTATTTACTTCTAAGTATATTGAGCCTTAGATATTATTATTACAGTAGAGTAGTAATATGGATAGAAAATGATGATGACGATTGATCCTATTGACGGCAAATCAAAACGGAAAAGCACTACAAAATATATTACAACTTTGCCGCCTTTATCGCCAACAGAGCCAGTGTTGCCTCTTTGTCCTCTAGAATCTTAGAATCCAAAACAGTTCCAGAATCTTCTGCTGCTGCAGAATTTTTCAACCTTTGTACGACGGTCATTGGCAGAGGTGTTCCTCCTATTATTATCTCCTGCTGTTGAGGATCACCATCAATCCACCGCCGTTTAATGTACTCCAGCGAGTGAATGAGCGGCGACTCAAAGAGAACGGTAAAGGCGAAGCCTAGAACAAAGGAGGCGCTGATCACGCCCCCAAAAAGTAGTGCCAGGACCGGGCATTTAGGTCAATCAGCTCTCTTCGTGTTCCCAGGGCGACCCAGAGGACCCAGGCGTGCGTCAGGTAGACGGAGTAGGTCAACCGAGATAGAGGTCTAAGGGCGGACCATGAAAGAAATCTTCCAAAAACTGTTCCATTTCCGGTCAGGCAGAGCCAGAGAACGGCGGTGAGGACCAGGGCCCAAATTGTACGGTTCAGTGGGTAGAGCAGGGCGGACCACAGCGGTTCATAGGGGCGGCCGTACAACCACGGGAGAGTGCTGTACATGCAAAAGAGGTAGCCAAGAAAAGTCATCATCCAAAGGAGATATTTTGTTCTCTAAAATAAAGTAAAAAAAATCATAAACTTTAGGGTTTAAAAAATTTAGCTAAAATAAGTCCTTACCTTTTCTAAAACCACTGAACTACTTTTCATCGTTTTAGTGTTTCGATGCTCGTGAACGTAAACGCCGAAAAGAAGGCCGATAAAGAAGACATTTGCATGATTCCACGGCTTGTAGAAGAAGCTGATGTAGGCACTGGGGCGACCTTGTTCGTCGAGGAAGTTATTTTTCGATGTTATCACGCTGCCCGGCGGGAGGCGTTGCAGGAAGATGGTGAGGGCGCTGGCGCAGACGCCCACTAAAATTAACACTTTTGTTAGGGTGACGCCCTGGGGCCGGCGCTTTAGCAGGAGGATAACCGGCACAAGTGACGCCCAGTGGAGTTGCATGTCAGCGGCGAGGTACCAAGTGTGTACGGCACACTTTGAAAGGAGAAGAAAAAAGGAGTTTAGGAGATCAATTTTCAATTTTAAAAAATCTTTCTAAATCTTACGATATTCTCAATGTCGATAAAATTTTGAAGGTACACAGGTTGTGCCACCAGGTCCGGTAACACCGGTCAGTCAGCTTGGCCATGTACCCCGGCCAGAGGGGCCCGTTGAAAAGGGGCGGAAGTAGGGAGGTCAAAAGAAGGAAGGTGAAAAGTTGGGGCGTCAGACGAAGGTATCGAAGAAGGAGGAAGGGGGCCACTTTAAAACGAGAATAGTCGCCGCCAGCGGTGTACTTTAAGCTGACGTAGGAGGTGAGAAGTCCACTGCAAAAAATAGGTTTTGATAAGCTTTTTTGATAAGCTTTTTTGATAAGTTTTGATAAACTATGATACCTTATATAAAAGAAAGTGTCTACGGAATAGTGGCCTTTGTACAGCGGCTGCAATATCAGCGTTGAAAGGCGGTCTCGAATGCTGAAGGTGTCTCCTAATTAAAAAAAATGCGTTATTTTGTTGTACAATTACCGTACAACTTTTTTTGTACTTACTAAAAACATTGAGATTATTCCACTCTAGAGTGTGGGCAACTATGATCCAGAGAATAGTGATAAAACGAAAGCCGTGTACAGCCGCCAGTTCATCGGTTTGATTTGCGGCTGAAGATCCAGTAGTTCGAACTAATTTCGAAATATTTCGAATCGGACTGAACCACAGGAGAATCTGTTCGGCCAGCGTACAACCTAATAAATAGTAGTAGTGGTGGTAATCAGTTTGTATAATGATAATGAAATGAGTGATAATGAAAACAAATGAGATGATAATGGGAAAAAATCAGTCTAGACACTGTCAAATTGGAGCTGATAATGTTCACTTACTCTTCCGCCTCACTAGACGGTCGTACAATGCAGCAGTGATGGTGATGGCGGCCATTATCAGCAGCAGCACTCTAGGGAAATGGATATTAGAAAATAAAATAAGGTGGTGAAAAGTGGCCATTGTCCAGCATTGGATGATGATGATGATGATGATGATATGTTTGGAGAAAAAATGAGATGAAATAATTTTCACTGTACAGCACTGCACAGTGCTGGTCACCAGAGAGCAATTAAGCTAGGTCTTTGTTTGAATTCAGTGTGTTTTATCAGGAAATTTTTTTTTGTTTTATGCTTTGCTGCCGCTAATGAAATTCTGGCAGATTCTGCTGCAGAAATTACATAACGCATATGTTTATTTTGGGAATTACGTTCACACGCACTCATTTCTCCCTTTTCCTTTTCCGTTTTCCGTTTTCATTTTAACTCAATTTTGTTGAAATTTTCCTCCATTTCATTAAAAAGTGTTTATCAATTCACTTGTTTTAAATTTAGGCACACATTTGCAGACAGACAGAATTTGAGCAAACAAAAGAGAGCTTTCTTTTCTCTTATTTGACTGCTCTTAAAAAATGAAGCTGAAAAGGAATGGTAGCAATTTAATTACAATTATTGCACTGTCACTGATGTTGATTTTCTTTTTAATGTTTTCCCTCTTCCTTTTTTCTTCTTTTGTTTAAAATGACACTGTTTCACTAATTAACAAAAATGTGTGTGTGTTTTCTTTTTCCATTTTTCACTCTTTCTTTCTCTTCTTTTCAGTTCCTGTACAGTTATCAAATTGACTAGCAGCAACAGCAGCAGCAGCAGCGCTTCACTTTATCATCTGTCGTTTGTTTCAGTGGAATGTTTCTAGCAGCTTTGGAATCTGTTTACTTCATAACAAAACAACAACAACAGCATAAAAATAAAAAATGAGTTCCTAGTATTAGACACGAGCCAGAACAAAGCAGCTAACAAATAATAAATAAAAAATGAAATTCAAGATTCCAAAAACACTAGTGAAAGGGGAAAAAGAGGAAGAATGACTAATTTTTTTTGTGTAAAACAAGTGTCGTACATACATGCACACACAGGCCAACAAACACCAAATGCAAAGCAAAAACTAAAAGCAAAAGTTGATTCACCCTAAAAAGAGTGAAAAGTAAGCGAGGGAGTTGAGTCGGAGGAAGGGAAAAAATTAGATGCAAAAAACCAGCGCACTTTTTTAGGCAAGTCTTTCTTTTTTAAAGGTCACAACGAGCACGAGCGACATTCATTGTCCCCTTTGCCTTTTTTCTTAGCTTTTTCTCAGACGACAGTTTCTCATTACATTCACATTCACTCGCTTTGACGCACTTAGCAAGGCACAGACAATAAAGCTTAGAGCATCAAAAAGGAGAAAAGCAAAAAAAATAAAAAAACAAAAATAACAAAAAAGCAGCAGCAGCAGCACTTACATTGCCCCAAGTTGAACTGGGCTCAAATTCCTTGCACCCGAATCTTCCTCTTTGCTTTCTCTCCTTTCGCATTGGAATTTGTTCACATTCAGACGGAGATGCTGTACGACTGGGAAGGTGAGGTAAAGTGAAAAGGGGGAAAACGGGCAAAAGAAAAAGAAAACAAAAAAGAAGAAAAAATCAGTCAATTTCATTAAAAATGTGTTTGCTTGCCCTGTTTGTCACGACAAACAAGACAGAGTTTTTGTGTGTTATGTTGTTTGTCTGTAACTGTAATGTAATGTTAAAATGTGTGTGTTATCACCAGCCATCAGTTCTGTCTAGTTAGACTTTTTTTGTTTCTTTTTGAAAAATGTCAAAAATTTCACTGAAAATTTTTCTGCTAACATCGAGGTACGTGACTGTCAGCCTCCCAAAAAAAAGCTGCCTACCTTGCTTTGAAATATTTCCCACATCACTTTGGGAGCAGTCCGCTGGCAGACAGACGCCAATTTGAATGTAGACGTAGTAGAAGAGCGAAGCGACTGACTCGAGGTTCCGGTACACCGAGCCTTGATCCAGAAATTTTGGAACGGGTGTCGTGGTGGTGGTGGTGGTTGTGGTCGTGGTCGTAGTGGTTGAGCTGATGTTGATGGAATTATTTTTTGAAGAATCAAAGTCATCGGAAACGGATGTGGCAAAAACTGCTGTTTGATGATTTTGATGAGTTGGAAGAGGTAGAACCTCTGCTTTTTGGTAGTAATTGTGAAACCGAGGCATTTCAGGCATTGGCGGGGAAAAGTCGAGCAGACAGTACTGTACGGGAATCTCCTCCACGGACAGGCACTGGTCGTAGTCTCTGGGTAAGCAAAAAGAAATAGTGGAGATAATAAATTGAAGATCAGTTTTTTGATTAAACGTCGTAATTATGGGTTTCCCCTTTTTCGGGTGCTCGGAAATTAATTTTTAGGACACAAAGTCACAGTTACCCAAAATCGGTTAGCGTGCCGCGCAGTGAGCCACTCGGTGGAAACTTGGCCCAGGCATTGAATCTAGGAGAGGGAAAAGAAGAAGAAAAAAGAGGTAATTTATGAAACATTTTGTGCTTATTTAGTTAGTTAGTTAGTGTTTTGTGGAACTGCTCTGCTGTAATTGGATAGCTGGCTAATTTGCTTGCTTTTTTGCATCTTACTTTTGCATCTTTTTTGCATGTCAACCTTAATTAATCTCTCTCCTTTTTTCTTGCAAAAATTTTTTCTTACAATTTTGCGGCCCAATTCTGACGCAGCGACAGAGCGGCCAGGGCACCTCTCAGGCGGACACTGCAGGGGGCGCTAATCCAAGAGGAGGAGAGAATGTCTCGGCTGAAGTTGAGATAAGAGGGAAGAAAAGCTTGGTTAAAGTGCTCTGAGTTGACGGCGAGAAGAGGTTCCCAGAGAAAAGAATTAGAAGAAGAAGGGGAAGAAGGTGAGTTTGTAGCAGGTAAAGATGGTAATTCTGCTGCTGCTGCCGCCGTGGAAAAATTCCCAATTCCGAGTATTGCGAGAATCACAGAACAGGCAAAAATTGGCTGCTTTCTCATGATCTTAATCATCGTGAGATTGCGGTGAAGAAAGTAAAAATGGTCACCGCCACAGAAGTAAAAGTTAATGTCCACTCGAGTGCACTCGAATGTGTGTGACCAAAGTGAGTGAGTCTTTACCGGCACACAAGACGGGATAGCGAAAGTTTTGGGCGTCAGAAAAAGTGCCTAAAAGCCTAAAAGTTAAAGTCGATGACACAGTTAGCCTTTCCTTTACTCTCTCCTTTTCCTTTCCTCTCCTCTTTTTTTCCCAGCACAAACTTTGGTAGACAGAGTAGGACAACCTCTTCCCCTTCTTCTTCTTCTTCGGTTAACGATTGTTTAAAAAACCAATTGGCCACGCGCTGCTGAGCGCTTTGTTTGGTAGTTTAGAAAAGTAAGTGAGAGCAAAGACCAACCAGTGGTGGTGGTCACCTGTGTTGCCCATTATGGTCACCCACAGAGAGCCAAACGAGCAGCAGCAAAAAAATGATGCGGCAGACTGAAAACAGCAAAAATCGCTTTAACTTCATTGGACTCTGTGCCAAAGATCTCCTATTTTTTCCCCTGTTCCCGTTCTATTCAGTCTTAATTCATTCGGTCATTTTTTTTATTTCAGTTTATTTTTACGTTCGTTTAGTTTTTGTACAAGAAGTAGAGGACAGTTGCACTCGGTAAATGTGTGTGTGTGTGCAGGACACACACACACACTAACAACACAAACACACTGACAAATTAGCATTGAGATGAAAACATCAGCTTTTTTCGACAGTGTACAGATTTCATTACTGACTTTTGAGCTGAATCACATCTCAGTCTCTTCTTTTTGCTGATGTTGTACCAAGTAAACACAACATTTGTCGTACACAAGTGGCCAAGGGAAGAGAATATTCAGTTTCTGGATTTTTCGAGTAAAGTGCATTTCTACTGCTTTTTTCTAAACAGGAAAGGACAATTAGCGACAGTAGAAGTAAAAGTAGAAAGTAAAAATAGAAAGAGAAAAAGAATTTTGCAAAAAAACTAGCAAGGAAAACTAATTAATTCAGCTAAAAGTAGAATTGTTGATGCTACATGTTTGCAAAAAAAATGTTGAGCACAAACAGCCTGTGATCATTTGACAATTAACAGACTAAAAGTCTGAGTTCGAGTTTAGTAAAGTATCTAATTTGCAATGAAAAAAAAAGTTGTTTGCTAAACGTTTATGCTACGGCTTTTACAAAAGCAAAAATAATGAGATGGGATGTAAAATGATGGCAAAATAGAATAGAAAAGAAGGGAAAAAGAAGTACAAAGTATCAAGTTTGAGTGAAAAGTTAAATAGTCAGTCATTTAGTTAGTTGGTCAGTTAAATTCAATTTTGCAAACAACAATACAGATCAACTTTTCTTCATATTTCATTTTTCCTTCTCCATTTAAACCCTTATAATTGAATTTTACAACATTGTCCAATTGACATTTTAATCATCTTCGTTTCTTTTTGTTGTGCACAATTTTTCCTAAACTTTTCAATTCAAAAAGTCTGGTTTTTTAAAAAAATTTAGGCCAGTAGCTAAAAGGTGCAACAGCAGTTCTTCCCGAAATGGATGATCAATGACCATCGATGGCCTTGCCACCACCACCACCAAAAGCAAAAACAAAAGAGAGAAACGAAGCACCTGCATCCGATTAATTGGCTGAAGAGGAGAAAAAAAGAAAGAAGTTCTCTGTCTGTCTGTCTGGCAAATGAACGCGAGAGTAGGCCAAAAACTCACTGAGGCAGTCAAGTGAAGCAAAACAATAACTGTGCTTGGCTTTCATTTGCATTTTTTTCCATCTGCCATTGACAAATGATCGGCGCCCGGCGCCGGCCTGGTGAGAGTGGTGTGGAAATTGGATCTCTCCACGAGGAGGACGAGGATGTATCTCAGTGTGTAAACAAGTGACACTCTGTGTGTCTATTGTTTTCGATTTCTCTTCTCTTTGTGATCTCTTTCCCCGAGATTCACCTGTGTTCACCTGGTAGCAGCCAAAAACAGTTGCCATATTAGAAGAAGAAGGAAGAGGCAATAGTGCCTGTCACCACCAGTGGTTACACGTTTGCAGAGCTGTTCATCACAGTGTTTTATTTACTTTTCAGGTTTTGCTAGTTTGTTTGCAGTTTTGACGACGACGACGATTAATCGACTACTACAGTGGTCGTCGTGGCACTAAAGAGTTACAAGCCTGGCAAAATTCGCACCTCATTTTCAGCTTTGAAGCTGCTGTGACTGTGTGGTCTGTTGCGACAGGCATGCGAAATTGTGTTTGCTTCTTTGTTGAAACTGTTCTCTGACTGACGCAAGCAAGCAAAAATTAACGAAGAAAAATATTTGACAAGCAAGAGAGAGAGAGAGAGAGAGAGAAAGAGAGTCGGAACTCGGCAGGAATATTATTATATAGGAAGAGTAGAAAGCAGATAAATAATCTCACTCTTTTTGAATCGCTGAAAATAAAGTGGAGTAAATGTGTATAAATGGTGAAAAGATTTTGGTGTGAAAAGTTTTGTGAAGTGCTGTTTGTGTTGATTTTTGCCGCCTTCACGTTTTCACATTTTCACTGTGTTTGACTTTATCTGCTTTGGCTTTGGCTTTTCTCGTTTTAATAAGCGTACTCAAATTGTCCTTTTCTGTTCTGTTGATGCCGCTGACTTTTGTCATTTGCGCCTCGGCCGATGAAAATGTTGATGTCAAGTGAGGTACAAACGGCTATCATTACCAGGGCATCATCATAAATTTGCTGTTGACTCCTAATTTAGGTTTAATAACGACAAAGCGAGAACGAGAGCGTTCTGTGTCAGACAAAATTCCTCTTCAGCAAATGCTCAATGAGAATGAATGGGCGAACTTGAAGTGAACTTTACTTTGACTTTTGTTGGGAGTTTTCTCATTTTCTCTCACTTTTTCTATCTTTAAATCGCCAAATAAAGAGCGTGAGAAAAAAAATAAAAACAAAAAAGGAAGAATAAAAGTTGGCAATAAAATGGCTCAAATTCTGTTCAAATTGTGTGTTCAATTGGTTAAAAAAGTTAGAGAAGCATGATCTTCTTTTTTTTGCTTCTTTAACTTTTTGTGCCAATCGTACATTTTTTAGTTTTTCTTTTTTTGTTTCAATTCCCCACTTTACTTTTCTTTTTCCAAAAAGCCACTAAACTTTTATTAAAACTAAAATAGTAGTTTGTTGTCAAATAAAGTGTAAACTAATAAGAACTTTTTGCTGAAGACTTTTCAATTTTGAGTGTGGATTCTTTATTCATTTTTAAAGACAGTGAGCTTTTTTAAACAATATCCACTGTACAAACATCCTGAAGCAAACATTACTACTGTTGCTAACATGGAAAAAGTTGTTCTTTTTTTCTTCTTCTTCTTTTTCCAAGTATCATCAAGTGGTAAATGTGTGTGTGCGTGCTTCTGTGTGATCTTCTGTTCTTGTTGCAATTAACAATCGGTTTCTACTTCCGTAGAAGAAGAAGAAAAAAAGAAGAAAAAGAAGGCGCCGTTGTAGACACACAAACACACACACATCAAAGCTCTTTATTCGCCCATTTTGGAGGCTTCATTTTCTTCTTTCATTTTCTTCTTCTTCTTTCTTCTTGCTCATACACTAAGTTCTGTTGAAAAAAGTGCCGACACACTAGTTGGCTGGTGCACTCTCATTTTTCTTTTTCTTTCTTTTTCCCACTCCATTTTGTGCTCAATGGATCAGTGGACATCTTTCTATCTACGTAGCGGCAGTGAGAAAGATCTGATCGATGACGGCGGCAATCGAAAGTGTCTGCCTTCTCTGTTTTTTTCTGTACAGCACTGTATCAACAGTAGTGTTGTACAGTAGTAGTGTTGTACAAAAAAATGAATATGTGCGTGAGCACTAACAACAGCTCGAGACTTGAGTGGTGAGAAGAAGAAAAAGAAGAAGACAAATTCTGGATGCATCTGTAAACAGCAGCAGCAACCGAAAAAAATTATATTAAATGTCGCAACAACTGGAACGGATGTAATGCAATGGAAACGGCGGCGACGGCGGCAGACACTGCTTTAGTTAGCTGTGTGCAGAATCCACCCAGAATCGAGCAAAAAGAATAAAAAAAATAAAAATAGAGGCTGGCATTCAACCAATTAGCCAAATGGAGTAGTACACGCCAGATGAGAGTGTGGTGGTGCCAGATTTGTGGGGGCTGGCAACTGAAGAAGATGAAAAAGAAGAAAATTTTTGTACGATTCTGCATTACGCATTTTTTCTACATAAAAGTATGTTCATATGATTTTTCCACACACTGACTGACTGACTAACCAACTGATGTGTTGTTTGATGAAGCACAAGAGAAAAAAGTAGAAAATAGAAAATAAAATGTGAATGAGCACCCGACCAAGTGCGTTGGGGCACATTTGAGTTTATGGGTCACTCGGCAACGGCGTAAAAATTAGTGGTGGTAGCACTTTTCAAGTGCATTCTTACAATTCTCATTTGAGGCCAGAGTTACTCATTTTTGCTTTTTATTAATCAATAGTATTTTTAGAGAAAAAGAGATAGTAAATTTTCCATTTCGCATATAGTGGACGGTTGATTTTCAATTTGAAAAAGAATGAACGAAGGCCTAGGTGCTTTTCTTCTTAAAAATCAAATTCAAAAGATCCTTTTTTTATTTTTTTAAAATTAATTTTAGAGTTTGTTTGCAGAAAAATCAAATGCTGCTACTGCTGTGCTAATAAAAGTCAATGTTACTATTTTTTCCTATGTACACACATTTTTTTATATTTTAGCTATCAAAGAATAGGGGCAAAAAGAACAAGAAAAGGGATGTTACCAGGAGGCCTGATACCAGCTCCTTTTTCTCAATTAAAAAATGAACAACGTTTTCTGCCCCTGAGCTCAGCTTTAAGGGCCCCCATCCATTTGACTTATTACAACGAAAAACAAAAAAATTGTGTCTGCGTTTGCTGTTTTTTTCTGTTATCTTTTCCTCCCCCGTTTGCACTTGAAATAAAAGGCAAAAAAATTAAGGCTAAAAGGCAAAAAATTAGTGAGTGAGTGGGCGAACCGGCAAAACACGTCATTATAGTAAAAAACAAAGGGAAAAAGAATCTCGGAATTTGATTTCTTTTCTGAAAATTCCATCCAGTTTCAGTGAATCTCAATCGGTGCATCAATCTCAATGTGAGTGGTGCACTCATTCATTCATATTTTGTGAATTGAACACAGTTTTGTCGTCCTCTTTTTTTACTCCTGAATACAATCATTAATCATCGGCAATTGCCAATTGAGGTGTGTGCAAGGTGATTCCTTTCAAAGCTGCTTTTTTTCATCAGAGGTGCCACATAATGTGTTGTGCTGATGACCCTCCTGCTGCTCTGGTCTTTTTTTCTGCTGATGAGCTTTTTTCCCACTAATTTGCTAACACCCAAAAAGAATTGTATGGTTAGCAGTTGGAACAAAAATTTATTACTTTATCATCATCATCATCATCATCATCATCATTTGGGGAGCAAAAAGTTCACTAGGTTAATAAGTAGTAGTGATGAGAGTAGATTTAGTAAACATTAGTCTTTTTCTTTATTTTTCCCCATTTAAACACTAAAAGAGGCCGGCAAAATTGGGGAAAATATCATTTGCATACAAATCCACCCAAACACCGACAACAACAACAGCAGAGAATGTCTGGCAAACAGCAGCAGCAAATACCAGAAAAGAATAGGAAGTACTTTTTTTCACCACCACTACTAAACAAACGCTAATTTGATTTACTGTCTGTTGTAGTTTGGTTTAGAAGATGATGGTGACCTACTTTGAAAAAGGGAAAAGAAGAACAGAGCACTTTTATCACAATCAACATTGGCATCATCGTCATCGTCATTGGCCATTATTAAATTTCCATCTTTCTCTCTCTCTTTTGGGTATTAGTTTATAAAAAAATTAAGGAAGGAAAAATGCTGCAAACAGAAAACAGCAAGAGACGACAACAACAACAAACAAACAACAACAACAACAACAAAACTAATGTCATTAGACAGCAGAAGTAGTAGTAGTAGAAATAATAGCATTAGAGAAGGAAAACGGAAAGGGGAATGAAAAAAGTATTTAGAATAGAAACAAAGAAAACTAAAGGGGGCGATTATTCTTTGGCACTAATTTCCCTTCCCTGCTCAACTCCCACAACACAAAAGCATTTAAACTAAAAGTTTTGGGTTAAGCCAACTTCCTCTTCTTCTCTCTTTTTCCTGCCCCTACAGAATCAAAATTACCAGCAGTTCACCCCCAGAAGGAAACTTAACCACCACCACCACCCACCACAAAATTAAGTGGGTGAACCCTTTTTCAGTGTGCTTGTGCTGGTGTTTTTGGAGCGCATTTAAGTGAGGGGAATTAAAAGTGACAGCCGTCATGTACAGCAGTGCCACTGCAAAGCTGCTGCTGCTCTGTGCATTTTCTGAATAAATGAAGAATAAGTGAGTGCCAGGCTGGCTGACTTTTTTTCCTCTTGGTTTTTGACTTTTCTTGCCTTTCTTGACTTTCTAAGCTAACTTTTCTCCTGAAAGCCTTTTAATGGTTGCTGGTTCTAGATATCGATCGCGGGCCTACTGATCTCAGCACTGGAGTGCAATTAGCGCTTGGCAAGATTGTACTTTCCTTTAGCCTTTTTTCCTTTCCTTTTTCCCCTCTTCTTTTTCCGATTGTAATTTGGCCAATTTCGATGCTGATTAATAGCTCATCGGCGCCAGTGGGCACAGCAGAAGTAGTGGTAGTGGTAGTGCAGCAGTTGTTGCTGAGTGAGGCATAATTCTAATTTGATTTACTTTTCCTTGCTCTTTTCTTTTTTCTTTTTTAGTTTCTTACAAAACCAAACTACTCAGCTCCAAACTCCAAATTCCACTACTTCTACTGTTACACAAATTAAGGGGAAAAATGTTGTATGTTAGGCAATGATTCAAATTTCACTGCTGCTGATGCATTAAAAAGCAACAAAAAAAGCGATGCAGTGATCAAAGTGCAAAATAGCATCATCAAAATCGCAAAGATGTTCTAAAGTTGAACTTGATTCAGACTTTAGAAGAGAGGAAAGAGCTAATTAAGGTTCACTGCACTGTCGTTGTTGCTGCACTTCTTCACTGAAAGCTACCCAAGCCAAGGTAAAACTGAAAAGTTCCAAATAGAGATACCAAATAGACACCGAATAAAAAACCTTTTGGTTAACTTTTCGATTTGCGATTCTCAAACTGGTACGTTTCCTCTTTTTCTTGTGAATTCTGTGTGCCGATTCTGGACGATAGATGATGGATGCAGCTTAATTGGCGCACAGGCACGAAATACACAGAAACTGAGACAGAGACAGACAGGCACACCAAAATGCATAAATAAGTAAGTAGCACTTTTTCCCCCAATCTCTCTCTCTCTCTCTCTCTCTCTCTCTCTCTCTCTCTCTCTCTCTCTCTCTCTCTCTCTCTGGTCGATTCCTATCAGAATCAACTTCTTCAACTTCAGCATAATCACAACATAGCAGAAAAGCATATGAGTAAATAATTAAAAAGTGAGAACCACTTCATTAGGAGGAGGAGAGAGAGAGGGGGAGGTGATGGTAGGGGTGAAAAAAATAGAGTGACTACTCCCGACTATTCCCTGATGATTAAACACACTACCGTACATTGCCGCCGTACACCGCCGACGTACACTGTCGTACAGACCACTCAAATCACTTGCACTGCACTGAACTCATGTGCCTGAGAGTGAATATACACTAGAGTGAAAAAAAATGAGATTTGTGCAGTGATAACCACACCAGCAGCAGCAGCAGCGGAAAGTACTCAAAGACTGGCCCTGCCAATTTATGCTATGCTATTCAAGAGGAGCAGGACTACTTTCTCCATAATTGCAGACCATCAAACAAACACTAAAGCATTCTCACTACCACCGCCACCACCAAAAGTGACAGGGCAATTTGTGGCGAGGGAGCTCTCGTCAGCGATTAATTGCCTACAGCAGGCTCGTTTTCCTCTTCTTCTTCTTCTTCATTTGTACCAGACAGAGACAGGCAAATACCAAAATCAGCAATTTTGGTGTGACACATACCACAACCACCACCAAGTGTTCAAACAAACTTCAAGTGTGCTCCTCGTTTCATGCTTTGCCCCCAACTTTCATCTCATTTTCCCCCTCCTTGTCCAAGTTCTCTCTTTCTCTAATGTTTATTGAGAATGTGTGATTGGATTCAGCGTCAACTGAGGCAGCAGCAGCATCAACAGTAAAAGTATCGTTTTCAAGTGAAAAATGAGCAAAAAGAAGAAATAAAGTCCACTTCTTAGAATGAGGAGCGCCAGGAGCAGCAAAAATAAAAGCATCTCTCAATTGGATTTTTCATTTCATTTTGTCTTCTTTTTCTTCTTCTTCATTCTTTTACTTTTAGTTTTGTCAGAAAATAAAAAAGAGGAAAGGTAAAGAAGCCGTCCAAACTGATGACACAGAATCAATTGCGACTAAAAGAGACTGAAAGAGAAAGCTGGGCAATCAAAAGGGACAGGAGAGACAGCATTGAAACAGAAAAAAAAGTGAAAAAGAGAGAGGGTGAACACCGAAACCAAACGAGCCCAAGCGAATTGCCCTGGGGCACCTAAATTCTGGCCTGCTCATTTCGGAGATTGCCCGTCAAGGTCAGCAGCAGCAGCACTGAAACGATCAAACAGAGAGAAATCCGGCTTTTCTCGAGCCTGAATTCTGCCTGCCTGCATTCTTCTACATTATCTCTGCTTATTCTGCTAGATTCTCTCTCTCTCATTTTCTGATTCTCATTCTCTTTCTCTTTCTGCGGCGTTTTAGCTCTCTGCAGAATTATTTGGTCATGCGTTGAACCGTTGCTGGCGCCGGCACCGGTAGAGCTTCAATGAACACTGAAGAACATCAGCTCAGCCCAGTTCTCTCTCTCTTTGGTTGGCTATAAAATGTCCCCACACTCTCTCGTTTGGTTTCTTGCTTTGGGAAAGGGCGAAATGCTCAGACTTTTTCATCTGGTAGTCAGTCAGTCAGTTCGTTCAGTTGGCCAGGCGAAACTGTTGCCGCAAGTATCGAACATGGGCTCTAACTTTTCCTCTTTATTTTTCCACTTCTCAACTTCAACTTCAACTTTCCGCCTCAGCATTTGACATTCACCAACAACGAGGACTGGATTTTATTTATTCAACAATTTTGCTTTGCCTATTTTTACCTCTTCTTTTTCCTAAGAATTCAGTAAACACCGATGAACAATCACCAAATGAGCACGTTCGCCACCACCGCCTCTTACTTTTCCCTCGAATAATGATTAAATTTTAATTGGGTGATCTATTTTTACTTCTTTTTCTTTGTATAGAAGAATTTTTTGTACAAAGTATTTATCTGCTACTCTTCACTTTCACTTGATGCTTTGCCACCACTGTTACCATAACAACGAATCTAGCCGCCTATTTATTTTTTCAATTTAAAACGCCTATTTTGTCTACGACTGACCCAAAGTATAAATAGCTTCCTCTTCTTCTTCTCCAGCTTTCTCCCTTATCAACAAATATCAATTTATCATCAACACTTATCATCAACTTATCATCTCCAAAAGATGGGCAACCAACAGCTCAATGCGCTCTCCGAGCCGCCCACCCTCAACAACACCGTCTGCCCGAGGGCCCCGCCCGGCCAGGACATCTACGGCCAGCCGATTGACTTCGACCCTGACTTCTACAAGTTCTTCAACGCCTTCGACATGTACTACCTCTATCTTCAGTCGGAGTTCAACAGTCGCCTCAGAGGACAGGGAAACAGCAGCTTCTTAAACTCCTCAAACTCCTCAAATCACTTACTCAGTTCCAATGACTCTGCAAGTTCTTCATTTGAGGGCTCATCAAACGAGCTTACCTGGCTGGGATCACTTCAGCAACAGATAGCATCATCAACTTCCGCCTCAAGCAACCAAAGCCAAAGCCAAAGCCTAAACCTAAACCAACTCTTTTTAGGAGGCGATTCCGAAGTTGAAAAGACCGAAATTGACCTTCTCTACCGTCGACCGGAGTTTCTCGCCAGCGTCGCCGACTTTATTCAGCACATCGGCCCGGACAGCTCTGATGATCCTGATGGAGACCCTAAACGATTAGAACAGGCAATCATGCTGCGAAAATTCCTCACCCTGGTCGCCTACTCCGCCATCATCCTCATCTCCCTTTTCGGAAATCTCCTCGTCCTCTTCATCATTCTCAGCCGCTCGAGGCTACGCGTGCAGACCACCAACAAGCTAATCGCCAATCTGACCTTCTCCGACTGTATGCTCACACTGCTCACCATTCCCCTAACCATTGGTAAGTGTTTTTTTCCTACTTTGAAAGGGGTGTTTTTGAGGGCAATGACGTAATCCTGAAGTGAAAGAAAAAGAACAAAACCGCCGCCGCCGCTATTTGATTAGATTGTGTCGCTCCAGTGAATTGCTCCGTCGCCGCCGCAACCGCCGCTGATCTATTTACCGTTCAGTTGCGGCGATTGTTGAGGAATAAAAAAAGGGAAAAAAGAGAGGAAAATTCATTAGATTAGTATTCACAGCTGCAGACTGTTCTCTTCTATTTTGTGGTGGTGGTGGTGGTGGTGTGGTGGTGGTGATGTGGTAATGTGATATGATCTGGTTTTTGGCTGGGAGTTTTGCTGCTGTGCTGCTGCTGCTGCTGTTGCTGGGTGGTCTGGTTATGCTGCTGCTGCTGATGATGATTGCCATTGCCATTAGAGACAACTCTGATGTGTGTGGGAAAATTTGAATTTTGTTTTTTCCTCCTCCTTCAAATCCTGCAATTGGATTTGAACCGTTTTTTGTGTCCCAATTTTGGTGTCATCTCTTTCTCCTTCTTTTTTGAAGCAGCTGGGGGAAATTAGGAGAAAATTGAGAAGGATGGGGGCCAAACCTTTCTTTTTCATCTACTTCTTTTTCAAAAAGGAGGTGAAGAAAACTGTAACTGTTCGGTGTTCAGTACAGTGCTGGGAATTGAATAAGAAGGGGAGTGCATATCAAGTACTACTACCTCCTAAGTAGCTTCTTTCTTTGCCGTTGAAGAAAATTCCGTAGCTACTTTCCTATGCAAAACCTCTGCCGGTCTCAATTTTTCCCTTTTCGCTTCTGTTTTTGCTCTGGTTTCACTGTCTCAATTTCTACTTTCATTGCTGTTTGGCAATGCAAATCAGTTGCCAATGCTGTTCTGCCGAGTGTTATGTGATTGCACCGAAAGTTGAAAATCAGTCAGTTGCCGGAACGAACTCAATTGCCTACGGTACTCAAGCTGCCTGCCTGTTTTGATTTGTCTACGCATTTTTTTTCAGCAGAAAAGAAAATGCAAAAAGGAAAAGAAAACGAAACCAATGTTCACACTAAATTACGTCCGGTGGCCTGTTTCAAGGGAATTTCAATTCACAAAGCATATTCTCCTCGCCTGCTTGCACACTACTCTTTTTTACTGGCGTTTTTAATATCTTCCCGGCGCTCTTATCACGTCTCACTTTTGATGAGCGACGAGCCCAAGTTTTAACGAGTTGGGACGGGAAAAAAATTGAAGTTAAACTTAGTTTTGGTGCAGTTTCTACCCAAGATTTGCCCCCAAGATGCACCAGAAAATACATACATATCACAGTCAGTCAGTCAGAGTCAGTCTCAATTTGAGGAAAACGAAACAAAATAAAAAGTGTTTCAACATTCAAACTTAATTAGAAAATGGAGAAAGACTAGAGGAGAAGAAGAAGAAGAAAACAAGAGCGAGTGCACTAAAACTAACTTAGAGTACAGTCCTCTTCTTTTCTGGTTGTAACCAAATCTACAGTGGACTATTAGAATGGCTTTTGTGCATTGTACATTGTACAAAATATAATTTTACTATGAAGCAGTGGACTCAAACCTCTGCTTCTAAGAATGATGACGACCACAGTAGTGCCACAATTCGGGAGAAAATGTCTGCACACACACACATAGGAACTTTAATTGCCTGGTCAGTTCTGGCCAGTTCAAATAGTCGTCGTACACAGCAAAGCAAAGAATTCGCAAAACCGCTTTCTGATGTGTAATGATTTGTTCCCTTTCCATATAAGGAGACTGAGTGAGAGGGGAATTCTAACTTGATTTTCCCTTTTTTTTGCCCGACACTTCCGAAGCAGCTAAGTAAATAGTTTCCGAAGAAGAAGAAGGAAGAACTAGGCGTCACAGTTTACTGGCGACATTAACCGGTGACTACTGCTGCTGCTTATTCTGTGAAGGCGGAAATTCAGTTACTTTTAGTGTGTGGCTAGAAAAAAACAGCAGAACTGTTGTTTGTTACGACGTTTGGACGGAGCCAAAACTCGTCTTTGAAGGAAAGAAAAATGGCCTTTTTGGGCAAGGAGGAAATTTCAAACAAGAGTTAGAATGAGTGATCATTATTATCTTTTACCTCGATGGATTCCTGTCCTGAGTCCAAAGAAAAAAAAGGAAAAAAGGTCGTCGCGTTTATGTTCACTTTTGCACAACACTGGCACAATTTTTCTTCCGCCAAAACAGCCTTTTTTATTGTTTTTGTTCACCTCCCATCTTTTTTCTCCAACAGCAGTTTTGGACAGAATCGGCGGCTGCGGCAGTCAAACGGAGATAAATCGGTTTGTTTGTGAGGGTAAACACTTTTCTGGCTGTTGTTTTGCATTTTTCGCACAGATGCCCCAAACCATTTTCCAATTGGCACAAACTCACTCACTCACTCACAACTGACTCGTTTGACTAATGCCCCCAAAACGAAGAAGTGAACTACCGTACGAAAAGGCCAAACCAGACAGACTTATCCTTCTTCTTCTTCTTCTTCGTAGTTTATTTGTTCACTTTCACCCTCTTTCTCTTTGTCTGGTGTCCATCCTCGGCTTTTCTCAATGCTCTGACCATTATTCCAGACGAATGCCAGAATGCAGAACAGAAGGCATTTTTCTCTTTTTCTCATTGCACAGCAACCGCCGAAAACAGTGAAAGCAGACAAAGCATCGCAAAAGTCAAAGCAGGCTAGTAAATAGTAAAAAGTAATAGTAATCATTGCCCTCCGAACATTTAATCGGCTGAAACGCTGTACACTGTACAGTAAATTGTACAGTAATTGTGTCCTTTTCTGCTCATTGTTATGTAGTTGGTTGGCTGGCTGCTGCTGCTGCATAAAATTATTTTTTTGCCGTACAACTAATGCGATTAAATTAGCGACGACCATCGCCGCCGCCGAAAACTCATGCCAGACAACAAACTCGGCAGAATTTTTGCTGTCCAGAACATTCTCCGTCGACTGAATTTTATTTTCCTCTTGATTTTCACTTTTGCCGTACACGCGCACTGCACTGCAAATGTTTAAAGTTTGCATTAATTAGCAAACATTTTTTTTGATTAAAAAGAAGGAGTTTAAAGTTCAACAGTCAGTAAACAACAGCAGTCACTGTTGTTCACTGTCACTGAACTGAGCTGAACTCTTTTTTTGCATAAAAAGACAAAGAAAACAAGAAAACAAAGTTCAGTGGTGTGTGTATGTGAACAACAACGGCTTTTCGTGGCACTTGTAAGCTGATTACCAATTCTGAAAAAATAAGGGGGTGACGACAAGTGGTGAAAGCAAACACCAGGCAATTTTGTTCCTTTCCTCTAACAAGAGGACCAAGCTCTTCGACATTACCATTGTACAGTTGTACAGCTGTACATTAGCATCCCCTTATCAAATTCACTACCACCACTACCACCACTTACACCAACAACTGACAACTTCGAATGTCTCGTTGTTGTTTTTGCTGTTGTTCACAACAGTCTTCTCTGAATAATTATAATTGGGAATTGGAGTTGAAAATGCAGAAAAGGAGGCATTTGCATTTCCAGCAACCAAGCAACAAGAAGCTAAATTGGCAGCAGCAGCAACAAAACGGGAGTGGGAGCTCATTTGGAGAACGATCTAACCGAAATTGAGAAAGGGAAAGAAAGACTCATTTGCCAGTTTGTATCAACTCTTCTACATTTTCTTCTCTTTAGAATTCTTCTCTCAATCTCTCTCGGGACGGCTAATTACGTTCATCTGTTCAGCTTTGTTTTGTTTCTGTCGTTGGCAGTTGTTTAATGAGAGGGAAGAAAACTCTCGAAAATTGAGAGTGTCTCAAAGACAAAGACAAAGACAAAGACAACAGCAAAATTGCTCGGCGACAAATGGATCGCTCTCTAAAGACCGCCAACTTTTGTTTTGCTTGCTTTGCTTGTTTTGTTTAATTTTCTTCCCCTTTTCTCACTTTTCTTCATTTTCTCTTCATTTTCTCCTCTTCTTCCAGTTCGCCTTCTCTTCGACAGCTGGCCCCTGGGCTCCCTCCTCTGTCAGCTGGGACCGCTGGTGCAGGCGCTGTCAGTGTACGTGAGGTGAGTTGTTTTATTTTAAAATTTAAATTTAAAACATTCAACAAAGATATGCAAAACATCGACCGTTGAACTATTCAAAAAAGCCCAAAACTAAAATCTTTTTTTCCTTGCATTTTTAATTTCATTCCCAGCACAATCTCAATGGTAGTCATTGCAATCGAGCGGCACAAGTCCTCCTCGGCTCCCTTCCCAAAGTCCTCTCCCCCAAATCGCTCAGCAGCGCCTGGGTCATTGTCAGCATTTGGTTACTCGCCGCAATTTTCAGCCTGCCTCACTTCATCTTCAATCGAGTCGTCTTTCGGCAGACGTATCGCTGTGTAAAGCGATGTGAGGCTTTATATCCAAAACCGGCGAGATTTTACAGCCGAGCTATTACGCTCTTTACCGTGGGGACGCAGTACCTGGGGCCGCTGGTGATAATCGGTAAAGTTTTTTTTGATAAGAGATGATAAGATTTGATCTTGATTTTTCCTATTTTTTCCTTAGCTATCTGCTACTACCAAATTGGCGTCCACATTTGGAAACGGGTGCGAGCAATCGGTGCAATGACCCGATCTCAACGGGATTCCCATCTTCAAGCGCGAAAACGGACCATAAAGATGCTCATTCTCGTGGTCATTGTCTTCAGTATTTGCTGGTGAGTTCTTTAGAGCTTTTTTAGAAGTTTTAGAGTTTTTTTTTCTAAAAATTTCACTTTTTTTAATAAAGGCTTCCGCTCAACCTTTACCAGCTCTGGTGGGACTTTATGCCAAACGGCAGCTACTCCAAGCAGGTAACCTTCTTTTGTTGTTTGATTTTTAATTTGTTGAACTTCTGTTTTGTTGTTGTAAAGTTGTGGTGCAAAAAAGAAGCAGACAAACAAACAAACAGACAAAAACGTGAAAAGGGTGCACAAAGAAAGAAAGGACTCTAAAAAGTTCATTCAGTTTATTCAGTATTTTTCTATTTCGCCTGAAGAGTTGTTGGTTGTACGGGGTTGTTGTGCAACAATATTCTCGCTAACTCGCACTTTTCATTTCACTTGAATATTCTTCCAAAAAAAAGAGTGAACAAAATTGCACTTTGTACGAACTTTATTGTTTGCCGCCGATCTGTTTTCTCTTGAAAAGAAGCTGATGTTCAGCTACTTAAAATGCATCAGAGCTCTCTCTCTCTCTCTCCTCCTCTCTCTCTCTCCTCTCTCGCTCTTCTTTCCATTGTACAAGCAATCCTATTATCATATTCCGGCGAAAGTTGCTCGGCAACAAGAGAATATGCAAAGTCGGCATTTGAGGGTTCTCATCTTTCATTTCATTCCCTTTTCATTCTGTTCCTTTTTTTTATTCCAATTCCGATTCCAATTTTCATCCCTTTTCATTTCCCCTTTCCTCCTAGGTCTTCACCCTCTGCCACTGGCTGGGCGTCAGCAACTGCGCCTGGAACCCCTTCCTCTACTTTTGGCTCAACAAGCAGTACAAGCAGCGGGCGAGACGGATTCTTCAGCTGTGCTTCAAGTGGCAACGCTGCTGTCCGATGCGGTTCGGCGGCGGCGGCGGAAGCAGCTCCACTTCAACCGCCGGAAATGGACTTCGAACAGAGACGGGCGGCTTTGGTGATCCCAACCTGGAGACCTGTTCGAGCAATTATGAAAATGGAGGTCTTTGTAATGGAGGAGGAGGTCCTGGTGGAACGAGCTTCCGGCGCAGCTTTCGCACCAAGGCCACCTACGTCCTCAGACCGGAAACGGTGCGGCAGATGGTGGTGATCACCACCACGACGGCTAAAAATGGCAAAAGATCTTCTGCTTCTGCTCCTTTGGCTGATTTGAAACTGCTCCAGCAGAATGGAACCGGAAATGGCTACAGGAGAAACCTCGACGGCGGCGGTGGTGGTACCTTATCAACTGAATTTTATCATCGAAAAGACAGCAAAGACAGCAAAAACAGCGGCGGCAATCCTCGAGGCCTTAGACTGACGAGCTCTGAATAGGAGGAGGTCTCTTTTTAGAAGAAAAAATCAGGACTTGAAGTGACCATTTTTTGACTGAGCTTCATCCTCTTGTGTATCTGTATTTTCAGTTTTTGGCAGTATTATTACAGGTGGCGTGTGTGTGTCTCGAAGGAAAAAGAAAGGGAAGAAGTATTTGTACAATGAATGGGAATGGCAATGGCAATGTGTGAATGGGAATAGGAAAATAAATAAATGAAAATGAATTGACTGGTGAGCAGAGAGCATATTCATGAAGAAGAAGAAAAAGAAGAAGTGTTAGTTAGTCTCGGGTCTAAATTATTAGTAACTTCATCCAAACAGTGTGTGCTGTGCTGTGTTTCCCCTAACTCCTCCTCCTCCTCCTCAGCGGTAGAGCACATCAATCTGGTCGTCATCCTCGAGGTCGTAGTCATTGACCAGGCCGCCCAGCGCCATCTCCTCCGAGTCAAACTCAAAGATGACGCTCTCGGGGGACACTTCCCGCTCCCGGGCAAAGGCCTCCAGCAGGGAGCGAAGGCTCTGGAAGCGGTTCGCCCTCAAGGTGACCTTCTTCTTTTTGCTGTTGTCGCGAAAGTGCAGCGTGAGAAAGTTTGGGTCAGAGGTTTCATTTGAGTTTGAGTTTGAGGCTTCAGCGTCGGCAGCTTCCGTAGATGAGGTTACAGCTGTTGTTGCTGCTGAAGCATCTTCTGCACCAGTCTTTGTAGAAACACTTCGAAACATCACCTCGAGAATGTCGGCAATGGTGAGGCCAAGGGAGAGGGGCGTCGACCGCGGGTCGACCATCTCATCGCGGTGGTAGAGGGCAATGTTGGCGGCGGGTAGGAGCGGCCAGAGGGCGCTGATCTGCTCAAAAGCGGCGGAAAGTGGTTGGCCGGCGCGGATCGTCACCGAGCGAATCTCGTTCAGGCGTTTTAGCTTTAGCTCAATCGGGGTGTCCTCTTTTGAGCAGGGGAGGGAAGTGTTGAGGAGGGAGGTATTTAAGGTGTTGTTTAGGGAGGTGTTTAGAGAGGAGCTGTCATTCAGCGAGAGATTGTCAATGGGACCGCTGAGGTTGCTGGCTGCCTCTTCAGTTGTGGTTGTAGAAGTTGTTGGTGGTGGCTTTTCTGGAGACGATGACACTGATGAAGAGGTTTCGCTGCCGCCGCTGTTCGAGGCCTCACTGCCCAAGGTGATCACCTCGACTTCTGCTGAAGTTGATGCTGCGGCCGCCAGTGCCGAGGTGGCACTTCGAGTTCTCGCTATCTTCGGCGGCGAGCCTCTCTGGTCCGCTGTGTTCTGCTTTTCGGGCGAAGAAGAAGGCCGCTTCTTTGTTGGCTTCTTCGGTGGCGGCTTCTGCCGGCGAGGCATCATCACCACCGTCTCCTCGCCGTCGGACATGCAAATCACCTCTTCCATCTCCACCTCCGGCTCCTTTTCCTTTGGCTTTGCTTTTTCTTTTGAAGCAGGCTTTTCTTTGCTTCTTCTGCCCCGTGAAGACCTCTTTTTGGCTGTTGTGGTTGTGGTGGTGGTTTTTGAAAGAACCAGGCAGGCCTCCAGATCAAGGTCGATGATCGCCTCCTGCAAAGAGTTGTCGCTGCTGTTGTTCAGTTCCTTTTCAGGACTGTTCTTTTCCTCTTTGGGTTTTCTAAATGGCTTGGTGGTCACCACCTCCTCCTCTTCATCCTCCTCCTCATTTTTCGTCCTTGACTTTCGCCCCTTCTTCGCCACCTTTTCAGGCTTCGGCTTCGGCTTCTTCTTAACTCCGAACTGACTTTCCAGTGCCTTGGAGAGCAGGGTGCTACTGTGCTGGGCCGCTTTGCTGGTGCTGTTGTTTTTAAGGGTCCTCAGGCCGCGATTGACGGCCCCGCTGATGAAGCTCGGTTTGGCCGAGGCCGCCGCCGCAATTGATTTATCATCACTTTTGCTATCAATGGCGGAAGAAGTAGAAGCAACATCGTTGTTGTTGTTCGGTTCGTCCTCTCGGTCGTCGCTGTCACTGTCGCTGCTCTCCGAATCGGAGCAGTACACAATCTTCTTTCGAGAGACGTTCTCCTTCTCCTTTGCACTGAAGGTGGTCGTGGTCGTGGTCGTCTTTTTAGTCGTCGTCGTAGTCCTCTTCTTCGGCTTCAGCTTCGCCTTCTGCTGATGATCCATCGAGGTGACAACTGCTTCTGCTGCTGCTTTTGTTGATGTTGATGAGGATAAAGAATAAGATGATGGTGATGACGATGAGCTTGGTTGGTTGGTTGGGATGACACTGTCAGTATTCGAGTAAATAAATTGGAAAGAAAGAAGCGTGTTCAGTTTTTGTTTTCAGAGTTCTAAATCAGCTGCTGCTGCTGCAAAAAAAGTCCGTTTTGTAACAACTTTTGTTTTGAATTTCCCAGTTTGACAACAAATTCCCCACCCCCTTCATAGAAGACGTACCAAAATCGAAACAGTGTTTCGAAATACCAATGTTGGACTTTAATGAAGTTTAAGTAAATATAAAAGAGAGGATAGAAACGCAAGATAAAGATAAAATCAAGATAAAAAATCGTGGTTCAGTCATCAATAAAGGATTAAAAAAGGGGTAGCACTTTTGAGCACTTCAGGATCTTCACAGCAGTTTGACGTAGTTGGCGGGAAGAGGCCCACCTGGCCGGCCCGGTTCCGCCCCCGCCACCAGCCGCTGTCCACCTGTTCAATCTCGGTGATAATGTCGTCCGGGTCGAAGGAGATCTCATCCGACTCGGCGGCCTCGTAGTCGTACAGGGCAATGGCGCTCTGTCCCTGTCCCTGGCCTTCAGTTGAAGGAGAAACTTCCACTTCAACTGTGGAGTTGCTGGTAAGCTCTGGCGTCGGTGATTGTTGTTGCGTTTGTTGTTGTTGTTGCTGTTGTGCTTGTTGTGCTTCGATTTCCTTCTCCTCCGGCTCATCCTTCCAAGCATTCTCCTCCTCTTCTTCCTTCTCCTCTTCTTTTTGCACGGGAATTGCTGATGTCATTGCGGTTGCTAGGGCCGAAACTGCTGCTGCAGGTGGTGATGATGGTGACGGTGGAGTTTGCTGAACTGTCGTTGCTGCTGTTACCTCCTCCTGCTCCTCGGCGGGAACTTCCGCAACCTTCACTCCCATCGCTGGAATACTTTTCTGCTGTTCTACACCGGAAAGACACTGACGCCAATGCCTCGCCCAAAGGCGTGCGGACTTTTGATCGGAGAGGATGGAACATCTTCTACCTCATCTTCATCCGAACTTGAAGAGTCTCTTCGACCTCGATGAATAATCTTCTCTTCTTCTTCCTCCTTCTGGCCCATTTCTAAGGAGGAGTCCTCCTTCAGCTTCGCCTGCCGATCCGCTTCCGCCTGCCGGGCCTGCTCACTTTCCAGCTTCTCCCGTTCCAGGCGTTTGGCCCGCTCGGCATCGAGCCGCTTTCGCGACTCCGACTCGTCCGCCTTGGCGAGATTTTCGAAACGCGCTCGAAGCGACTTGGCGTCGCCTTTCGCTTCGATTCTGGGCTTTTCTTGGGCCGTTTCTTCAGCATCGGTGGCTTCCTTCTTCCAGCTATGGGCGGACTTGTCGAGGCGGTCCTTCTCCACGCCAAACTTCCCGCCAAAGCCCTTGCTGCCGTCCAGCTGGGAGGAGTGCTTCTCCACCTTCTCGTGGTGCTCCCAGCCGACGGCGGACTTGTCCAGGCGGTCCTTCTGCACGCCAAACTTCCCGCCAAAGCCCACGGAGTAGTCTGCAAAATGGAAGGAAAAAAAGGTGATGAGTTGAAAGTATAGAAAGATGATTTTTAGCTACCTTTTTGCGACTCGTGCTTGTCCACCTTCTCGTGGTGTTCCCAGCCAACGGCCGATTTATCGATGCGGTCCTTCTGAACGCCAAACTTCCTCCGAAGCCGACCGAGTAGTCTGATAAGGAAAAAAGTTTAAAAAACATGAGACTTTGTAGACAATTTAGAACTTATCAACTTACCTTTCTGCGACTCGTGCTTGTCCACCTTCTCATGATGTTCCCAACCGACAGCCGACTTGTCCAGCCGATCCTTTTGGACGCCAAACTTTCCTCCAAAGCCAAAGGAGTGATCTGAAGTTTATAGAGAAAGAAAAAGGTAAGGTATTGAAAGTAGAAAGAGAACAACTTATCAACATTACCTTTCTGCGACTCATGCTTATCCACCTTTTCGTGATGTTCCCAGCCCACGGCCGACTTATCGACTCGATCCTTCTGCACGCCAAACTTTCCGCCAAAGCCGAAAGAGTGATCTGAGGACAAGAGAAATGACCAAGTTCAATCAATCAAGACTAAAAAATCCTTTTCCCTCCTTTACCTTTCTGCGACTCATGCTTGTCCACCTTCTCGTGGTGCTCCCAGCCGACGGCCGACTTGTCCAGGCGGTCCTTCTGCACGCCGAACTTTCCGCCAAAGCCAAAGGAGTGATCTGAGAAGATCAGAAAAGGAAGAAAATGACAGGGCAAAAAAGAAGAAGAAAAAGAAAGACGTTAGAAGGTCTAACCAGTGCAAACAAAATTTTCCTCAAAATTCTCGGCTCACCTTTCTGCGACTCATGCTTCTCCACCTTCTCGTGGTGCTCCCAGCCAACCGCCGACTTATCAACTCGTCCTTCTGGACGCCAAACTTTCCCCCAAAGCCCGCCGAGTGGTCCTTCTGCGAGGCGTGGGCGGCCAACTTCTCGTGGTAGTCGAAGCCGACGGCGGAGGCGTCCTGGCGATCGGTCTGCACGCCAAACTGTCCGCCGAAGCCTTTCTTCAGGTCGGTCTGCGACTCGTGGGCGGTCTTCTCCTTCACGACGCTGTCCTCGGCGTGGACGTCGGTGCGGAGTTGGTCGAGACTGAAGGGACAAAGGTTTAGAAATTAAGGAATTTCGAAATTTCGAAAATCACTTACTCAATGGCCGCCGCCGAGCGCCCAGAGCCGGACACTGTCTTGGAGCCCCAGCGGCTGTCCGCCTCGCTGACGTCGTTCTAAATGGGAGGAAAAAAGGGTTCGAAATTGTTTAAAGATCTTTAGCTTATCAAGTTCGAAAAAAAGGTTCGACTTACCACAAAATCCGGATCAGTGTCCCAGTTGTCATCGTCATCATCTCCTTTGGACTTTAGGGCTTCCGGCTTGACGTACTGTGCACTTCGCCACATCTTCTTTTTCTATTTATAAAATCTTCTTTTTCTTCTTCAATAAAATCACAACAGAACACACTAAAAGCACTACTGCTGCTGCTGCTTTCCTGGCAACAACAAAAGAGGACTACTCATCCGGCGGCGGCGGCAAATAAAAGTTGCTGACTGGCTGGCGGTGCAATAGAGTAGAAAGGAAAAAAGAGATGATAGTAATCAGTTTGACACGCCTAATTGTCAATGCGCGCAGCAGTGGCAGCAGCAGCAGTTGTTTGTATGTAAACAGAGACAACGGCCGATTTCTAGGTTGTACAGAAGCTGCTGCTGTACAGCAGGGCTTATCAGTTCTTGATAAGGGGTGATGGTGATGATATTGGTGATCACAGGTGTCCACCGAGGTGATGAGGGTGACGGCGAGAAAGAAAGTGCATCGTCGGCGACGTCAGATTTTTTTTTGTTTTTGATGCAGCAGCACAGTGGCGTCTGTTTGCACTCGCCGCTGCCGCTTCTGCTGCTGCTGCGCCCTTTGCAGTGGAAATCGGCGGTGGATCACATGTTTTTTTGTTTTTTGCCGATTTGTTGATCTGCACCAAAACATTGAAGACATTTTTTCCGACCGATTCTCATCTAAATTATCTTCTTCTTCTTCTTCTGCTCCAAGGAGAGCTCGAAGACCACCATGAACTACCGGGGCAGACTCAGCCTTTACCGGCTGCAGCAGCTGATGCTCTGGCAGCGGTCTTCGGTGGCGGCCGCAAATTCATCATCCTCGATCTTCAGCCGCCACCTTTCATCCACCTCCTCTTCCTCTTCCTCTTCCTCTTCGCCTTCTCCAAACCTCGACCTGGACCTCTTCGAGAAGCGGGAGAGCGAGGACTTTCCCGTGTTGAACATCCTTCCCTACAGTCGGACGCGGCGAGAGGCGAGGACCTTCTACAAGCCTGATGTAAGCTTTCCCATTTCGAAATTGCTGTTCTATTTATAATCTCCTCTCTTCCACAGATGATCAGCCCTCGCTACAAGCGCATGGCCGTCAACCAGGACTGGGCCAGCGCCTGGCCGGCAGCCCGGACCTTTCACCCCGCCTCAGTTCCTCTCCCACTTCACATGAGCTACGTCGACGACCTGAAGATGAACTCGCCGCTGCCCAAGTTCAACAACCCCGAGCTGCTGAAGATTCCCAACTTCCTCCACCTGACGCCGCCGGCGGTGAAGCGCCAATGCGAGGCGCTCAAGAAGTTCTGCACCGCCTGGCCGGAAGCGCTGAAGAGCGACGACGACCTTGACCGCCACTTTCCCGTCTCCATCACCACGAAGGACTTTGTCTTCTCGGGCGCCTCGCTTCGCTGGCCCGATGCTCGGATCGTCGAGCTGAAGATCAAGCTGGCCGACCTGAAGCTCGATGACCACGCCTCGGATAAGATGAAGCGCCTCCTTCGCCACCGATATGATCCGCAGACGGACCTGATCACCCTCAGGACGGACAGCTGTCCGCTGCGGGCGCAGAACCTCGAGTACGGGCAGTACCTCCTGACGGCGCTCTACTTTGAGTCCTGGGTAAGAAATCTCGAAAATTTCGATTTCGAAATTGAGTTCTATTTTAACTCCTCTTTTTTCACTCATAGAAAACCGAGCCCTGGGAGGCGGAGAAGGCGTACAGCGACTGGGAGCGCTACTTCTGGGAGAAGAGCCCTTCAAGGCGGTCCATCAGCGAGTACCTGCAGAGGGCCAATCCGAAGGCCTACCCCAATGAGAAGGCCATCCTGGGCAGCGAGCCGGTGCAGCGGTACGCCCGGGCGGTGGAGGACATGGTCAATCGGGCGCAGTCGGCGCCCGTCCTGGGCGCCTACAAGGAGAGCGTCCTCAAGTTGCTCTTCTAATCACGCCACAACAGAAGCTCCTAAGCCTCTTTACTTTACTTTAGTGTACGTACTCTATAGGAAAACAGAAATAAGACGACGTTTGTACAGCTTCATCGAATCTAGGTCTTTTATGGTCAACAGGGATTGAGGGAATTGAGGTAAGTCGCATTGTTCTACTCTCTTTTCACCGGAATCTCTCGGTCCCCTTTGGCGGCGGCTGTTTCGACTTTTTGCGGAAGAGGAGCGTCAATGACCAGGCGGCCGTCCTCCTTCAGCACCGAGCGAACCTTTTCCGCGTCAGCTTCCGCCGGAAGCGAGTACTGGTAGCTGAACTCCCGACTTTGTTTTACGCTTCCGCCTTCTTCTTTAATTTCGCATTTTGCGGTGATGAGAACTTCATTGTTTTTTACGGTGACGTTGATGTTTTCCGGTTTGAAGTTGTGCAGATGTTGCTCAAGGTCGAGCTCCAGGCGGTGGACGCGTTCACCGGTGGACAGCTTTGCTTCAAAAGGTTCCGGAAGCGAAGGTGATAATTTTCGAAAAAATGAGTTGTAAGAGCTGTGAGGCCATCGCCAGAAGCTGTTGGCGGTGGAGCGCTCAAAGTCGCGGATGAGGCGATCAATGTGGCGGTTGACTGATTTTGGAAGTTTTATAAATGAGGTTATTATTTTGGTTAATAAGTTTCTTGATAACAGAAGAGATGACTGTGCTTACCATCAACCGGAACTACATGATACCGGTGGCCCCAGTAGTGTCGCTTAGGAACTGAGCTGATGCTGCAGCTGTTGCTCGCTTTCTGAAGTGCCTGTCGAACTGCAGGTCTAGAGGCTGCTGAGGTGATGCGCTGCATGTAGGCCATTTTTTTTTGGTGTGGTGTGGTGGTGGTGGTGGTGGTGATTTAGGAGTTGTTGAAAAATGAGAAAAAAGGATTTTGGTTTTTGAAGTGCGTTCTGCTTTTAAAGGTGCTCAGGTTGTGCACAATGTGCAGTGCAAAAATGTGCAGCAGTCAGGCACTGCTGGCACTAGTGCCTGATGCAATCCAGTGCACAGTGCCTGAAATGCACCCTTCACTGCGCCTGTGCTACTGCTTTAGTTGCTGCTGCTGTTGTAATTGAAAAGAAGAATGCTAGAGGGGGATAACAGATGAGGAGGTGATGGAAATGAGGTGAAGATGAAGGGAAAGATTGAGCCGAGTCGTCGAATCCATTTGAGCAAAAGATCGTTGAAGATCCTCAAAGTCGATATTTCAAATTATCTTCTTAGTAACCACCACCACCACCGCCTCCGTAACCACCACCTCCGACGGCGCCAACTGCTCCACCATGGTGCTACTGAAGAGAATGTTCTTCTGCGAGAATATTTTTGAAAACAAGAATAATGGGATTCTTAATTTTAAAAAATCAGGATTTGATCAGTTGAGTGCCGCACTATTTTGCGCCTCAATTGTGCATCAATTTGACTGCAGTGCAGTGCTCCGGTGCAATTCACTCTTTCGGTGCAAGGCATCAGTGCCCAATTATGCCATTATCATAAGATCAATCTCACTTTCTGTTTCCTTTTGTCTTTTTCTGAAGCTGCTGCTGCTGCTGCTGCTGCTGGTCCGGCAATGGTTTTGACCTCTTTCAACTGCTCGTTACCGCTGCCACCACCACTTGTCCGTTGCCCTTGGTGTGTGACATCCTCATCCTTGCTTAATTTTTTCCCGTTTTCATTCCCACCACCACCACCACTACCGACTACTCGACCGGTCACACCAGTGCTAATCAAAAGTGGTAGGGACAACTTTTGGCTAAGCCGCCGATGTTGCTGCTGCTGCTGCTGCTAAGCCGTCGGACACAGTCGTTCGTTCTTTTAACGCAAATGAAATTGCGTGATTGAATCTCAAAAAGGTTTTGATACTACTAGTGCTAAATCTTGCACTGAGCACTACGATTTATGTGACTTTCAAACTGTCAGCCCTTTACACAACTTTTTATTCTCCTCAGTGCACCAAACTCTTGAGGTGCACTGTCATTGACATTTTTCTTTTAGTGAAAGTTGATGATTTGGACTAACGAGTGCAAGGGTTATCAAGAGTACGGAAGGGAAAAGTTGCAGATAATGTCTTTATCATCCTCGCACTTTGCACATTAATGGGAAATGCAACTTCTTCTTTTTTCCGGTGCCAAAGGGGCTAGCATGTGCCATTGTGCCATTGTTTTGGAGATCAGTGACTTTTCATAAGCAGAAACTGCCTCTTCATTATCACTGACCCAAAGATTGCTTAATTTGTTATTGTATTTGCCTCGTATGCCGCATCAATATTAATATTGCCAATTATGCCATAATCGATTGCTTTGCCTCCTCATTTTCCCATCTGAAACAAGATGAAAAATTGAGCTGTTGTGAAGAAGGTCGGTCGATCAGCCCAGTCGACAGTGAGTGATTGGCCAAAATAAAGAAAGTCAGTTACACTGCACTACTGTAAAGAAAACAGTTGCCCACTCGGTCACGATTACCGCTGACTACTAACTAAAGATGGTCACCAGCACCACTTCTCAATCTTCAACTTACTACTGCGATTAATCTGCCAGCTAATTGTGATCATCGAAAAACGAAGATGTCAAAGCTAAGATATCCTTTGACCAGTACAGCACACAAGTGCCACATTTGACTTCCTCGTGGACATTGCACAGTCAGCCTGAACTCCTGGAAGCAGCCAAGTTTGGAAATAGATTGAGCAGCAGCAGCAGCAGCAGCAGCAAAAACAAGTGTCAACTGCCGTCGCAGCCGCCGCAAAACTTAGAACTCTGAAATTGAGATTGTGATCGTTAATGCTACAAATGAAGTGAGCTTCAGCATCATCATCATCATCATCATCATCAGTATCATCAGGTGAGCACTTAGGACAACTTTACTTTTGCTCACGTACTTCGGCTGCTGCTGGCTGCTGGGACACCGATGCCACCTCACTTCCGCACTTTGATATCACACAGCGGTGGTGGTGGTGGTGGTGGTGGTGGACACAGTTGCCGATATCGTCTCAAATCTCTTCTGCCGCATCGTTTACTAACTGAACCGTGTTGTCAGCACCGTTTAGTGCTGCTGCTGCTGCTGCTGCTGCTGCTTCTTCACTTCTTCACTAAGCCTCAGCCGAAGGCCATGGTCCGCGCACAACAACTGTTGGTTCATCCTCGTGAGCACACCTCAACAGACTACTTGTGTGAGACTTTCATCCGCAGACTACTAAACAGGTCTGCGATGCATCCGTCCGCCGCTTTTTTTCCCTCACTACGGTAAAAGGAGATGATGAAGACCGCCGTTGAAGGAAAGTGAAAGCGCATCATTTCGCTTAAGGGCACCACCATCGCCATCGCCATCATCATCATCATCACTCATCCGTATCACCTGGCATCACTTGGTGGTGGTGATGGTGATCACTTAGAGCAGACACTGTGCAGGTACGTGAAAGGGAAAGGAAAAGAAGAGGGAGATACTCGGCTGACCCCAAATTGAGCAGTGGTGTAACACGGACACAGTGTGTTCGGGTGCAGTCTAATTGGACGACGATGTCCCGATGTCCTTCTCTTCTTCATTTCCCCTCTGTTGCAACATATCGTTCACCGCCGGTGTCTCTCTCTCTCTCTCTCTCTCTCTCTCTTTCCGCTTTATTTACCTGTTGTCTGTTATCCTCTTCTTTTCTCTTTTTTCACATTCACTTATCACTTACTCCTTTCTTTTCTCTCTCTCTCTCTCACTTATTCATTACTGACCATTACGCTTTACTTTCACTTTCTCTCTCTCTCTCTCTTTTCACTTTCTTTTGCTCTGCTCTGATCTCACTTTCATTGACTGGCGACGGACGATGCGAAAGGTTTTTAAGGCTCTTCAATGTCTGCCCTGGACAATCAGTCACTCAGGTTTGCCTTCATTGCTACTACTGTGCTCAAGTACCTGACACTTCCAAACAGAAAAAACCACCTCAAACTCAACAAACTTCAACAACAATGCGTCTTCGTACAGCTTTCATGTTTCTGGCGGTGTTCGCCATCATCATCGCGTCCTTCCAGGTGGAGGCCAGCAAGAAGAAGAAGGTAATTTGATAAGTTTCAGTGATCATCAAATCTTCCTCTTCACGCCATCAATTTCGTCAACTCATCATATTTTTGCTTTTTATTTCTCTTTTCCTTTCCTTCTCCGGTCCCTCTCTCTCTCTCTATCACTACTTTAGATTAAGAAGATCATCATGAAGGCCTTGAACCACATTCCCAAGAAGAAGATCCTCATTCCCCTTCCGTAAGTTCTTTTTTCTTTGAAATCAGTTAACCTCAAAACCAAAACTTTCTTTTTACCTCCTGAAATACAAATTAGCCTGCCACTTCCGCTGCCCATTCCGGTGATTGTGAAGAAGCAGAAGATCTACATTCAGGAAAGTGTTCCCTACGCTGCACCAGCTTACGGAGGTGGAGGTTGCGGTGGAGATGGCTACGGTTGTGGCGGTGGTGGTGCCGTCGGAGGTGGTGGTTACGGAGGTGGTGGTGGTTACTAAGAAGATAATTTGAAATATCTTTTGATGATCTTCAACGATCTTTTGCTCAAATGGATTCGACGACTCGGCTCATTCTTTCTCCACATCTTTCCCCTCATTTTCACCTCATTTCATCACCTCATCTTTTTATGCCCTCTCATCTTTTGTGTGTTTTCATCATTTCCTTCCCAACCACCTGTTGATCACCTCTGTCACCTCATTCTCTTTTCCTACATCCTTTTCTCTCCTTCTTTCTATTTTTCCCCCTCTCTCATCTTGTCATGTACATAACTTTTCTTTGTATTCTTTCTGTCTTCTACTCGGTTTCTGAAACGGCCTGAGAATCCGTTTTGTGCCCAGTGCCAAATCATCAGTCATTATTTTCGCCACCCCTCTTTTTCTGTTCTTTGCATCTCATCTCACCTTCATTGCTCATTTTTTAACCTCCTCTGTTTTTATGCCAACAATGGCTGGTCCATTGTAGCATTTTTTTTGTATGTTCTTCATCTTGTCGTTTTGTTGTTTTTATTTCTTCTACTAGGAGCTGTTCATTCATTCATTCACTTTAATTTTCTAATACTCTATTTAAATTAATCAATAAAAAACAGCACGCTAGCACTGTTTTTCTTGAGAGTTTGAGAGTTGAAAGTCCGAGTCAGAGATGATAACGTAGTGTGACAAGTGATAACAGTGAGAGAGAGAGAAAGAAAATGAGAGCAAAAGTGGTGCAAGTGGAGCATGCAAATCAGGCTGGCTTCAAGCTGCTCTTTGATCGTCAGATCATCAAGAGCACTGTGACTGTGTGTCACTGCCGGTAATGAGCAATGAGGAAGCCGCATCAAACTTTTTTGTGCATCGTCATTGCCTCGTAAATTAGCGCCGACTACCTGGGCGCACACATATAAAACGGTGCATAAAAGTCAAAGTAGAGCAATAGCAGCAGCAGCAGCAGACAAAGGAGGAAAACATGCGGCAAACCCTGCTGCTGCTGCTTGAACAACAGTTCCACTTTTCGATAAGAAGATTAGTAATGGTGAAAAAGTGCTGTGACCTGAGGGCATTTTGCTGCATCTTTTTGGAAGAAAACAATGAAAGGATTGAATTACCAATTGAGCAGCAGCAGCATCTCTGATTTAAATCTAATTTGTTTGCTTTTATTAGGGCAAAAAGGAGTCGGCGGTAATTAGCGGCGACTTTTGCGGCGGTTGATCTTAAGCTGAAAAAAATTAATTACCGGCAATTAATCCGCCGTTGGTGCTCGTGCACCACTGTCACTGCTGCTCACTTTTTCAATGATCACTGCAAAGTTTTTTACTCGGACAGGGAAAACACACAAAACACACTCTTTTTTTGCTAGTAGTAACGCGGAACTAGGCGACAGTGGACACAGTGCTAGTGCTGAAGACGATGCTCACATTTTGTGTACGACTTTTTGTCTGTTATCACCAACGCCATCGAACTGCGATTACCGGCGAAATGTGAGGAGAAGGAGAAAGAGCGTCGAAAACGATATGTGACTGCGACGGATGCGACGATATTTGAACGACTTATGGACTTTTTCCCCTCTCATCTTCAAATCTAACTTCAAACACTGATAAAGAAAAGTGTGGGTCTTCACATGTCTGGGAGAAAAAGTAGTAGTGGTGGTGACTTTGGCATTAGCTGTCAAAAACTGCTGTCTTGTGTCTTGCCCAAGAGGCACAAATGGTGTCACACTGCTGAGCATTTTGAGCAGCAAATGATCACAATCATCATCAGCTGTAATCATCATCATCATCATTTGTTTGTAAAAGCGCCTAAAAACCTCTTTAATTGGCACGCTTTTTGGTTGATAATCTTTTTTTATTTAGTGCGCGAGCAGTTGAGCGATTTTAGCCTGAAAATTTTAGCTTCAGATCATTTGGTTCTCCTTTGATTCGCTTCGCTTCGCATTCAAAAGCATCACAACATCTGTGCACCGGCAACAACTACTTTTGCAGCAGCAGCAGCAGCAACGACGGCGGTGTAAACAAAACAATCGAAACGACGGCGCACGCTTTTTCTCTCAAATTCCATTCATTCTTTTCTGGTGAAACTTGAGATTCTGTATAGGTTCAAAATTCCGGGGAATTCCAGCAGAAGCCTTATAAAGAAGCCTTATAAGATGGTCCACCCCTCCTCCTCTTCTGGAGGTGACAATGTCACCAACAGTTCTGGCAGCCCACAGCTCATCGATGGAGTTCCAATGGCGGCTACAAATGAAGGCGCTGATAATGCTGCTGTGCTGCTGCTGCTGATGTCGTCGATGTACCAGCAGATGAGATTCGACCGTACGATCACCTGATCAACGAGGAGGCGGACACTGATCTCTTCAACAAGGTAATCTCGTCTTTTTTTAATGTCCGTGTCTAATTGCTCTCATCTTTTCTTTTTCATAAACGCTCCCAAACATTTTGGAACCCGGTCAAAAACGGTTTGGTGGTTTGTAGACCTTCCCGGGCGACGCTGCCATCGATGATGATGATGCTGACATCAAAGCTACTGCAGCAGCAGCTGACACTACTGGCAAGCATGCCGCTGATAAAAGGTAAAAAAAGTTACATTATTTTACTTTTTTAGTTCTATTTTCAATTGCAGTCAGTCAGTGACAGTGACAACTGTCATCTTCTCTGGTTGCCTCACATTTTCATTACTCAGTTTCTAAATGTTCCTCAATGTCAAGCAAATTCACCTTTTTCCCACCTTCTTTCTCCAACAGAACCGGCTTCGTCCACTTCGACAGCAACGTCGACCACTTCTGTCTGTGGGATGAGAAGTACGAGGAGACGCCCCGGCGGTACAGCCGTACACTGGAGCGAATGAAGGAGCTGGAGCTGATTGACCGCTGTCAGTTGATCGAGGTAATCGTGTTTCGAAAATGATGATGAAACTCCGGTTCTAAATCTCTGAATCCTTTCAAACAGCCTCGACGAGCCACCGAAGCCGAGGTCCTGCTCGTCCACACTCCCGAATACCTCCAAAAGGTCACCTCCATCACCAGCCTCATCGACCCGGCTCGCCTGGAGGAGGAGTCCTCGAAGTTCGACGCCGTCTACTTCAACCCGAACACCTTGGAGGCGGCCTTCACAGCCGCCGGCAGCGCCATAGAGCTCGCCGAGGCCGTCTACACGGGCCAGGTTCGAAATGGCTTCGCCCTGGTCCGCCCACCAGGGCACCACGCGATGGCCGCCGAGGCCTGCGGCTACTGCGTCTTCAACAACGTCGCCATAGCCGCCAAAGCGCTGCTTCACAAATTCGAAGCCAGTGGCCTTCAGCGAATCCTCATCGTCGACTGGGACGTCCACCACGGCCAGGCGACCCAGCAGACCTTCTACCGCGATCCTCGCGTCCTCTACGCCTCCATCCACCGCTACGAGCTGGGCGCCTTCTGGCCGGAGCTGATCGAATCGAACTACAACTTCACCGGCGAGGGCCCCGGCCGGCGGTACAACGTCAACGTTCCGCTGAACGACACCGGCCTCTGCGACTCCGACTACCTCGCCATCTGGCACAACCTCCTGCTGCCGATCTTCTACGAATACAATCCGCAGCTGGTGCTCGTCTCTGCCGGCTATGATGCTGGTGAGTTCGAAAACTTCGAAAACTTTGATTTTAACTCCTCATCTTTTTTCATAGCAATTGGCTGCCCCGAGGGTGAGATGCTCCTCTCGCCCTCCTTCTACGCCCACGTCACGCACTCTCTGAAGGGCCTCGCCAATGGAAAGCTCGCCGTAGTCCTCGAAGGGGGCTACTGCATTGAATCGCTCGCAGATGGCGCTGCCTACACTCTGCGCTCCCTGCTCGGCGACCCCCCGGTTCCGGTGAAGATGCGCTACCCGCTGAATGACTCGGTGGTGGACTCCATCCTGGACGTCATTTCCGTCCACCGACCTCACTGGGCCATGCTACGTCTTCAGCGGACCTTTAACCGTCATGAAGCGCCTCAAGAAGCGGAAGGAGGCTTTGTGGACCTGGATGAGAATCCCCGGAGAAGACACTTGCCGATGATCGAGTACCGTGGGCAGGTGGAGCTGTTACCTGAGAGGCCGACCTCTTATCCGACCCGAGACTGCTATCCAGTGCAGGCGGAGCACGTGAGGGCCAAGTACGCGAATGCCATTGAGATTTTGCGGGCGAATGCCGATGCTCAGTACGCCAGTACTTCCGGTTGTTCAAGCGGCAAACGGACCGCCTTCATTCGAATGGCGCAGAGCGAGAGCCGCCGCCACCGCCGGCCCTTCCCCGCCCACCCGGAGCGGCCGACGCGCATTAGCTTTCTTGTGAAGTCCCTCAAGGCCTACGAGGGCGGGCGGCTGCTGGGGCGGCTGCACCACCTGGAGAGCGGTCGGCTGGCCGAGGAGGAGGCGGAGCTTCGCCTCGCCCACTCGGAGCAGGCGCTGGAGGCGGTCCGCCGGAGCGCCCTCTACGCCGGCCGGGAGAACTACGAGAAGCTGCGAGCGTATGAGCGCCTCTTTGACTCGGTCTACCTCACCGCGGAGAGCTACCAGGTGGCGCGGCTGGCCGCCGGCTCCGTCCTGCAGGTGGTGGACGCCGTCCTGGGCGGGGCCTGTCTGAACGGCTTTGCAGCGGTCCGCCCACCGGGCCATCACGCCAGCCGCGACCGGCCCGCAGGCTTTTGCCTGTTCAACAATGTCGCAATAGCCGCCCGGTATGCGCTGAAGAAGTACCCGAAGGTGGTGAAGCGCGTGCTGATCCTCGACTGGGACGTCCACCACGGGGACGGGACGCAGGACATTGTGGCGGGCGATGAGCGGATGCTCTTTGTTCGCTGCATCGCTATGATCAGGCCGTTTTCTACCCGGAGAAGATGGCGGCGAACTACAATATAGGAAAGAATGTGGTCAATATTCCGTGGAGCGGCGGGCCGATGGGCGACCGAGAGTACCTGGCGGCCTTTTGTAATGTCGTCCTGCCGGTGGCTTATAATTTTAGTCCCGATTTGGTGTTGGTTAGTGCGGGCTTTGATGCGGCGATTGGTAAGTGCTTTGTGGGAGTTTTTTTGGGAGTTTAGTTTTTGATTTTTTTTTGTTTTTTTATAGGTGATCCTCTCGGGGAGTACTGCCTCTCGCCGAACGCCTACGGCCAGATGACGCACATGTTGGGGGCGTTGGCTAATGGAAGGATGATATTGACGTTGGAGGTAAGAAAAAAAAGGAGTTTTTGAAAATATTTTAATTTTTTTTAATTATTTTTTTCTCTAGGGAGGCTACTCCCTCAAGGCGATTGCCGACTCTGCGCTGGAGTGCATCAAGGTGCTGCTGGGCGAGCCCCCGGGAGCTCTTTCTCTTTTTAATGATTCTTCAGCTGAAGAGAAATGTGATGTCGGCCAAGCTAGTCCTGCAAGTTCAACTGGTTCTGGCGGAAATGGAGCTGGAAATGAAAACAACCGCAACAACTCCTCTTCTTCAATTCAACTCAACGAGTGCGCCATTGAGACGCTGCGGAATGTAATTGGCTACCACAGCTCCCACTGGCCCTCACTCGCCCTCAATGTGGACATTCCCGAGACCAAGCTGTAATCGGAGGGAATAGCTTTTTTCCCCACTTTTTTACCTACAGATCTATCTAGCTAGCTAATTAATTTTTTATGCATTATTATTCTACTATTTTTATAACAAGCTTTATTTTTTTACAGAAAAAAAATCCTAAAGAGTGGTTATCACAAGTTGGTGGTACTGAAAACGAGGTTTGAAGATGATGAGGATGAGATGTCTTAGCTAAGCGATAGATTTTTGCTGTCGTACAGCTTCCAGAAAGCTCTGTACAGCCCTCACCAGCTCATCCCCGGCGGCGACAATGTTCTTATGACCGAAATGCCTCTCTCTAGGAAAGGAGACAAAGCTGGGCCTCAGCTGTACAGAAGAGGGCTGTTCTTGAAGTGCAATGTTGTACAACTTCCGCCCCAAACTGTACGGCACAATGCGGTCGTCCTCGGCGTGAAAGAAGAGCAGTGGAGTGCTGACGCGGGACATCAGCACGGAGGAGTCAAAGTTGAGGTGATGATTGCCCACTAAAGGTTCCAGAAAACAGGCATTAAAATGAGGCAAAAGGCTGAAGATCTTGGCCAACGGAAAGACGGGGATCGCCTCTCGAAGACTGGTAAAAGGGGCCTCGAGAACCGTGGCCAACGGAGGTGGAAGGTGTTCGGAAGTACTTCCGGTTTCCACCGCTTTGGAGGAAAGGTTGCTCAGAAAGCGGATCGCCACAGCGGTGCCCATCGAGTGTCCCCAAAGGAGGACCTTATTTGGGTGCACCTGTTCCACCTCGACCAGCCACCGGTAGAGGGCCTCAGTGTCCTGAGCTAGGCCCTCGGCCCTAGGACCTTCCGGATCGGGGCCCGAGTCGCCGAAGCCTCGGTAGTCAAAGGCGAGGACGTGGGCGTTCAGTTTGTTGCTCAGCAGTTTGTAAAGGGCCACTCGGTGGGCGCTGGACCGGGTGCCGCCCATGCCGTGCGTGTACAGCACTACCAGGCGGCCATCGTTCAGCTTTGGATGGAAGGTTCTAGGACCACCGGTTTCTGGAACATTTTCACAGGTCGCTTCCTGAGGACTGACGTGCCAGACTCCAAGGTGAATTGACTGTGTCTCCTTGTTGTTGTTGTTGTTGTTGTTGTGAACGTTATTTCTGAACGGAACTTTGAGGTGAAGCAGCCAGTTCCTGGTACACCTCAGCCCCGCCCCCTCCGGCGTCCTCAGCGAGAAGTTGACGATGTTCATGAAGACCGTTCCCCGCTGAATTAGAAGCGAAAAGCGAAAGAGGACGGGGATGATCGCCGTGAAGAGGACCAGGAGGAAGAGGAGGAAGAGGAGCAGCATTTTGAGGCAGGAGGTTTTCTTTTTGGGAGTTGAGGTATTTAGAACTTTTTTCTCCTTTCTTTGGACGTCGTTTTTGGCGTTGTCGGCGCTCTTTGACAGCTGTTTTTCTGGTTGTGCTTGTGAATCATCGTCATCGTTTTCCTCTAGCAAAGGCTGCTGCTGCTCGTGCTTGGAGCGTTGCCTAATCTGGTAACCGTTACTGTGCTGCTGCTGCTCCATGCTGCTTATCAAACGTGTGATGATTATTTGGGTGCACTGCTGCTGCTGCTGTGTCGTACAAAGTCTGATGAGTGTTCTGTGTGTGTTGTCGTCGGTGGTGGATGTGCAAAATGAGAGGAGAAGAGAGCAGCAGCAGTAATCAAAAGTGAGAAAAGAGTACGAGTTGAGTTGAGAGTACGGTCGAACCGGCTGACGGCAAAAGAGAACTGTTGCAACACAGTTGTCTCTCTCACTTTGAATGCCTAAGGCAAAACTGCCTGCTGCTGCCTCTAATGATCAGCTCCGTTTTATGCAGGCTTCAGTTCAGGCTTGAGCAAACTGAAGGTCTCTCTCTCTCTTTCTCTTCCCATTTTTTCCAGGCAGATTGGGCAACAAATGGCAGCAGAAAGAGAAAGAGAGAGAGAGAGAGAGAGAGAGAGATAGGCAAAACAGCCGACGTCAGTTCAGTTGCACTGAAGCACTGCTGCTGCTGCTGCTGCTGTACACAGTTTGCAAACACCGGCTAAAAGGACGAGGGAATTTCCTTTGATTAGCATTGACGTTGTGGAACAGCCAAAACAGTAGTTAAAATACCAAGATACCAAAATGGGAACTTCAATTGCAGATATCTCGGGAAGTACTCGAGCTATCGAGGTTCTGTTTGCGCAAAGATACTTTTCTAAGTGTTCTGCTTCGAATAAAGCCATAAAACGAGGAGGTTAGATTTTTGGCCAGATTTTCAAAATCTGCAAGGCTATAGCCTTACAGGTTTGGCCGATTTGGTCAAAAAATCTGACACCCTCGTTTTATTACAGATTCTGACAGTACTCGACAAGAGGACTCCGAATCTGAAAGAATTTTTGTTCCAGGACCAGAGGAACATGGTCAATTTTAATTTTAAAGTTAGTTAAAAAATAATTTATAGTTCTAGTGTTGGCCGCTGCGAAAATGTGAGGCGCTACCAGCGCTCCGTGAAAATCGGCGTTTTTTCGGAAAATTCGTCAAAAAATCGCTTGCGCTGGTGGCGCCTCACATTTTGCAGCGGCCAACACTAGAACTATGAATTATTTTTTTATTAACTTTAAAATTAAAATTGACCATGTTCCCGTCATCCTGGAGCAAAAATTCTTTCGGATTCGGAGTCCTCTGGTTGAGTACTGTCAGAATCTGCAATAAAACGAGGGTGTCAGATTTTTGGTTAAATCGGCCAAATCTGTAAGGCTATAGCCTTGCAGATTTTGAAAATCTGGCCAAAAAATTTTTATTGCAGATTCTGACAGTATTCGACAAGAGGACTCCAAATCCGAAAAAGTTTTTGCTCTAAAACAACGGGAACATGATCAATTTTAATTTTAAAGTTAATTAAAAAATATATTGTAGTTCCAGTGTTGGCCGCTGCGAAAATGTGAGGCGCTACCAGCGCTCCGTGAAAATCGGCGTTTTTTCGGAAAAATACGTAAAAAATCGTCTGCGCTGGTGGCGCCTCACGTCTTGCAGCGGCCGACATCCAAAACTATAAATTAATTTTTAAATAATTTTAAAATTAATATTTACCATGTTCCCGTTTTCCCAAAGCAAAAATTCTTTCAGATTTGGAGTCCTCTCGTCGAGTACTTTAAGAATCTGTAATAAAACGAGGGTGTCAGATTTTTAGCTAAATCAGCAAAATCTAACCAAAAATTTTTTATTGCAGATTCTGACAGTACTCAACGAGAGGACTCCAAATCCGCAAGAGTTTTTGCTTTTAAACCACAGGAACATGGTCATGTTTAATTTTAAAGTTAATTAAAAAATAATTCATAGTTCCAGTGTTGGCCGCTGCAAAAATGTGAGGCGCCACCAGCGCCGACGATTTTTCACGATTTTTCCGAAAAAACGCCGATTTTCAAGCCGCGCTGGTGGCGCCTCACATTTTGCAGCGGCCAACACCGGAACTATCAAATATTTTTAAATTAACTTTAAAATTGAAATTGACCATGTTCTCTTGGTTTTAGAGCAAAAACTCTTTCAGATTTGGAGTCTTCTCGCCGAGTACTTTAAGAATCAGCAATAAAAATTTTTTGGTCAGATTTTTAAAATCTGCAAGGCTATAGCCTTACAGGTTTGGCCGATTTGGCCAAAAATCTGACCTCCTCGTTTTATTGCAGATTCTGAAAGAACTTGATGAGAGGACTCCAAAAGTAAAAGAATTTTCGCTTCTGGAACACGGGAACATGATTAATTTTAATTTAAAAATTAGTTAAAAATAATTCATAGTTCCAGTGTCGGCCGCTACAAAATGTGAGGCGCTACCAGCGCAGTCTGAAAATCGTGAAAAATCGCCAAAAATTGCCAAAACCGTCTGCGCTGGTAGCGCCTCACATTTTGTAGCGGCCAACACTGGAACTATGAATTATTTTTTAATGAATTTTAAAATTTAATTTAACTATGTTCCCGTAGTCCAGGAGCAAAAATTCTTTTATTTTTGGAGTCTTCTCATCGAGTTCTTTAAGAATCTGCAATAAAATTTTTTGGTTGAATTTTTAAAATCTACAAGGCTAACCCCTTACAGGTTTTGCCAATTTGGCCAAAAATTTGACTTCCACTTTTTAATGCAGATTATAGCCTTGTTTTCTTTTTTTTAAACAGATTGAGCAACAAATGCAGCAGAAAGAAAGATAAGCAAAACAGTGATTAAAAATTTGCATTTTTATAAATAGAAGAAGAAGAGGTAAATACAAGTACAAGGAGAAGAAGAAGACAGATAAAAGAAAGAAAGAGAAAGAGAATTGTGTTCGTTCAGAATATGTATAGATTCATGATAAGAAGAATAAAGTAAAACAAAAGATAAATAAAAGACTCAAAGATTGTGATGGGTGAGTGTGGTGGGTGGTTTTAGTTGTACAATAAATAAAGAAGAAGGTAAAAGAAGAGGTTTAACAAGAAGAAAAAGAAGAACATCATCATCAAAGGTCAACAACAACAAACAGGTCATCGAGGTCATCGTCATCATTAACAACAGATAATAAAGTGGTGGGTGATTCTAAATGGATGGGCCGATTTGTGAGGGTGATGAAAAATGATGGGAGGAGGGGTGGAAATCATTGGGGAGGAGGGAAACTAAAGGGAAAAACCGGTTCTAGAGAAAGACGTTGAACATCAGCCCAACGAGGTTGATCATGGTGTGCTTGGCGCGCATTGCATTGCGCGCCGCCGCCGCCGCCGCCCGTCCTATTTGGAGAGCTCTTTCCCTTGAAGGAGGCATTGCTGTTGGGGGCGTTTGATGAGGGATGACGTTTTCCACTTCCGGGAGGACTGGCCGGGGTGATTTGTGGGGGTGATGAGGGTGATGGGAGGAGGAGGTGGCAGTGGATGAGGAGGCTGCAGGAGAGTGCCTGCTGGGACTGGGACTGGACTGCTGCTGAGGATTAACTCCACCAACACTTAGGTGGAGGTTCGTCGAAGACCCGCCGGTGTTGAGCATCATCTTCGTGGGTGAATCAACGGAAGTGGGCGAGTAGATGGAGGGACTTCGCGTGGAACTTCTCCTTCTCCTCGAGCTAACACTGCCCGCCCTGCTGAGCATCATCTCCGAGGAGGGTGACGGCTTTATCGTTCCACCAACTCCGCCACAGTTTTGAGGATCATCCAGAGGGTTAATGTACAAGTTAGCCTGCCCGCCGGAACCGGAACCGGAAACAGAAGCCAGGGCAGCAGCAGGCGTCGGCCTCAGCATGAGGCTGTTTCGATGCAGTAGCATGGGCGCCTGCATCAACGACTGGTCGTACTCGACGGCGTCGAGCTTGGGCGGAAATGAGGTGGCCGGAAGTTGACTGTAGTACTGCTGATTTCCACTGTTTGAAGACAGTAGATTCTGCGTTGAAGAGTGTAAAGGAGCTCCTGAACCGGAAGTACCGGCCGCCAGCGACTGTCGCTTCGTCTTCAGCAGACTACTATCACCGTCTTCCTCTTCGGGATTACCACTTCCGGCGCCGCCTTCACCTCCATCAGCAGCTCCTCCATCGCCTCCTTCATCACCACCATCACCATCACCGCCATCACCTCCATCACCCCCAGTCCCACTTCTGGTAATATTCGAATCACTGTAGGAGCTCCTCCTCAGCCGGTTCATTCCCACGTAACCAGGAAGATAAGGACAGCTCTTCACATGATTAATATTCGTCGACTGCAGGTCCTCCTGGTCCGTCTCACGGTGGTAGAAGTAGTTGAAGTTGCTCACAATGACCGGAACCGGAAGTGCAATGGTGAGCACGCCGGCAATTGCACAAAGGCTGCCGACAAATTTGCCCCAAACACAAACCGGCCGCATGTCGCCGTAGCCGACGGTGGTCATCGTCACCACGGCCCACCAGAAGGCGTCCGGTATTGACTTGAAATTTGACCGCTCACTGTCAGCTTCCGCATAGTAAACTGCGCTGCTAAAGAGGACCACTCCAATGAGAAGGAAGAAAATCAGCAAAGCGAGCTCCTTCATCGAGGCCTTCAGGGTCATGCCCAGGATTTGCAGCCCCTTTGAGTGTCTACTCAGTTTGAAGATTCGAAACACTCGAACGAGCCTGATGACCCGGAGAACCGCCAGCGAGCTGCTCGACTTTGTATCAGAGCCGCTGACGGAGAAGGCGTGAAATTTGAGGTCGTCTTCCGGCTTTTCCGCCATCATCGTCGCCAGGGTGACGAAGTAGGGGACGATGGCGAAGAAGTCAATGGCGTTCATGATGTCCTGTTAATGATAAAACAAAATTTAGAATATTCTTATCAAAATTTTCTTATCAACTCCTCACCTTGAGAAAGGCCACCTTGGAGGGACAGGCAAAGAAGCGAATCAGTATCTCAATGCTGAACCAGATGATGCAAATGGTCTCAATGATGAAGAACGGCTCGGTGAAGGAGGGGACCTCGTCCTCGACGACCCGACTTAGGTTTGCGGTGATGTTGAAGATCTTGTAGTGCTTAAACTCGGGCAGCGTCTCCAGGCAGAAGATGAGTATCGACAGGATGATGATCACCACGGAGATGATGGCGACGACGCGGGCCCACTGAGAGCTCTCCGGGTACTCAAAGAGGAGCCAGATTTTGCGCTTAAACTCGTTTCGAGGGAGGGGCTTTCCTTCTCCTTCACGAAGCCCTCGTCCTCGCGGAACTTATTGAAAGCGGCCTCGCCGAGCTCGAAAAATTTTACCTCCTCGGCGAAGATGTCCAGCGGGACGTTCACTGGACGTCGCAATCGGCCGCCGGATTGGTAATAATAAAGTATGGCGTCAAAGACCTGCCGGTTCCGGTCAAAGAAGTACTCGTTGGTGTGTGGGTCGTAGTACCTGAAAGTTTAAAAAAGGATGTGAATTATTAATCATGTCAGAAATAAAGGTTTGAAAAAGATGTGGGCCCTATTTTTAATGTTATCTCACGCCTACAACCTAAAATGAGCTTGATGAATGTGTGCGCAAGTGTTTGGCAAGTGCATTGTCATAAATCAAATTATTCAAATTTTTATTGCGATTTTTTATATTTCATTTTAAAATGAGGTTTATTATTATCTCTCTCTCTCTCTCTCTCTCTCTCTCTCTCTCTCTCTCTCTCTCTCTTTCTTTGGTGGGCAAATATTTGCCAACTTTCCAGCCCAATCATTTTTTGAGCAGTGTATGCAAACAAGGGCCTGAGCAAATGTGAAAAGTTGTAACTTTGTGATTTTATTTTGTATTTTGTAAAAAATGTTTCAGCTAGTAAAATTTTGGTCAATTTTTTAATATAACAAAAAATACTGTAATCGAAAAAAGAAAAAAATCTTATCTCAGCAAATAGCTGCAACCTTTTTCCTCCTCTTGTTGGCATATTTAAATCAATCCAAAACAGCAGCAGCAGCGAAAAAAGATTGCACTTGGAACATGTTTTTTATAGGGAAAATGCCAGCACAAAGCAGTTTGAACGATGTGAACATTTGCATATGCTGCTGCTGTTGATGTTGATGCACTGAAAGCACAAAAAGAAAAAACAACGGTGCTTAATCGTGCACAAAAAATTGACAACAGCAACAAAAAAGCGGCAACTGACGTGTGTTGTGATGAATTGGTTCAGAACTTTTGGCAGGTAGGACAGGAGAAAAAGTGTAGCAAGCAAATACAAGAAAAAATACATTTTTTGTACTAGAACCGTACGTTCCTGTACAGTACACTTTGCTTCAGCTAACTTTGTTTGCTATCTTTTATTCTTTTTTGTGTCTGAGTACTGACCGATAACCGAGTAAATGAATGGATGAAAAGAATAGAGAGTTTGATCAAGCTAAAATGGTTGATGCATTAGATTTCACGGTGTACTCATTTTGTGCCTATTTTGTGCTCATTTTCAGAGCAGGAAATCTCTTTTCAGAAAATTCTTTTGTTGACAGAGAACACCGTTTTTTCTCGTTGTTTGCCAATTACTACTACTATTACTAATTAGTGGTGGTAGCAATGATTTGCATTTGATTTTCAGCAGCAGTATTTGCACAGCTAATTAATGTGTGGCACCGTTTGTGCAATTTACAAGCCTACTTCTGACTGCTCGGCTTTTTTGGTTGGTAATTTGTACAAGCCTGACTGACTGAATGACTAGTTAGTCAACACACTAATCATTTGAAGGGGTTTTCAAGTAGATTTTTTGTTTGTGTGCTTTAATAGCATTTTGTTTTTTTAAATTGAAGCAAAAAACTGGCATCATGAAATTGCCTAATTAGAGCTGCTCCGTTGATTAATGGCTCAGTAGTAATAGTTTGGCTGCTGCTGCGCGTTAATGATGCGCAAATTGTGCATTGGTGCAATTTATAATGAATGCTGCTTTAAAAAAATTTTTAAATTACAAAATGCTGCTAAAACTAAATGGCAAAGTTTTGCTTTCAAAATTTTCAGCTGATTTGAAGCATCAAATCAAATTGTACAGTCACTCAAAAAAATGCCATTTCATTTGGTACAATGTGCTCAATGTGTGCTATAGGATTTCATTGCACCCACTCACTCACATTGAAACATGTAAATTAACGACAAAAGCTTCAAGAGAAGAGGAGGAAGAAGAAGTAGCCAAAGTTGTCACTACTGCCAAATAAACAGGGGCTTAAGATTTATGCAGAAAGTGAGAGAGAGAGAGAAGAATATTCTATTTTTCCTGCCAATATGCCAGTAAATCAAGTTGCTGCTGCTAATAAAAGTAGAACTGTGCTGAGGTGCACTGCACTAAAACTTTTTACCGTATTTTCTTTCTTTCGAGAAGACAAAAGTGAAAACTGTGTCCCCTGCTGCTTCTTTAGCAGCCTAAAAATGGCAGCGATTGCAATTTTCTCATTTTTTTTCTCTTTTTCTAATATATTTTCAATATTAGCTGACTATTGTTTTTTGCAAAACAACGTTTTTGTCTGCTAGCTTATAAAACTGTCAATAGGGAGAAAAATAGATAGAAAGAATAGATAAAATAGATAGAAAAGCTGATTTTGACTTTGTAGACATTTCCTAAATTAGCTGGATGGTCAATTGAAGGAGAAATTGGGAGGAAGAATATTCCCAATACACAGAGTAATTGTTTTTCTCAATTTGACAGATTGTTTTTTTCTATTCCTATTATTCTGGCCCAATATGCGCGATAAATTGAAATAAATTGGGGCTTCAAATTAATTCAACTAAAAACAACATTGACAGAGGATGATGCCAAAATAACCAATTTTTCTATTCTGTTGACAGCAAATGCAAAAATAGAACACTCCTACTTCAACTTCAACAACATACGAAAACATGAGCATTGACGTAGAAAAAATTAATGATGCCAGATTCAACGACAAAAAAATGAATATGATAAGTAAATGAAGCAGCAGATTTAACAACAACAACAACAACAACAACAGAGCTTGTTTCTGGCAAATTAAATTGAATGTGAAAAGGAGCCTAAATACAAGTGCACCACTATTAGGTCAATGATGCTTGACCAAAGATGCACCAAAGATCTATTTCCTCTTCATTTGGTCAAGCAAAGTAAAGTAAACAACAACAACAACAGAAGCCTAATTTACTCTTCTGCCAAAAAAAGTTATTCTCATCAGTTGTTGACAACATTTTCAAAAAAATCTTTAACACCACAATGATCTTCTTCAGTTGACAAAAAAAATAAAACAAACAAAAGTCTGCTTTTAAAAATAAAAAGTGCAAACTGTCATCGGCAATGAACATCACCAACAAAATCACTGGGTCAGTGAGTTGACGCTCACAAAAAGGAGAAAATGTGCTCACTGGAGCAAACAGACAACAAATGCACTCCATTTATTTGCATGTGCCGGGGTCAACTAAAGAAAAGCAAAAAGAGGAAGAAGAAAAAGAATGTGCTCTAGAAAAAGCAAAAAAAGTATTGGTCACTGGTCGCTGTTCAGACTTTCCGGCAGCAGCAGCAGCTCTCTCCACTTCAGACTTCGATTAATCACCGGTCACATTACGCTTGAGCGACTGCTGTTTTTTTTGGCATATTAAATATGCGACCAAGAAGAATATTCTTGGTCAAATTATGCATGCTGCATTTTAAATGCGCGTTCCTGCACTTTTGTCCCCCTCTTTTCCCCGTCACTGCTTGGCAGATATTCCTGTTGTTCCCTTCCGCTTTAATTAATTAAAATTACTGTGCACGCAGTCAGTGCTCTGGAGGCCCCCATTCAAAAGAATGCCTAGAAAATGAGTAGGTAATGACAGAATAATAAAAAACGAGCCAATGGCCCTTTTCCGATTAATTTGTCTATTTGAAATTAATTAATTGCCATCACAATGCGGAAATTACTACTATTTCTAATTTGGTACATTTTAATTATTGCACCCACTGAAGTTCAAGTTTAAACTGATTTTACTGCAAAAAACTTCTCGTTTTTATGCTATCTAACGTCTAAATAAAATTATTGGGCAAAAAGTAGCCTTTTTCATCATCATCAGCATCAGCCCTGGATGATAAGATCAAAGGGGCTATTAGGCAAATGACCGAGAGGAAAAAGAAAAAGACTGATTGACTGCCTTTCACTAAATAAGCCCAACGGTTGAAAGATGAGATCACTGGGACCAGATCGTTTCCCCCATTATTCTAATTCATTTTCTCCTCATCTTTTTTTCAAGGAAAAATTCTATTGAAAGAGAAGAGAGAGGAAGTAATCTGCAACCGCCACTAAATGAAGATTGATCGACTGAATAAGAGTACAGAGCAGAATAATCATAATCAAATTGCCACTGACAACGACGACGACGATTAAAAAATAGAAAAAATCGCATCACAATTTGCTTCCACTGTGACTGCTAATTTTTTCCCTTTCCCTCTACTACTTATTTACATAATTCTACAACAGAATATTCTATATAAATAAAAAATCAGCAACTTACCGTATTCTCTTCGCCGGATCGCCGAGCAGCGTGTTGGGGAACTGGTGCAACGTCCGCAGCTGCGTCTCAAAGACCAGGCCGCTGATGTTGATGGTGACGCGTTCACAGAGGTCGTGCCGGTGGACGAGCGGCTCAAATCGGCTCCCCGGGCCGCTGAGCAGCACGTCAGTGTGCGGCCCCGCCAGCAGCTCATTGTCCTCGGCGTTGCCCAGCCGGATGGCGCAGTGGCCGTCGCCGAAGCCACCGCCCTCTCCGCCGCCGCCCCCAAAGCCCTCGTCCTGGCTGACCTTCGGAATGGACCTGCAGAGACAGACAAAGAAGAGGAGAATGCCAATGACGATGAAGAAGAGAAGGAGGAGGGGCGACATTGTGGTGTTGGTGTTGGTGTTGGTGTTTGTTGTGGTTTTGGTGTTGGACTGTTGTTCACAAATGTTGTGCAACAGAGGCAACAACAACTGTTCCTCAGATTCGGATCAAATGTGTTTTGCTGCTGCACTTTCATTTGGATCGACTTTTTTGAGGCGTTTTTTAGGTGTGTCTGTGTGATTTTGGCTGTTTTTTGGGTGTTTGTGTTTGGGTTAAAATAGGTTGGAAATCTCTGGAATTTCCGAGTATTTTTTCTGTAGTTGAGAATTTTTTGTGATATGAAATGTTTTACTGAGAAGTTGTTGAGTTTGCTACTGTGTTTCAAGTGTTTTTAAATTTTTTTAAAACTTTTTTTAATTAATTTTTTAAAACAAAGACAAGCACTCAAATTCTCTTTCTTTCACACTTAAAGCTTGGAGTACATCAAAAATAGTAAATTGAAAGTTTAAAACTTGTCTCACTGTGAAATAAAAAATCTAAGAAAAGTGCCACTTCAAAAAACTTTTTGCTGTTTTGTTGGCAAAAATGTTAGTGGCAAAAAGGATTGGAACATTGGCAACGACAACGACAACAAAATGAAAAAGTAGATCCGTTTCAATTTGTGTATCAAAAAAAAGCAAAAAATATCACATTTAAAAAGAGGGAAAAGGAGGTTTTTTGGCAACAAAGTGTGTAAAAAAGTTAAGCAGAAAAGTGGTAGGTCACAAACTTGTCAGGAAGAGTAAAAGTGACAGTGCTGCAATTAACTAAATTAGACAGGTGTGTTTAGTCTAAAAGGATACAATTAATTACGAATGAACTTTTGGTAAGGCAGCAGCTTTTAAATGGACACAGAATGGACACTCACACAACAAAAACAGCAATGGCTTAATCGATTATTTATCAGTTGGAATTTCAAAAATGAGAGCAAAAAGTAAACAGATTTTTTAACAACAAAAATCAAGCTGTATAATGAACTGGCTTCACCAATGGATCATCATCGATCATCAACGACTGACCTCAAAAAAAGTTGCGGTTATAACACATTTGAATCTGACTTGTTCACTTTTAGTAATTGTTAGTGATTGATTTGTTCAGCGTGTCACTTTCTTCATTCTATTCAACGTCTGAAAGTTTGGCTTAGCTCATTCACAAAAACCACCCGTTTTTTGGATTTTTAGACTAAACAGAAGGATTCAAAGTGCTGCTGCTCTAGAGCCGGACAAAAATGTCTTTAATGATTGAAATGCCTGCCTTTGTCAAGTGCCGACTGTCACTCTCGTTCGTTTTCTTGCTGTCTCGGAAGTACAAAGCAGTTTTATAGCAATTTAGCTGTCGTCTTTTTTCGGTCTGTCGTCTGTTTGTTCTTTTTTCCACTGAACTAGACAGTTCTCTGACAATTGTCGGCGTCTTTTTTCTTATCAAAGAAGAAGAAGAAAAGCAGAATACGACTATTATTGCCGCTGAATAAGAAAAGAGAAAAAAGGGAAAAGAATGAATTGAGCGGGTGCGTCCCGGCCTGCTTCTAGCGTTTGTACAGAAGAAAAAAATTCTTCTGTTCACTGAGATTGTGAATGTAGAAAAAAATTCTAGTGTCTGATTCAGTGTTTGTGTGTGTGTGTGTGTTTGTGCGCCTCGTTGACAGTCAAATCTTTTTTGTCCGCTGTTTTAGCTTTAGCTTTTTCCGGGAAACTCGGGTAATAATTTTTCGGTTTTGTTGTTGCTGCTGGTGTTGCTGTTTGAAAATGTGCTATCTCATTGGGCAAAAGTCAGAATGAACTCTCCGATTTTGTATTTTTTTGCGTTGGTTCAGAATTTCAGTGAAAAACGAAGAGTTGAAAAAATTGCAGAAGAATTAAAGTTGAAAATTGGCAAAGTTGACAGTTGTCAAGTGGCAATGTGGCAAATGATCAATGATGATGATGATAATGATGAACTTTTGTGCGCATTGATTCAAATGAGAAGAAAAATGAGAATTGAAAGCCAAAATTGTAAATGTTGAAGAGCTGAGATGGAAAATTTTGGCAAAAGAAGTTGACGATGAGTTGAAAACTAATCGATATTCGATTGTACAGAAAGTTGCTGCTGGTGATTAAGACAAAGTGCAGGACAAGATGTGCTGATTCTGATAATGATCAGAAAACAGCAAAAAAGTCAAAGTTGAAATTGGAGTTCAGAGCAGTGACAAAAAACAGGACACAAAACAAAATATCGATCAGTTGAAAAAGAAGGAAAATTGAACGAATGAATTTTGCAATGATAATAATCAGTTTGAGTTCTGTTTTTTGTAGTGTTCATCAGCATCAGAAGGGCAAAAAAGAAAAACACTGAATTCTTTATCTGTTTTTGTTTCTTTTCACTAATTTGCTTTTTTATTGCTTTACGATGCTGAACTGCAGAGACGGAAGCAGTCTGAATCGGTTTGAATTAATTTGGTTGTATATCTTCTTCCTCTTTTTTTCTCCTTTTTCTTCTGCCGTTGCTCAGTCCGTCATGAACTTTGTGCTTTCACATCCATTAAATGTGCATTAACATTATTGGATTAAATGAATGGTCTGGTCTGTCTGTTTGCTTTGATGTGGAAGTGGTCGTCGTCTTCGTGGTGGGCACTTTTCTTAGTTAGTCGCAACTCTTTCTTTTTCTTTTGCTGTTTTTTTGTCCCTTCTTTCAGTTAGTTGCCAACAGTGACAACAGGTGGCAGGCAGCAAAAAAGTTGTCAAGACTATTCGTCCTCTTCTTTGCTGTTTTGTTGCAGTGTGCCTTCTCTTTAATTAAGGTTAAAGAGAGAGAGAGAGAAAGAGAGAGAGAGAATAAATGTTCCGTTTAAAAATTAATTTGAACGATGTCAGGAAGAGAGAAGAGCAGTTCAATTAAGGTGAATGAAGGAGAAGTTGAAACATAGTTTCAAAATTGTGCTGTTTGACGGAAATGGGAAACTATTTTGCCCCCTCTTTTTCTTCTTCAGCACAAAAACGGAAAATAACTTTTGACAATTTTGTTCGGTTGTTGCTGTTTTGCATGACTACGATGACAAGTTCGTGTATGTCATGTGCCAAATGCTAAATATTTTGTGTACGAGAGAGGTGTCGCAAGAAAACTGACAGCAAAAACTGGCAGCAGCAAAAAATGTGCGTGAAAAAAGTGGTTTGAAGAAGAAGGTGCCGGCAAAGGAAGAAGATGACAAAGATGACAGGCACTGAGCTGAAGACGTGGTAAGTGCATTAAAAAGTAGATGAAATGATGATGAAAATGAGAAAAGAAAAGGGCACAAATGACAACGAGCTGTTTTGTTCTTAGTGCAGTGCAATGCTGCTGCTGCATTTGGTGCTGGTTTGGTTTGGCGAGTGAAAAATTAATAAGCACCTCACGATCAGTTTGTGTGTGTTTGGGTAGTTTAGTAGTAAAATAGTAGGTCGAGGGCTGCCCAAACAATACCAAAGTAAAAGAGAGAAAACGAAGGGACAGCCGACAAAAAGTATTTGCAGTGGAGCAAAAACAGGAGCTGGAATGACAAGGCAATACTTTCACCCCAGAATGTTTGCCCGCTTTTTTCCCTTTTCCTCTTTTTTCAGTCTAGTAGGTAATTAACATTTCATGCTGCAGCTGCTGCTGTGTTTTTGCTGAAAACGTTGTTTTGTACAGTTGAAAATTTGGAACACTGTGTGTGTGTGTGATGCGATGCAGAAAAAGAAAAAGATCGCCAGTGAAAATCTGAGTGCCAATGATGTGAAAAAGAAGTAAAGCTTTTGACAATCGAGTTTTTCAAAACCGATTGGACAGCTCTTCTTGACAGTTTTTGTTGCAGTGGGCAGTTTTCCGATTTTTCCTTTTCTTATTTCACCAACCCAATCTGAGTGACTGGTCAGCGGAAGCTGAGCGACTCAATCAAACACTGAATGAGAAAGTGAGAAAGTGTGCCAGTGTGCTGCTGCTGCTGCTTCTGTGTCAATATTGCACATCGGTTTCCTTCTTCTCTTCTTGGCAAGTAAACAAAGACCACCAAAACGGGAAAAAGAAGAGTAGCATTTCCTCAGCTTGGCACCTTCCTGAGCGAAAGAAGAAAAAGAGCAAACAAGCTGCAGCAGCTTTTCCTTCTTGGCCACCCAACAGTTCTAATTGAACAAAGATTGCTGTTTGATGAGCTGCTGCTGCTGCTGCTGCCGTTGCATTAACTCACTGGCAATTGGCAATGCCACAAAGAAGAAGAAGAAAAAGATGTGGTGCATTAACCGATTGGCATTTCTTCTTTGAATGGTGCAATGAATGCTGCTGAACACAATTTTCTGATAGCATCAAGTGCAAAACAGTGTGAGGACAAATTACGACGACGACATTGATGTTGATGATAATGGTGTGCTGCTGATGCTAACATGGAACTCCCCTTATTTATTATCTTTTCAGTAAGGGTAAAATGGTGATGGTGATGATCATCATCAACAGTCAGTTGATCAGTTGTCGAGATAAGAGGATGCTGCTGCTGCTGTTTTCGTCTTAATATGCAAATTTGTGATGCAGTGCACTTTTACTTATGCAAGCGAAGACCAATTTGTGTGCACTACTGCAAATGCACTTTTGAGTTGATGCACTTTCAATTAAGATAGCAAAGAGTAGAGAGCAGGGCAGGGGGACAACACGAAAATGAAAGTGAAAGTGAAAGGTGCGCAATCTTTCTTTTTCTTTCAGGAGAAAATTTCCCTAGTGAGTAATGTATTTGCAGAGTTGAGTGGAACAAAAATGTAAAAGGATTTCCCAGAAAAAACGGGGGCAAGCGAAAAATCAATACAGTGAAGCCATCTTCTTCTTCTTCTTCTGGTCCTCTGGCTCAAAATGCTCTCAAAATCTTAAAATGCTTCAGTTTCAAAAGGAAAAAGAGAGAAAGTAAAGAGAGCTTTGACTTTTTCTTTGCTTTTTGTTTGAGTTGCTAGAACAGCAGCAAAATAAAGTCTGCAGTTTGAACAAAAAGCGACGGAGACGGCGACGGAAATCGATTAGCGAGCATAAGCAGATTTGTTCAGATTGCGAGGTCGATGCTGCTTTTACTCTGTTTCTAAGCTTCTTTGTTTCTTCTTTGGTTGTGTGTTTGTTTGTTGCTGTTGCAGGTTTACGTTAGATGCAAGAATAAAGTGTTTTTTTTCAAAGACAGACGTAATGAGAATTAGGCGTGCAATGGTGACAATGTGATCAAGTGAAAATGAGAGTAAATAAATAAAAACGAACAAAAATGTTTTGTTGTATACTTTGTTTCACGTTGGTTTAGTTATGTGTCTTTAAAATTAGCGTTTGGTAAAAATAAATCAAAAAGAAAAGAAAGTGAAGATGAGTTCAAGGCACAAAACAGCACAAAATCAAAACAGCAGTAGAATCAGCCACCAGGTAGCAAAACAACAGTAATAAAAGTCGAAAGCATACAACCAAAACAGTGCAGAAACAGTGTGTACTTTTTCAGTAAATCGCGGCAACAAAGTAGTTGTGCGGGGATTCTCTCTTTTGGCGACTGACTGACTAACTGACGACGACGACGGCAGAATTGCAAGCTCTCTCCTTCTTTCTCTTTATTTCTGCTAACTTGGCTTCACTCTCTCTCTCTCTCTCTTCATTCCATTGCCACACTGCTCTAGAGGAGAGAGTATACAGAATTTTCCTCTATGGGTTTTCAAAGAAAGAGAAAGAGAAGAAAAAGAGAGAGAGAATCGCCGATAATGTGTAGCAGCGGCAGCAGCACTGGAACAACAAATGAGCGCCAAAAGTAAAAGTGATGCTGGCAGAATGAGGGGAGAGAGAGCCGTCTGCAAGACCGCTTTTTCAGCAGCAGCAGCAGCAGCCGCCGAATCTTTAGCATCCTCAGCACACATGCGTCTTTGCCTTTCCAGAACTAGAATCCCCCAGAAGCAGCACGGAGGCAAAAAGAAAGCCCAACCGGTCTCTTTCTCTCTCTCTCTCTCTCTCTCTCTCTCTCTCTCTCTCCTGCTCTCTAATGTGGTACCACCAGGAATGGGATGGAATCGAGGATGAGAGCCGGAGAGAAGAGCCAAAGCTTTAAGGCCCCGAAGTTCGTTGAACACTCTCTAACATTCTCTTAAATTTTGGGACTTTGGGCGCCTGCGTCAAGCTAATAGTAGTGGTGATGCTACGTGCTCCTTGTTCTTATTTTTCTTTTCTTTTTCTGTTCTTTTTCTTAATGCGACAGCAGGGAAAATCTTAAAGACAAAAAAGGTACACCAAGACTGCCACTTTTGACTTTTAATTTAAAATCACAGAGGTAAGTTTTTTCTTGCTGTTTCTGTTTTAATGATGGTCAGCAATGATGGAAAATCAATCGGAAAAAGCGTTGTTAAAACCTGCTGTAAAAAATGTAGAAATCAAACTGCTAAAAGTGATTTTTGATTGCTGCCGTAGTGATTGTTTCCGATTGAAAGCAAACAAAACTGGCAGGCAGAAAACTCTGCACAACAAAAGAAACTAATATAAAAATAAAATAAACGGTTTGACTAAAAACGGCGACAAAGGAAATGGCAATTTAACGATTAAAAAAATTAAATGGGGACATTGCACTACTACTGCTGCTGCAACACACTCACACAAAGAGCCGTCATATATTAAATGATTTTTATAGTGCTTCATTTTAAAGGAGAGAAAACTGCTAATTTGCTCTTTTGAAACGTTCTGTCCGTCAAAAAACAAACTTTTTAAAACGACCCATAAACGACCCTAAAACTAAACGCTTCAATAGCTTCACAGTAAATTTTATGAGCTTCAAAAACCTTCAAATTTTTTTCTTGAAATAAAAACCTTCATCAGCACAAAAAATTAAGGACAGAAAAAGAAGAAAAAAAGTCAACTTCAGCAATTTATCGGCAATCCTTTCTCTATTTTTTCAGTCGTTTTAGGCAGCTTATCTTGTCGTAAAAGGAAATTTGTGTGAGTGTTAGTCAGAAAGAGTTCCTGGAGTTTTTCAGCATTTTATTTTGTTTTAATTCACCCTCCAACATTGTAACCTCCTCTCTGGCCACACACACACACACTTTAAAACCATTAATTTGCACACATAATCTCCTTCCCTTTCTCTGCTTTGGCATTTGTTTCATTGTCTCTCTCTTATTTTTTTTTCTTTTGAAGCACAGTGTACAACACAGTAGCAGCAGCAGCAGCAGAATAGTTGCAGTATAGTCACTGATAAGAGCTTTGCGGTGAGTTCTCTCTCTCTCTTGTGTTTGCAGGCTGAGGATGTTCAACATTCTCTTTGCATTAATGTTTCCAGTTCGAGAGTTCGAGAGGTAGAAACTGTGATGTGATGTGATGTGATGTGATGTTATATAGGAAACGAACTCTCTCAAAATGGGAACAGAAGACGCCGGTGAAGAGGCCATGGTCACCGGCAGCGATGAAGAGCAAGAGAAAAAAGAGGAAGAGGAAGAAGAGGAGTAAAAAGTAGAGAATTTGTCAAACTTTTTTTTCCTTTTCCTACTTTCTCTCAGGTGAAGGTTGCAGCTGCTGCTGCCTTCATCTAGGGAATTCATCTGCTCAGAAGAGCAACAGAAACAAAAACAAAACAGTACAGAGAATTTAACAGCAACGGCGATGCACAAACTAAAATTTTGCTTTTAAGAAGAAATAAACGAGGAAGTAAAGTGCATTACCACCACCACCGCCACTAAAAAGTACTCCTAAAGTAAAAGTCAATTTAGCCAAGTTTTTTCCGCCTGATCAGTTTGGCTGATGAATTGCAGGTCAATAGAATCTCAACAACATAAAATGATAATGATAAAAAAGCATTTGCAAATTGGACCAAAAAAACAAAAGAGACTTTCATTTTTTATTTAATCTACTTTTATGTTTGAGTAGTTTTTTGCAAGAAGGGTTTTTAGGGTAAAACAGTTTTTTTGCTAAGGAGTATTATTTTCTAGTTGTTGTCATCCGTCATCGATCTAATCGATTAGTTTTTGGCAGTGGTCAGGGAATTTTCTTTTTTCTATTTTTTCTCTAGTTAACGGTAATTGTCATCTAAGAGTATAGGGAAAGAAGGCAACAGTGTCAGTGACTAAACCTAACATTTCCAAAGATTTTTCTCTTTTCTTATATTCCCTTTTTACACTCACATTTTCAAATGAGACAAAAAAGCAAAACCTGAAGGAAACGGTCAGTACGGCAAAAAAGATCGATAGCCAAACAAATGTGTGTGTGCGCCTTGCCCACTTCACGTTTTGTATTGGAAAAAGAAGGACATTAGAAAAATATAAAGCTGTAGCCCATTTGATCTGCTGCTATTTATTGGGCAAAAAAATACAAAAAAACTGGCTAGATAAAAAGCCAAATTAGCTATAAATAAGAAGAGAAAAAATTATAAATTGCCAACAAAAAGATTTTCAAATAAAAAAATGACCAGTGGCAACTGATGATTATGGTCATCATCATCAGCAACAGAATTGAGAATGAAAGGCTAACAAAATTAACAATGCGGTTTTAAAAAATAAAAATAAAAAATACAATGTAGTCTTTCTAAACTTGCTATACAAAATGTAAAAACTGTTCAGAAAAACCAGACAACAAAAAAAAGTAGACTAAAACAGACAAATGAGACACACAGGCAAACGGGCGTACGTGAACTTTTACATTAGCTGCTGCTTTAGTTTAACTTTTTTTCTAGCAAGAGAAAAAAATTTAGGCCGAGGTGGTCAAACTAGGGAAACTAAACTAAACCAAACAAAGCAAATCGGCAAGTAGCAGCATCTAGGCTTCATTGAGATGAATTGAAAGCCACACAAATGTTGCTGCCTCCATTTTTTTCCTTTTTTCTTTTGTACAGCAGCCAAACAACAACAACCAATGTAGAAAAAAAAGTACAATTTATTATCAGCAAAAAAAGAAGAAAAAGAAAGCCGGAGGTGGAGAAAACGAGAGTGGTGAATGAAAAAAAAGAATAAAAAGAGAAAAAAGTACACTGAATATCAAATGTGAAGGTACCACTATTTTTTTGGTTAGAGCAAACAAATAACTAAAATTTATCGTTTCAAAAACAGTGTGATATTCAGACTGTTTTTTCTAAAACACCAAATGCACGCACAGGGTGGCAAGATTTAAAACACCTTTTTAAGCAAAGAAAAAAGCAATAAAAAGTAATTGCCACCGATATTTATTAGACAGCAGAAAAAGAAGAAGACATTAGGAGACATTTTAGAAACTTAATATTACAACTGGATAGTCTAAACTGTGTGGTCTCAGCTGGCCAACAATAACAACATCAATATCAAAAGAAAAGTAGCGCAATTGACTGACAAACTGACCTTTTCTCTTGCTCAATTTTTCTAGTGGCCGCCAGGGAATACTTTCACTTTATGCAGGCAATATTCGAAAAATGAAATTAGTGCGCATAAAATTAAACACACATTTCTCATGCCATTGTTGTGCATCACTTGAGGGAGCTGAGGAGGAGCAGTGCTCAAGTGCCAGCACAAATTGCCCGTTTCACAAAAGCAATTTAATTGTGTGCAGGAAAGCTAACTTTAACTTTTGAGTTTTGAAACAAAGATTTTTTGCTATAAATGCGAAAAATTTTAGGTCCTGGGGCCACTCTGTTTGTAAAAAAAGGAAAATAACATTCCCGGTCCGGTCCAACTAGAAAAAGTCATATATCATCAAAAATTTAAATTTGATTTCTACTCTTTACAGCCAAAGTCTTTTTTTGTTGCTGGTGTGTTGACTAAAGTGAAGTAAAGTGAAGAAAAAGCTACAAAATTAAATTGCTGCATTTATATTGGAGAATTTGCAAGTTTAGAGCAGAACTGGGCAGAAACAAAAATTTACATTTATTTCACTAGCACTTGCACTTTTTTCCACTTTTTTTGCTTCTCTGAATCAAAACGCATCAAATCAAATACTCTGCTGTATCTCTTTTCTGATGTGTGTGGCTGTATTTGCAAAAGCAAATTGAGCAAACACACTGAACACACACACACACATTTATAAGCACAATTTAGCAAGTTAACGTAATTGCGTTTTAAAATTGTAAAAAAAATTTTAAACAGTGTGAACAAAGTACTTTTGCTTTTAAAAATTAATCTAGAACTAATTGGCCGTGTCAGACATTTTTAGAAAGTTTTTTTATCTAAGCTTGTACATTTCAAATGAATGAATTTCTCCATTCATTGGCACTAAAAAGAACTGCACTGCCACCTTACGCTAGACATTGAAAGGTAGTTCTTGTGAACCATTAGTGAAATGAGAGCACTCAATCAATTTCAGAGATTTCAGAGGAGTTGTTACAGTGTGCACTTCAATCTGGTTGTTTATCTTTCCCACAACTGCCTTTTTATTTACCGTTTTGTCTACCTGACTTCAGGCGGTAAATGATAACGAGAAAAAACAATAAAAAAAAGTCTCGCTAAAAAGATTTTAGTGCTTGATTTAGGTCAATGATAGCTACTTTTACACAAAGAAAAAAATGATTAAATGCATAATCGTTATACAAAAAAAGCACTCAGTTTTTTAAATAAAAAATCTAAAAAGTAAACAATCACTTTTTTTATTAAAAATCATTTTCAAAAGCTCACTGAAATAAAAAACTGATTACCCAAGTTTTATCCTCTTACTCAAACTAGAGCACGATAATTGTAATTAATAATGCAAAAAAAGATAAAAGAAAGATTGAAACGACATTCACTGTTTATTTTGGCTGCTAACGAAAACGATGATGAGAATGAGGATGAAGTTGAAGATGAGAAAAAGATGAGAAAAAATTGAAAAAGCTTTTTTGGCGCGTGCCAGCACTTCTCCTCATCTTCTCTTGAGCTCTCTAAATTAATTACACAGCAGCAGCAGCAGCACAGCAAAAAACTAACTACGACTTGTGTTTTGTATTGTATTGTAGTAATGTTGTAATAAAAAACGACGATGATGGCAGACTGTGGCAGCAAAAAAGTAGAACATTTGCTTGCAGTTTTGACTTCAGCAGCAGCAGCTGCAGAAAAGAGAATACGAACAAGCATTCATCATCATTAGTCGACAATGCAACTGCAAGAGGACACACACAGAAAAAAGAGGAAGCCGGAATCGCATTTCAAATTGCAATTCACATAATACTACTACTGCAACAAATGCCACTACTACAAAACAGAGACATCATTTTTCTAGTCTTTCTTTCTTTCTTTGCGTGACTTTCAATTACTCTGAATTTTTATCTGTCTGTTCAACTTTCTTGTTCAGTTTTAGCTTTTGCTGATTGCTGCGCCAATCTTTTAGATTGTGTGGAGACAGTGTGACAACTTGAAGAAAAAAAGAAAAAATTTTGGACAATGTCAACTGAGCTTGTTTAAACTTTAAAACACTGCCCCGCTCTGTGCGCTCAATTAATTTATCGTGTCTCCTTTTTTCTGTGCTCAATCTAAAAAAAGTTTAGTGTGTGTGATTGTGTCAATGGTTATAAGGCTAATAAATAAAGCAAAAAGTACAGGCGTGTTTATTGGCAAAACCTAAATAATGGCAGTGATCCGCTAAAAAGGGCAAACTCATAAATAGCAGCAGCAGCAGCAATCAATTGAAATGGTAATTGCGGCCAATTACCACCAAGCTAGTTTATTGTGAATTGCTGAACTGCTGTGACATTAATTATCTTTGCCTGTTTTTGCTCTAAAAAATAGTTTACAGTTTGTTGACAAGGGAGGAAACAACGTTTGTTCTGGTTCTTTGCTTTGCTGAAATTTCCAGTGCGCCAGTGATGCCATAAAAAAGTAGTTCTTTTTTATTGATTCAAAAACTAGGGCGCAACAAATTGAGCAGAAAATAAAAAAAATGTGTGGACAAATTCAGAGATTTATTAACTTGAGAAAAAGAGAGAAAAATCCTTACTTTGCACTGACCATTCAGTCACATCTTTTTCTCTGCATTTCAATGCTCTCTAATCTAAAAGACAAACATCCAGTGTGTCAAATGTGTCATAGTGGCGGAAAACAAATAGCGTAGGGAAGAAATTGCACTGTAACAATTTGATTCTCAAATATTGAAAAGGGCAACAAAAAAGACGAGTCTCGAATTTATCGCACTCATATTTCTTTTTCAACTTTGTCAACGTTATCAATTAATTTTGAGCACTACTTACAAATTGGCAACTTTTTTCTCTCAAATAAATAAAAACGAGAAAATTATTTCACACAACAGAAAAAAGAGAATCCTAGTTCCAAGTTGAAAGCGCCGACAGTAGATGTCGACGGCATAGCTGCAGCTGCAGCAGCAGCAGCAGAACACACTGAGCAAAGATAGTAGTAACCAAAAGAATATTCTGCTTTTACCTCACACAAAACTCTATAGAGCTGCTGCTGCTGCTGCTATATGCTAAGCATAAAAAATTCTAAGTAAAAAGGGCAGTAGCAAAAAAAGGTAACAAAATAAACAACACAAAAGAAAAAAGACAGGAATGTCCAAAAATGATGGGCACAGGTATCAGGAATTGGACTTTGGTGATGGACATTGAGACATAGAATTAGAACTTACACGATACTCTGCATTGAACTGTAGCTTCGCAGAGCGGGCGTATTGCCCCCGCCCATAAAAGAGTGATGGTGGTGTGCAGGCCCATCAACCTCGAGTGAGGATCAGCCGGCGCCGAGAGGAACATGGCCATCGCCTGGCCGGGCCCTGGTCCCCTGCATGCCGCCCTGCATTCCGCTGCGCATGTTATCCGGGCCACCTTGCTGGAAACCGGGCAGGCCCAGGCCGTAGGCGCCGTAGGTGGAGCAGAAAGCCATTGTGGTGGTGGTTGATAAGGTTGTTGATAAGTTTGTTGAGAAGAAGATGAGAATTCGGTAGAAGAGGTGGAGGAGGTGATGATATGGTCTAAACAATGTCAATGTTTTTGGTGGTCAAAAGAAGAAGAGGAGGATGATCGGTTGCAAAATTCGGTGTTGATTCAGATCACAAGAGATTCACACAGCTCAAGATTAGTATTTTTTCAGGTTTTCATCACAGGAAAGAGGAAGGAGGAAAGAGGGAGGGATTTCAGAGGAGTATAATTCATCATTTGCAGCATCTTCAGCATTCTTCGCCGTTTTCTCTTCCACCACCAGCGATCATTGATGACAACAACAACAACAACAACAGCCGTCATCATTAGCAGTTGTCATTGTTGTTGTGAGTGGTAAAATTGCTGATAAAGATGATAATGATGATGATGATGAATAATAGTTTACTGATGATGACACACTAATGGTCATTGTGTCATCAAAGTGAGGCAATGAGACAGAAAACAGAAGAACAGTTATTTTGTTGCTGATAATCAATTGATAAACAGCTGCTGCTGCTGCTGCTCCAGCTGATGATTGTTGATTGTTTATTGAGCTTTGCCTGACCACACCAACATTAGCGACAACAATCCGTCTTGATCATCGCCGGCGTTTTGAGACAAAAATGTGCTGATAAAAAATGATAAAAAATAAAATTGACCAGTGGCTACTTCAATTGATGATGATAGTGGTGGTGGTGGTGGTAATTGTGATGAATGATGAATGATTTACTGTGTGTCTACTGCCAACTTTGTACAGCAGCAGGTGAAAGTTTGTACGACCGTGAAGAGAGTGAGTCAAAGAATCCTGCTGTCCTCAAATTCCACCGGTAATATATTTTTCTCCTCCTCTTCTTCTTTGACCTTCTTTTTCTGCTGCTGCTTCCTCTTCTTCCCTTTTTTCTGGTTTTCTAGCATAAAGAATCATTTCATTTAGAGCACATTTACTTTGGGGAGTTGAGCAGAGACAGAGACAGCAAACAAGGAGGAAGAGTCATCGAATGGAAAACATTAGCGTTGAGTCAATAGAGGATGATGGCGGTGGTGATGATGTCCTCAATGTGAACTCCTTTTCAGTGTGTTGACAGACCTCTTTTTTTACTGAGCTTTTCTTTCATTTTCCTTCCGGTAAATCAGTTTTTCCGCCATCCGCTTTTGAATCTTTGTGACTTTTTTTTATTAAAAAGCAGTGTAAAAGGAGGATTTTCCTTTCTTTTTTCTTTTCAACCTTTTTCTATGAGCCGGCCATTTTGTAACTCTGTTTTTTAACAAGGTTGTAGTGGTGGTGGTAAATGAAGGACTAATTAAAAAGTGGGGTGGTTCAAGAGAATTAATCAACGTGTAAAAGGGAAAAAAGAAAAGAGATATCAGTGCTGCCGGCACCGCCAATAAACAGAAAAACAGACAGAGAAAAAGAAAGCTTTTGAAAAAATTATATCATTTCATTTAGTTTAGCAAAGAATTCATTAGTGAGTGGGTTGATTAGCAAGAAAAGAGACAAAGATGATAAAAAGGGAAAATTTTCAATTTGAACAGAAAGCAAATTTATTAATGACAAACAAAAATTATTCTTTCTCTAAATTCTCTCATACATTTTATTCAGTTTTTATTAAAAATGTTCAGTTTGTTCGTTGAAGGTTCCTCTCTAATCAAATATTTGCAATGTATTTGGTAAAACAAGGTACAGTCATAACAGTGTATTAAAATTGTGCAAAATGTGCTAATCAACGCAGCAATTCAAATTGAATCGTTTTCGAGTGTTTTTCTCTTGAAAAAAACTTTATTGATTTTTAATTTTTGCAGCAGAAATCGTCAACAATAGACTGAAATAAAAGTTTTTTTGTTTTGCTGCATGTGTTTGTGGCTTAATTTGATTTTTATGAACTATTTATCACCATATCATTGTTTGCAATTCACAGTAAAAAATAAATTAATTTAGAGTAAAATGTCTTTTTACTTTTGCTTACTCAGTGGGCGTCTCACTCAGTAATTATCGATTTAAATAATATTTAAATAAAATAAAAAATCAATTAAAGACAAAAAAGTCAATAATATTGACAAGTTCCTTTTCCGGGACTAATCTATTAACTTTTCATTTTAAAAACAACTTTTTTGCAGATCATTAATGAGAACAAAAAAAGTAATATGCCACCAGAAGGTTTAGTCAAAAAAAGCACAGTTATTAAAATTGATGATCATACAATTTGACAATAACAAATTAAGCGGCAACAATTTAACAGAATTTTAAAAACTAAATTAAAAAGCACCTTCCGTCAACAACAGCAGTGTGAGTGCAAGTACAGTGTGAAACTAAAAAAATTAAAAGTAAAAATAGCAAAATAAAAGTTATTCACTCAGTACTACTACTACTGGAACTATTCAGCAGCAACTGAAGCATTAATTACTGGCAGCCAAATTAGACTTGTCACACACACACACACACACACACACAATTGCCTGCCACTTCTACTTTTCACACATTTTCTGGAAAAAGTCCTCCTCTTACATTTCAAAGTAAGTCAAGTTCTTCTTCTTTCTGCTCACTCACTCACTCACTCCTCATTTGGCTCAATGGGCTAATTGGACGACAGCAAAAGAGTTGACTATTCTGTCAACTACTCTGCTTCTAAACTCTTGAAAAAGAAAGAAAGTGACACTCAAGTGGAGAGTCGTTTGTTACAAAGACAAAAAGGAGGAGAATAGATAGAAAATAAAAATCTAAGAGTAAAATGTGAACAAAAGAGCTAAGTGAAACGACGCTACAGCGGCTGCTGATACTCGAGTTGTTGTACAAGAAGTATTGTACAGAGCATTTTTGTTTCTGCACATCTTCTAGAACCTTAAAAACACATTAAACAATTTTACTTTTTTAACTTTTAGCCATTTTACATTTCCAAGGCTAGGCTGGATTTTTTTCAACTGATAGCTTGGCAGAAATTTTTTATTTTGTCTGTTTTAAAGTTTAATAAATCAAATGAATGAAATTATTGTTTTTTTTGCTGAATGGCACAACTTTTGCAAAACTTTTTTATTACTTTTTTAACAAAAGTAATGTCCTGTTGATATCTTTACATTTAAGTTTTTTTAATATAAAACAATAAGTTTTTGAGTAGAAAAATATTGATGCTAATGTCGGCATCACTTTAACAATCAACAAAAATTACTTGCAACAAATTAAACACAAAAAAGTTGCAAAACATTTCAAATAATAAAGCACTTTTTTACACAAATTGTGTTTGTTTTTGACAACCTTATTAACATAAAGTTGCCAAAAAAACATTTTAAGTGGTTTTGACCGAAATGTAGAAAACAAAAAAATGCTTTTTGACAAACACTCAAAAAAATAGAAATTTTTGTAACAAAAAATGTTGTTAAGATATAAATGCTAATGTAAATGTAACTGCCTATCATCATCTTAAACTTTTACAAAAAAAATTTCAGCAAAACACAAGCCTAGTTTTTCATTTCAGTTTAATTTAATGTCAAATCATCAACAACAACTGCAGTAATATTACAAAACCACAAAAAAACAATAAGTCATTTTACTTGTGCAGAGACACACAGGTAATCTGAGGCAATCAATTCTGTTGTTTTTTTGCTTTTTGACTTCTATTAAGCAAACAAACATTTTATATTGAAAACACTGGTAAATCCGTTTTTCTCCAGAAAAACCAGTATCTAAGTAATCTATCAAGCAAAGTTTGCAATAAGCGAGAAAAAGAAAACAACCTTGGTTTCCATTTAAAATATTGGAAAACATACTTTGCATTTTATTCAACACAAACACACAAACAAGTTTAATATTCTGTTTCATTTTGTAAAACTTTTCTATTTACTAGTATTTGTTGTCGTACATTGGAAAACTTTTTAGTTTAATAAATTAAAAACAAAATAAATTGTTGTTGACATTCTCATTTCAAAAATATAGAAATTTATTTAAAATGCAAAAATTTTGATTATTATTTAAATTACAAGAGAAATTTAAAAACATTTTTCAAATAATTTTAGTACTTTTGAAAAATTTGTTTTGTTTTTTTGAAACCTTTTTAAAATTAACATTAATTTTACAAAAAAAATCTTAAAGGGTTTTGAGTGAATTAGAAATCAAATTATTGTTTTTTGCGAATCACAACTTTTAAAATTTTTTAAATTAATTTTTAACAAAAATGTCCTGTAATGTATCTTTTACATTTAATTTTTTTAAAAAAAAAAATTTTTAGTAAAAAAAGCTAAGTTTTCATTTCAAATCCAAAAAATTTATTGCAACAAAATTTAAAACAAAAAATTGCAAAACCAAAAAAAACACTATTTTTAACTTGTGTTTTTTTTTGACAAACATTAACTAAAAGGCCAAAAAAACATTTTAAGTGGTTTTGACTCAAAATTTAGAAAACAAAAAAATCTTTTTGAAAACACTAAAAAATAGTTTTTGTCAAAAAACAGTTTTTAAGTTAAAACTAATTTAAAGTAATGTTTCATTTAACGAAAAAAAAAGAAAAACCCAACCTAGTTTTTTTTTCCCTTTTTTAAAAATATCAAAACAACTTGCATTATTCAAAAAACAAAAAAAACAATTAATATTTTCTGTGCCAAAAATTTGAAAACTTTTTTTTTGCTTTTTGTTCTATTGGAAAACTTTTTAGTTTAATAAATTAAAAACAAAATAAATTGTTGTTGACATTCTCATTTCAAAAATATAGAAATTTATTTAAAATGCAAAAATTTTGATTATTATTTAAATTACAAGAGAAATAAACTAAGAAAATTATTGTAAATTAGTAAAAAGATTTGTTATTACAAATGACAGCAGCAAAGATAAACAAAAAGAAAACTAACACTTTGACACTCTGACACAAAGAGAAAAACAAAATCAGTCAAAAATAATAATGAAGCCAAAAAACGAGATTTTTTAGACAGTCAAGAAAAGCAGACAGATTTTCTTGAATGCATCACACACAAGACATCTTGGACGTTAAACAGAGAAAACAGAGACAAGACAGATAGACAGCTACAAGATTGCGGCCATGTTTTCCGTCCATCAAACAGTCTTGTTAGTTTTATCCTGTATTTTTATTCCGTTCTTTTTTCTTTTCCCGCCGATTAATCGGCCAGTTACCCAATTACAAAGGAAGGAAGGGAAAAAATCGACCGCACAACAAATCTCACTGAATGTTCACTTTCCTGCATTGCATTTTTGTTTTGTTTTGTTTTGCTTCGCACTTCATTGGTCACCATCATTTGCCTGAGTTGGCTCATTGATTTATTTTTGTAATAAATTTAGCTGTTAAACCTTTTTTTGGGGCTAAAAAAGCAGTGCAACACATCACTTGCTAGTGTTAAGAAGAAAAAGACCTGATTAAGAAATTGTTATTACTTTTTCGATTGCAAGCACAAAACACACACACAGACGATTAGGCAAGTGGCTCATAAAAAGCAGGCAAATTAATACCCTAAAGATTGGGAATTAGTTAGAAACACACAGTAGTTATCAATGACAGTTCTTGTGTTTTTGGCCTCCAAAAATATGAGCTATAAATAGAATGCCTCTTTAAACAACTCAATTGCCTGTCTTTTTTTCACTGCCAAACTCAATCGCTCATTTTAAAGCAACAGCAACAATTTTTCAACTCCAATTAAATGCTTATAAATCATTTCAACTACCAAAAAATGTTTGTCAAAATAAAATGTGATAAAGTTGTGGAGAACTCAATTTTAAACAATTTGGTTGCCGAGCAGCGGAATTTAAATTACACGCATTTTAAAGTAATTTAATATTCAGCAGCAAAATAAAAAAGAGGAATATTCAAAAAGGCAATTTAATGCGCCCACACATTTTGTTAGCTGTTTAGTTGGTTAGTTAGTTACATTTCCATTTCTGTGTCTATTCACTCAACTAACCGTACAAACAGTACATAAACCGTACATTGGTACAGCAGAAAAAAACTTGTCATCATCATCCGATTAATAATAGATAGCAAAAAGAAGAAAATGAAAAAGGAGGCAAAAAACAAAATCATAATATTCAGATGAGCAAATAAATTATGCTGTTCAGCGGTAAAGCGAATTAAGAGAAATTGAAGCCAGTCAGTTATTGGGGCAATTTGGGGCTCAATTTAGCGGCAAAAACTAAACTAAATTGACCTACTACTAAAAAGGTAATCAATGACTACCAAAAAGAGAGCGAATGAACAGCCAAACAGCAAAACAGCAGTAATCACCCTCAATTTGGTAATAACTTTTGTCCTGGTTCTCGTGGTCTAATACTCGTTTTGAAAAATTAGTTTGCAAGATTATATAGAACAAAAAAAATAAAAGTTTTCTTTTCAAGAGCAAAAATGAAACAAATAAAAAAATGGCTGTTGCTCTGTCTCTGTCTTTCTTTTTCTTTTTCTCCTCTTATTGTGTGCGTATATTACCGCCACTAAAAAGAAGGTATAATTTAATAAAGAGACTCTAATAGAAAAAACCGAAAAAGTTAAAGAGAGTGAGAAATCAGTAGGAGATAAAAGAACGCCAAATTGAAAAGGACTTCTTTTTTACTGTTTTGTTACCCCAAAGCAGCAACACAACAAAAAACACAGAACAAAAAAATATTCTGTTATTTTTGCTGCTGCTGCTGCTCCTCAACTCAATTGAATAATCGAAAATTGAGTAGAATATAATTAGCCTTCTTCTTCTTTGTTGTTGCTGCTGCTGCTCTAACACAACAAAAAATTGGCCACAATAAAAAAAAGATGAACAGTGCAATCAACTACCAGCAAGCAAAAAAAATCCGCCGTTATGAATAAAAAGTGAAACAGCTAAATCAGCTGACAGTATCATATCTTTGTTGTACTTTCTGTTTTGTATTTTCATCTTTCATTGTTACTTTCATTCTCTACTTCTCTTTTTCTCAATTACTACCTCAGACTGACAAACAACTTCAGGAGTTGCAGTGGCTGAACAATTATTTGTTTTGCACTTTGTACAAAGGAAAAAAGTGAGGAGTTGCAGTACAGTGCAGCACCATTTCCACTTCAAATGAATGGCCACTCTATTTTCCTACTCTCTTTTATTATTAATTTACTTAGCTTAGCTTTGCTTTGCTTTGCTTTGCTTTGTAGTTGCAGAGTAGTGAAAGCAATTCAACAAATTGCAAATTAACCTTTTCTCCATTTCTTCATCTTTTATCCTTTTTTCCTTTCTACTTTTCACCTGCCTATTTTTTACCTGCTCACAAGTTTTAAATTAGCTTTTTATGTATTTTGCTTTTGAGCTTTAGTGCACCAGAAATGAAACCTTTTTCTTTTTAAATTAACCTTAATAAATAAAATAAAATCAAGCACTGAACAGCTCAAGAAAAGTTTCATTTACTCAGTCATTCAACGTGGACATTGGTTTTTATTGGTTTTTTTTCAAAAACTCTCAAAATAGAAAACCGAAACCAAAGTAGACCTTCTGGGCTAATTTCAAGTTAATTACACAAAGACCGGAAGATTAAACATTTGCAGACTGCCTTTCAACTTTTCTCATTGAATTAAAAAGCTATTTTGTCAGCAGTATTTTTCCAACAGTAGTTCCATTGACGTCTAAAACGCAAAAATCAAACAGGAAAAAGAGCTGCTGGTTTGTAAGTTGAGAAAGAGATTTCCATTGCTCAAGAGAAGAAAAAGAAAAGAGCAGGAATGAATTAGTGAATGAGTAACAAGAGCAAAAGAGGGCAAAAAATAAAGTAAACGTTTGTAATGGAAAAACGAACAAGAGCTAATTGCTAAAAAATGATGATGGTAATGGTAATGGTGATGATGATGATGTTCTAGGGGATTTGCTTCTAAATAGAGAACAAAAATACAAAATTTAAATCCCCATTCTCAAGAATAAAAACCTTCCCCAGATTATTATGAAACCTTGAATCAACCTTTTGTTTTCTTTTTCACAAAAAAGAATATATTTTTAGCACCGTTTGTCAGACAGACAGTGCTCCCTTATTTCAATCTTTCCTCCCCACCCAAATCAAATGGCGTCTAAATCATGGCCTCTCTCTCTCTCCTCTCTCTCTCTCTCTCTCTCTCTCTCTTGATTACCATCATTATTCAGTCCCCCAAAAATAGCTTAAACTGTACAAATCCGCAAATCGTACACTCGTACTCTTATTTTGCTTGAACACGCTTGTTTATAGGCGTGTGCAAAGCAAAACAACTACGTTTTTTGGTAATTAGAAAAGTGGGGAAAAAAAGTTCAGAAAGAGAGTAATAAAAAAACAAACCAAGGTTGGCCAAACTAAAAAGAGCTAAATACAACAAAAAGTGAACCAGAAAAAGTGACATCAGTGCTCAAGTCGAGAAAGACGACGACGACGTGGAAACGAGGACCAGACTTAATTAAAATTTGCAGCTAAAACTACTACTAAAAAGAAGAAAATTTAAAATTTAAATGCAATTAAACAGTAGAGTCATTCATTCAGAAAGAGAGAAAGAGAGAAAGAGAAACAGTGAATGCACGTCACGAAACAGGAAATTAAAAGTGCAAATGAGTAGTTAAAGTAATTTCTAATGTATCAAGGATGACAGTAGTAAAACAGTGAACAGGAGATGAAAAGTTTTAAGATGCAAAGTAGAGCTGCAAAAACAAATGAGGAAATAATGGCTTCAAGAAGAAGAAGAAAAAGAAGAAATAAAGAAATAAAAACAGTGCACCAAAATCAGCGCGGATTTTGTGGCCTCTTCTTTGCTGCTGCTGCTGCTGTTTTAACTGTATCACTAAAACTATTTTTCCCCACTATTTTTCCTGGAAAACCTAAAACCTTTGACATGTCAAACGCTGCTAGGAAAGAAAGAAAAGCCGCCTGTCGTCTGCCTGTCTGATCGTTTAGCTTTTTTTCTTTCCCTTTTCCTTTCGATTCAATTTCACCACAAAACACAGTGTCAAGTCAGGACAAGACAAGGCAAAGAATGGGTTTGTTTTTCTAAACAAGCCAAACAAACCAACCAACCAACCAATAACAATCCTCTAGCAAGTAAATCCTCCATTTACTTTTCTTCTTTTTTTGTTTTCATCCTAAATCCGCCGTTCTATTTTATTTTACAAATCTTTCGTCCAGTCAGAAAACTTTTCTAACTGGTAACGTCAGCACACTTCACTTTTTGGTTTTTTTCTTGGCCGTCAGAGACAATTAAAATCAAGTCGTTGTACTTTTTAAATTGGTTCACTTTCTTTTTGCTAAAACAGTATTTTAATTTTTTTCTGTTAAACTCAATTCACAATTGATCAGTGCAGTTGATTGTGGTGATAGTTCAATTTAAAATTATAAAATCTAGCAATAAATTTTCTATCATAGTTTTTGTTAGAAATGTTAAAATGAAAAAAAATGAAAACTAGATTTAAAATGTCGCCGATGAAGTAAAGTGAGCGTACACAAAGGATGATAAGATAAAACAGAGCATCGGAGCAGAGTAGATCAAAATCTCAAACTAAAACAAAAAAAATTAATAAATTACAAATTTTTTCCCTAGCTTATTTGGTACAAAAAGATGAACGCCACTAATCTTTGCTCAAACATCGGCTGCTTGTTTGAAAAAAGACTTAAACCGGATCAGGAACTAAAACTGCAGCGACAAAAGAAGGAAACAGGAAAATTACTGGAGCATTTAATATGTCCCTCCTGTTTAACAGCAAGAAAAAAATTGCGAGAAAGGAATTGATAAGCGAAGATTGGTGCAAAGAAGAAGAGTAAATATAGAAACCAGGTCAGGAGAAGAAGAATAAAGAATAGAAAAGGAAAAAGGGGAAAAATATGACAAGTCATAAACAATAGACTAGCAAAAGCAGCAGCAGCAGTGACAAGTTTGGCTGGAAAGCGAGGTTTCTGAATTTAGAAGATAAGGCAAAGTGCAGAAAAAGGTTGGGCAAAAGAGTAAAAAGTCAAACAAATAATAAAATAAAATGTTCGCTAATTCACCCGTATCAACCACGTTCAGCACAACTGCAAACAAGTGCAGAAGTGGAAAAGCCTGTCAATATATAAACAGTAAAACAGAGCAGGACCAAGTAGTAGTTGAAGTAGTTAAAAGTGTCACTAAAAATTAGGTTGCCACTTTGTTGAGGCGACTTTGACAACTTTGACGCCACAATTCTACACTACAACTGTTTATTGCTCTGTTGATGCGTTTTTCTTGTTTTTTACTTTTTCTTCATTTTCTTCCTCTTCATAACTGCAACATCACAAATTGCATTTAAAGGAGGATACTGCGCACTTTTTTACTGCTTTTTTGAAACCAGTTTTTTTATCATCAAACATGTTTTAAAAAAATGTTAAAACACTCAATTCAAAAATTGAAAACACCAGCAAAGCAATACGGGCTGTGTCTGCAAAGTGAATTCAATTTTAGAAAACGCTACAAAAAACTTTTTTTGATTCGTAAATTGGTCTGGAAAAAAAGTTTGCACCTGCATCAGATCTAATTTTTGCACTCTAAAACACAACAAATACCCCTATTTTTATTTTGAAGGCCAACCAGCCTGTCAGTCAGTCAGTTTGCCAGTTTGCTTGCTGCTGTATAAAAAACAAACTCTGTTCAGACAATTCTCTGTACATTTGATAAGCACAATAATCAAAAAAATGTCCACAATTTCTCCTGCCGCCGTCTCCCTGACGACGCAGTTTCTAACAGTGGCCGTTCTGACCCTTCAACGGCAACTGCAGCACAACCGCGCCCTCCAGCGGACTACCGTCGACCCTGAGTATGACTTCATCGTGGTGGGCGGGGGCACGGCAGGCTGCCTGGTCGCCGGGCGACTTTCCGCCGCTTCCGCCGTACAACAACATGGACAACAAACTCCGCCCACTTCCCCAACTGTGCTTCTCCTCGAAGCCGGCGGACAATGGACGTCGTCCATGAGATAGTCGCCAATACGATCTACCAGGCGGCGATGGGCGGCGCCTGGCTCTACCAATCAGTGCCCCAGGCTCACTCTTGTATGGAAAAACTTCTAATTTTAAATTTTTTTTTAAATTTTGAAATTATTTTAACTTTCTTTTTCTTTCTTTTAAAAAAGCTTTTGGACTTCTTAATCGGCAGATCCCCCTGCAACATGGCAAAATCCTCGGCGGCTCCATGACCGACACCATCAACGTCTACTCGCGCGGCAACGCCCACGACTATGACAATTGGGCCAATGCCCTAGGCGCCGGGCCCGGCTGGGCCGCCCAGTCAGTGCTGCCGTATTTTCTGAGAACTGAAAACAACACCGATCCAGCGGTGGTCGCTGCCGCCCCTTCCAATGTTCACTCCACTTCCGGTCCGATGAAGGTGTCTACCGTGCCCAGCCCGGACCCGATCACCACCAAGTGGCTGGACGCCGTCGTCGGGATGGGCTGGCCAAAAGTCGACCTTGCCGACCTCTACCACCAATATGGGATCAGTCTGCCGCAAACGACCCAATCCCCAAACAATTGGACCCGCGAGACGACCGCTACCGTCTTCATTGAACCGATTTTAGGAACTCGGAGCAACAACCTGCACCTCCTCCTCAATGCCCACGTCACCCGAATCCTTTTTAATAACACCCCGAATTCGGGTTTCCCAATGATGATGACCAATGGTTTAAGGGCAACTGGCGTCGAATTCAGCCGACCTGATGGCACTCTGACCACCACCGTCCGCGCTCGAAAAGAGGTCATCCTCAGCGCCGGCTCCCTGAACAGCCCCCAAATTTTGATGCTTTCGGGAATTGGTCCCAGGGACCACCTGCATTCCCTGGGAATTCCCGTCTTGGCAGACCTGCCAGTAGGGAGCACCCTCTACGACCACCCCAAGGTGCCGCTCGACTTCACGGTGAACAACGCCTCGGACATCACGCTCACAGACGACGTTTTCGGAGCGCTGAACATCCCAAACCTCTACCAGTTCTACCGCTACGCTGCCGGGCCCCTGGCTCGAAAGGCGATCACCTACACCTACCTGGCGACGGGCGTCAACGGGGACCGGGCGTGGCCCGACGCCATCAGCTACCAGCAGATTAGTCAGCCAGACCCGAACATGGACCGGCAGGTGGCCGGATATGATCAGTCTCGGGCTGACCAGTGGCGGGAGTACTTTGGTCAATGGGCGGAAACCAGCAATCACATCTGGCTGTCGGTGCTCCTCTTTCGACCCCGCTCCAGCGGAAGTGTTCGCCTCGCCTCCCGCAACCCCTACGACGCCCCCCTGGTTGACCCGGCCGTCTTCAGCCGCCGCCAGGACCTGGAGGCCACCGTCCGGGCGATGGCCATCCTCTTCCGGCAGACGGAGACGCCCGTTGGGCGGCAGCTGTACAGCTACTCAGGACTTCCGGTTCCGGGATGCACTTTTTGCACTGATGGTCGCCCCCTTAGCGCCTGCCTCTCCTACCTGACCTGTGTCGCCCAGCAGGTCACCGTAGTGGACTACCACGAGGTGGGCAGCAATCGGATGGGCAATGGCAGCCAATCGCCGGCGGGCAATTCGGTCGTTGATGAGCGGCTAAGAGTTCGGGGGATCGGAAGCTTGCGCATCATCGACGCCTCGGTGATGCCCGCCGTGCCCAACTGCAATACAAACACGCCGACGATGATGGTCGCCGAGAAGGGCGTCCACATGGTGCAGCAGGACTGGGGCCTAGCTAGCTAGGTAGGTAGAAGCCCATAGTTTTTTTAAACTAATTTTTATGGGTAAATAAAAGAAAGCTGTTTTCCGCGGAAATTTTTTTTCCGCGAGATGAGTTGAGATGAGAGAGAGAGAAAGACATATTTTTTAAGCAATTTTTTTCATGTTTTTCAAAAAGTGGAGAAGCTTTAATATTTGAAGTTTGGCTGACGTTAATTTTTCGAAGACTGGAAAAGTTGAAACTAAATGAATTTTTTTCCAATATAAAATTGAAGCAGAGGAATTGAAAAAACAGCGAATTGAAACTTGCAAAAAAAGTATTCTGGTCTGCACTGGCTTGCTTAGAAGTATTAAAACGGCAAACGGCAGCTGCAAAAGTTTTAGCAATACTTGAACAAAGCGGCCGTCTTGACGAATATAAATTGAGGAATTTGCGCAGCATCAAGAACTAGACTCAAGCACACACAGACGCACATCTAATTAAAGTAAATCTACAGAATTTGAAAAAAATATAAAATAGAAAAAGAGTGTGTTCCGTGCTCAAGTGCACCTTTTCAAGCAATAATTCCGTTTTTAGATTTCTACATTCTTTCATTCTACTTTGCCAACCCATTTCAGCTGCTCTTTTCTGCTCTGCGAACAGCTGGAAATGGAAATGGCAGTGCAATACAACTGCTGCTCATTTAATTTTCCATTTCCTTTTGATCACTAAAATCACTAAATTTTTTTACTGTTTTGCCTTCTCATCTCAAATCATTATAAGCACACAAATGCAGTCTCAGTTTTTAATTGAAAAAGATCCCAAACAAGTTCAAGAGTGTGTCAGAATATATTCAATTAAAAAACCATCTGCTATTGGCAGTGTTTGTGTCTGCTTATGTTTTGTGTACACTATTAACAAACATAAATAAATTGAAGTGTTGTACATTGCAGTGTACAACAACAGTGTACAACAACTCTGAGCAATTAAAAGCACAGAAACTCTGAAAGTCTGTGTTTATCATCGTCACTTCTGATGATCTTCTCTCTCTCTCTTTCTTTCTACTCTTTCAACCAGCACTTTTTGATCAGTGCAAAATCATAATTTAAATCGGCAGAAAACAGAACCAACAGAAAAGAAAGGAAAACAAAGTTGGTGTTGGGTTTAATAATTCAGAAGTGTGTGTGTGTGTGTGTGTGTGTTGCAACATTGGCGCAGTACGTCATCATCATCAGCACATCAGTGTAATAATATAAGGAAAATAAACACCGAGAGAGAGAGAGAGAGAGAGAGGAGAGAGAGAGAGAGAGAGAGAGAGATTATGTGCTGCTGATATCGCCTAATAATATAAAACGACCAGCCAAAACTAGCTTAATGGTAATGTAATCAGAATAAGAAGAATAAGGAGAATAAGAAGAATGCAGATGAAATTGGCCGATGCTGGGTGCACCGGATTTGGTTTGCTGCTGATTCTGATTCTTATTCGGTTTCTGCTGGTCGAGACAGCATCAATCAGAGACAATCAAAGTCTGACTGACTGTTTGTCTGTTTGTCTGTCTGTTTTCTGCCTCTTTGACTGACTGAACTGACTGGCAACAACCGAGCCAATTGTCTTCTCGGTGAACACTGCTGAGTTCACAGAATATCGAAAAGAGATTCACATGAAAAGAAGAGAAAAGAAGCACAGATTCTGTCTGTCTACAATTTGTACAGTTACATAAGAATGGAAAAAGTACGATTTCTGTCTGACTGTCTATCCTTCTCTCATTCTCAAATTCTCAAATTGTCTAAAACTTCTCAGTCTGTCTGTCTTGGCGGACGGCAGCACATCTTGCAACAATTGAAAACAAGGGAGAGAAAGAAACGCACCAGAGTAAAGAATTGAAGCAGAGCAGAGCACAAACAAACGATTATAGTTGAAACAATACTCCAACCAAAAGAAAAAAAAAGAAAAAAGCTGTGAGGTTGGTCTAAAAGCAGAGATCTTCAGAGAATGGTAGTGTACAGCAGAAGAAGCTTTCAGAAGAGAAAAAAGGTTGGTAAATATTTAAACAAACAACAAAAAGCAGAGTTGGTGGTGCTGGTGGCTCAATTCAACACTGCTGATGCGTTTGATGCGGCAACAAACACAACAGAATTGTGAGAATAAAATACAAAATAAAATAAAATAATACTGAGCAATTGCTGCTGCTGAAGTTGTTGTTGATGCTGTGATGGTCAAAAAAGCTTCTGTCTGTAATTTGCTCTGGCTCACTTATTGCTGGCTCATTCTGGCTGACGTCCGGACGTAGAAAATGGGAAAAGTGACCAGATGAGATAAAAAGAATAGAATGAGAATATTCAGCAGCTCAAGAAAATTGAGAATTATCCCACAAACGAGCTGCTGAAATTGCTGCTGCTGCTGCTGCTGCTGCTGCAGTGTCAGTGTGCTGAACTCGAGAGCAATAAAAATAAAAGAAGAAAATAGTAGAAAAGTAGAATAAAGCTGAATAAAACCGAAAATAACAACAACAACAACAACAACAGTCAAAAGTAGGAAAAGTGTGGTCAACAGTGAGATGATGATCTGGCTTAGAAACTGAAGAAAAACTACTATTTTTTTCAAAGTAGCTTTCCGAGCAGTTGCCACAATTGCTGATGATGATTTAGTGAGTGCGTGCACGATCAAGAAATAGAAGAAAAAGTCTAATGAGAGAAGAGAAAGAGGGGATAAATCAGAGGAGAAGAAGAAGTGCAACGACGAAGAAGAAGACAACGACAGTGTGTGGCGGCAGATCAATTGCAACACTGCACTAAAGAAAGAAAGAAAATGAGAGAGAAAGAACCGAGGAGTGCACTAGTGAACTGTGTGGAACCGAGTTCTGGGTGCACCAGTAGTAGTTCGATTACACAAACAAACAGACGAAACAGAGTCTTTGGGGAAAGTGAGTGAGTGAAAGTGAAGTCAAAGTAAAGACAGAGGCAGCAACAGAAATCAAGAAAGAGGCAAAAAGTTCATCAGAAGCACAAAATTCTGTTTACTGCTGCTGCTGCTGCTGGTGGAAACTTTAAACCGGTGAAGAGAGTACAAAGTTTTGGTCCCAATCTTTTTCTTCTCCGGGCACAACAAAATAGATCAAGAACAACAAAAAAAGGGAGGCGACAAGATGACGCCGCCGCCGCCGGTGCACCGCAAGTTCAATGAAGATGCTGTTTTTTTCTCTCGGTGAAGACTTTAGCTTGTGTTGCTGATGCTGTTGTACAATCTGACTGCAAGGAAAACTGTCACTGCTGTACAACACACACACACACACACACAAACAATGTCTGAAAGACTAAAAAGAGGTCTCTCCCAATTTTGTGAAGGTAATAAAAAGAGTTGCCACCACCGACGAGTCTGCTCCAGCAATAAGAAAGTCTTGAGAAAGGGAAAAGAAAGTCGTAAAAGTTATGGCCCTTTTCCTCTATTTTCTCTTCGGGTATAAAAGAGAGTGAAGAAGACACGGGGCGCCAGCTGAAAAGAAGGAGAAGTCAGAGCTGCTGACACAAACACAAACTGGAGAAGAAGAAGAAGAAGCAACAAAAAGCAAATACCAATAGTCGAAAAGTCGGGAGAAGGGGCAACAAAGTAGACAAGAAAAGTAGTAGTTGTACACAGACTGATTGGTAGTGCCGTTGCTGCTGCTGGCAATTAAAACCGTGTGTACAACAAGAACGAACGAGAACTGGGGCACAATTAAACCAAAAAGTTGTGCAATTCTTGAAAATAAATACGAGGAATCAGGAAGAGAAAAGTTTTCATTCAAGCATGGTCAAATGCTCCAATTTTAAAATTAGCCGTCAAAACGAAGCTCACTAAACAAACAAACAAACAAACAGACAGGTGAGCTGTGTTGATAAGACGGCTTTTCAGTAGAAGAAAAATGAAAGAAGATCAGTCGGTCAGTGGTGTGTGTACATCACCACCACCACCACCACCACCACCGCTTTCCTTTGCCGTCAGTCGGTCAGTGTGCTCTGAATGAAAGAAGCAGAAGAGGCAAAAGAAGCAGCAGTCCAACGTGGTCGTCGCCGTCGGTGTTGTACAAAGGCAATAGAATAGTACAGTTCAGTGAAGAGAGAGAGAGAGAGAGAGAGAGAGAGAGAGAGAATATTCTCTGTGTACAGCAGCCTCCGTACAGCGATGAAAACGTGCGCCTTTAAACGTGTCTTCACAGTGCCAGAGCAGAAGCATCAGTTCCTTCTCTTTTGAAAGAGAGAAAACTACGGCACCAACCTAAGAGTAAACGTGCGCGCCAAAAGAAGAGAAAACTGGAGAACCAGAGAAAGAGAGAGAGAGAGAGAGAGAGAGACAACGTGTGGAGTGCAAGAGTAACGAAATTCAACCGACAGAGTAGAGCAGAGCAGCAGTAGTAGCTTCTGTGCTGCTGTTGTACGGCAGCAATGTACGGCAGAGGCAGAAACCATCATAGAATAGAAAGGAAAGAGAGAAAAAGACCGCTCACCTAACCTACAATTGCACCCTCTGAACTCGGTCGGTCGGTCGGTCGGTCGGTCTTTCCCGGGCTTTTCTACAATTGTGATGCAGCAGCAGCAGCAGCACAGCATTTTCAAGAGCCACACTGACCTTGTTGCTATTTTGGGACATCTTTTCAGAGGGGGGGGGGCAAATTTGATGTTGCCATTGCCAGTGCTGCTGCTGTCTCTTTCCCATTTCCCACTGGTTTATTTTATTTCTGCTGTCGTCGCCACTTTTACCACTAGGGCAAAGTATATTTTGGCGGCAAAGTATTCTCTCTCAGGTGAACTAGCTGCTAGGTACGCCAAACTTTTCAATGATGATGATGATGGCCAAAGTGGTCACCAAGCACACACACAAAGTCAGAAATGCAGGTAAATGATCAAGTTTTTGTTTGTGTCAAGTTTTTGTTTCCCTGTGCACAAGAGTGCAGGCACACTTGGAACATTCAGCAGCAGCAGCAGCAGCACATTGTCACATTTTTGAAAAACAGAAAATTGATCTTAAACTTTTCATCCTTGATAAAAAAATAACTGGCTTAATTTGTAATTTTTTACCCGTGCTATCACTTTACGTGTTTTACACAGGAAAAAAATTAACAGTTGTACAGCAGATTTATCGATCTTTTTTCCCTGTACAAAAAAACAGCTCTCACACCGGCAAAACACAGGCAATCAATCCGGAGCAGGGCAAAAGGCACAAATTAAATCAATAAAAAAAACTGTGTGGGCTGCAATCAAAGCTGCTCTAATCACTAATTGATTAGCTCTGATAGAATTCAGCAGTCATTTGCGCTAATGACACACTAGCTAACAAACTGACTGACTGACTGACTGAAAAAACGACACCAAAAATCATTTGACACGTTTGATGCTCAATTAATATTCCTTAGCATGAAACAACCCAAAAAGAAGAGAAATTGATTATTGGATCAATCAGTGAACAATTAATTTTTAACTTTGATAAAATACAGTAAAAATCGAGATTTTTTTTAAATTTTTTAAATAAAAATTTTTCTACTTCCTCCTCTTCCGGCAGCATTTAATTACTATTTCTGCAACTCTGTGTCCCCTCTTTTCCAATGAACAACTCGCATGCCAAAAATCATTAAAAATTGTATTGAAAAAAACGGGAGAAAGAAAAAGTAATGTCGGCAAACGAGAGAATAATTACTTGCCAAATTGGGGAAAAAACGTTACACCGCTTCATTTTTGCTGCTGCTGCTGTTAATTAAACACACAAGTATGAAAACTAATTATTGTTATACTTTTTGGTTAGTTAAAAGAAAAAAAAGAAAAAGAAGAATGAGGAGGCTACTTTTAGCCTGAAAAGGCTTTGATAAAAAAGTGCATATTTCCAAAAAGAAAAAAAGTGAAAGAATGCCTTCATCACATGATCACAAGTTCAATTCAGTTTTTTTTGTTCGAGTTTGTTAGTTAGTCGATCTTTCGTAATGAGAAACAGCAGCGGCGGCGGCGAACAATCGACAAAGAAACTGCTACTGCTAAAAACTAATCATAGGAAAAAAAGGAAAAAATCGTTTAATAATTTGGCACCGCTTGAAGGCACACAAGAGTTTCACATAAAGTTTGCCTGGCGCCTTCTCGATACTTTGAGAGGAAGCAGTAGGCCATTAAAATTGAAAATTCATAAATCATTAATGAGCGAAATTGAGAGAACTAGGAAGGGAAAAACAGCAGCAGCAGCACTTGTCAATGTGAACACCCATTACCAATGTTTACTGCTATTTTGGCACTTCATTTTCACTCCACTTTTTCTGACCACTTGGCAAACAACAGGCGGAAGCGGAAACAGCCGACCATTCATCAGACTTGACACACATTTCTTCTTTTTAATGCTGTTGCAAAGGCAAAAGTCGACTTTTAAAAAAGTGCACTACATACTTTTCCCTCAAATAAAAATGTAACGCCAACACATTTAATGTTACAATGCACAACACAAAACTCAGGCAGTGCTGAACATAATAAAAGGTGAGTGAGTGTTTAAAAAGAGAAAAAAGCCATTGATCCCCCATTTTTAGGCTCCTTTCCCCTCCTCCTCTTTTCTGAGCACTTCTTCTTCTTTTTCTTCTTTCACAGAATGTGATATCTCACTTTGAACAGAAGCAGCAGCAGAATTGAATGAAAAGAGGCAAACTCAAAAAGAGAGAATTTGAAAGCAGCAAAAGTTCTGGTGGTGGTGGTGAAATGCTGCTGGCCAACAGTGATAACCATTGCCAAACAAAAGTAAAGGAGGCAAGAGAGGGAAAAAGACTGCATTGCAAATCACTAGGAAAAAAGATGCAAGTCTCGCCTGGTCGACGATGACAGGAGAAAAAGCAGCAGCAGCAAACATTGAACACCGAATTGGGAGACAAATATGAAATATGAGGTAAAGTGGTCAGCCTGCTTCGTTTTCTTCGTTTCTTCCTTTGTATTCAGTGGCAAAAGAAAAAGAAGGAATATAAGTGGGCAACTGTGTAGCAACACAGCAGCAGCAGCAGTAAATGGAAAATGGATGCAATTCAATCGAAGGAGAAGAAGAATTCTGAACTGTACGGCAAAGAGTGTACGGTAATGGCCGCCGAATGGTAACAAGATGAGGGACAGAAACATTGAACAGAACAGAACAGAACAGAACAGAACTGGGGCGCCCAACTGCGAAATGCACTAAAGAAAGAAGGCAAATAATTTCCATTTAAGAGGCTCTCAAAATAGCATTCCAACAACAAAAAACAGTAAAATTAGATGATGATGTACATCGAGAATTGAACTTTGAAGGTAAAGTGCTGCCTGATGACATCCATTTTTTCTGAGTCAATCACCATCACCATCATCATCATCAGCTAATCAAAACAAAAAGCAGGACACTGTTTTGTTTTGCTGGACATTAAAAGCACAAATCTGTAAATCAGATTAGTTCATGTCCACTTTCCTTCACTTTCTTTCAAATTGAACAGCATAAAAATCAGGCAATCCACTTTAGTTCTTTGTACTGAAACTGTCCCTTAAAACTGAGTTGAGTTGAACTGAAGTTGGCCACTTCACTACTAATGCAAGTTAGACAGAAAAAGAAAATGCATTTAAATTGAAAACTTGCTCAAGAAAAGAGCGCCAAATTCACGCTAAATTCTGCAAACTAAAAATAACAACAACCAAATGCAACATTGTCAATAAATTATTATGGTGAAAAACTTAAATAATAACAATTTTTTTTCTTCTTTTGCCAACTTTCATTCTCTTCTGCCGAGAAACAACTCAGCACAGTTTTTGCCTTAGAGGCTAAAAAGGAGGAAAAAAGAAAAAAACTAAAATGCAAATTACAAACAGACAGAAGAAAAACAAGAATTTGCAAACAGTTCCGAAAGGAAACTTTGTGCCCATTTTTTGCCAACTATGGAGAAAAAAAGTAGTAATACTTGCTACTTTAAATTTATAATTTCTCTACGTTTTTGTTAATTTCAGTTTCAGTTTTTGCCCAACTTTGCATTGTGAATGGTAAACAGAAGAGAAAAATAGATAGAAGCACTGTTATTCAATCATCATCATCATCGTTGTCCCCAAAGTACGTCATCGTTAAAATGGGTTTTTTTCACTATAAAAATTGAAAAACACTGCTGAGTAAATACACTGCTGTGTCCAAAATTTTTTTAGGCCTCAATACAAATCAGTGGTTTTCTTTCTCTTTCTCTCTGCATGCTTGCATGCATTATAAAAACGGTAAACCTTTGAAGCAGGACATGAATTCTAAGCAAATCAAACTTGTTTGCAAAGAAAATTTTCTCTTGTGTGTTGAAAGTCAAAGTATCTGTGTGTTTTTGTGTTCAGGGGTGATCCCCAAGGCACAGAAGCAAATAAAGCAGAAAGAAAGGGAAAGAAAAAACGGTCTAAAAACTTAAAAGGCTTTTCCGAAAGTGCAGTGTCACCTAGCGAGAGAATAACTCAATGACTGGAATAAAAAAATGCGTTAAAGATAAAAATTAAAATCTTTAAAAACACACTTCATCTCAATTACTCTAATCAATCAATCATTTCAACACATTTTTCTCGTGTCAACTCAGCAGCAGCAGCAGCAGCAGCAAAATCACCGCAGCAAAAACAACTTTTAAACATTTTTCAATTTTAGCAACTTTTTCTTCACTATAGATTGTGCCCTCATTTGGGAAACACTGCAAACAGCAGAGCAGTTGATAAAACACACTTGAGAGCCGGCAGAAAAAGAGACTGTACAAATGATGACAAAAATCGTGAGTGAAAATGTGTGTGCTGAATTGTAAATTGTACATCATTTTACTGGGAAAAAAAGAGCGACAAACTTGCCAAGTTACTGGTTGAGAAGGAACAAAAAAAGTAATATAGCAAGTGACAAACACAAAAAGTAGTAAAGGAGCACAACACATTGTCAACGTGACCCAATTTGGATTCAATTTTTATTGTGTTACACTTTTTCCACGCAGCTCTCAAATGATTGTCAATGCCCGTCTGTCAATAAAAAGTGCTCTACTTTTCAAAAAAGAGAAAGAGAAAGAGCGAAATTGTGCGGAAATTGGGCAAAGGTTAAAAATAGCAATAAAAAAGTTGATTGATTTTAACACACACACATTTTTGTCAAACAAAAAATTTGAAAAACTCAATGAGTGTGCGTTAAAAAGTAGAGCAAAAAAGGCTTGAACACATTATCGATTACTATTTCTTACTCTTAAAAGAAAAGAAAACACCTCTTTCATTTCATTCACTGTCTCCTTTCTATTGCCCCAATTTGTTATTGCACTCCCACTCAGCTCTTTCTCCCTCTCCCATGTAATAATCAATAATCACAGTAAACGATAATTTGTTGCTGCTCTCTCTCTTTGCTAACAAATTCTGACTTTTCAAATGGACGAAAGGCCTGCACAAATGATATCGTCGTCGTCGTCGTCGACGATCCACTGGGAAATAAGCAAAGTGTAGTAGAAAAAGGGAAAAAAGTTTCCTTCTTATAAAATAGAACAGCAATTTAGTAACACATAGAAAAGAAAGTTGGTGCTTGATAAGCAACAGCAAGGAAATAATAAATTAGAAAGCAAAGAGTGCGCGCCCCCGCCGCCGCTTGATTAGAAATTGACGACGATTTTTTTACTTTATTTAGTAAAAAGGAAAACAGAATTAAAAATAAAATAGTGTTCAGTGAATTTGAACGGGTATAAAAACTGGAGGTTGCAGGTAATTTATGAGAGCTAAAGTAGTAGTGTTTTTAGTTTAGTTTAATAAAAAATTTTTAATGATGTTGTAGTACCGTTTTTTCATGCACTTCCTCCATTTTGTTCCTGCTGGTAATGAGAGTAAGCTTACACAGGAGGAAGAAAGGAAAAATGATGTTCAATAAAAAAAATGATGTTATTTAATGCTCAAAAGTACTTTGCAGCTGGCCAAAGAAGTTTGGCAAGCAAAAGCAGCGAAATTAGTAGTTTTAAAAAGTAGAAAGCTACCAAAAAAGGGCTGCTAAAAAATGATAAAAAAGAATGCAGTGCTGCAATTATTATGAATGCCAATGAAAAGAGGAGAGAGAGAGAGAGAGACATACAATACAATGAAATAAGAAGCAGCTCATCATCATCATTAGGTGACAGATAGTTCTCTAGTTTAGACTGCTGGTAAAAAGGCTAAAAGCCAAAAACAAAAAGTGTGTCTGTGTGTGTGCAGGCGTAGTTTCAAGCGTATTAAATTAGTAGTCGCAGCAGCAGTGGTGGTGGTGGTAAAATGACACACAATAAAAGGCAGAAAAATAAAATAAAAGGCAGCAAAAAATATGTGTCATCTGCTGGTGATGTACTACCACTACTACCAACTGACAACTGCCGCTAAAAGTGCTGCTGATGCTGCTGCTGCTGATGCTCAATAAAAAGAACAGAGAAAAAGGGAAAAGGGAATGAAACAAGCTAATGTATTCAATTGACTCAAATTTTTGTCATGAGCAGCAAAAAAGAAAGAAGAGGAGGTCGTGCTCTTAGAGATTGTGCTAGAGCAAATGGAGTGCATGAAGAAAGTCGATAATCGACATTGAAAAGACCAAACTGCTGAAAACATTGCCCTCACTCTCTCTCTAATGGCAAAACAGTTGCCAGGAGATGCACAGCTGGCGGCGGCAAAAACTACGGCTAAAACTGCAGCAGCACTATCAAGCAAGTAAGTAAAGTGAGCAAGTAAGTAAAACATCATCATACAGAGTAAAGAGTAAAAGATGTGAGTGTGCAAAAGCACAGTTGCAGATTAGCAGCAGAATAAAACAACAACAAACAGCAATCATACAATAGGAAAGCACTTCTAACCTTCATATTCCCCTTGATTTCTTTCCTTTCCTCTGCCCTAAACGTGCAGATATATCTTGGCAAATGATTTCATCTACGGCCATTCTCTCTCTTAGATTACTTTTCCTCTGCTCAGAGCTAAGTACAGTGAGTGGCGCCAAATTGCCCAAGTACAGCTAGTCAGCCAGTCAGTCTGCTAGTGCCATAATTTGAACAGGCATTGTTGTCGTCCCCACTTCGAATATGTGTGTAAAAGTGAGGGTCTATAAATAGAGCGGCATAGGCACATAACAAGAGAGAGGTGCCTGAATAAAATAATCTTCACACTAAAGTGAGAGTGAGAGTGCACTAAAATGAGGGGGAAGGGAAAACGAAGAATAGAAGATAGAATATAGAATTGAAGTGACAGAACAGAACCGAACCTAAAAGATGCACAAAGATTGAGGAGGTGTGTGAAGGAGGAAACAGAATTCAGCATTCAGACTCAAGCTCGGTGAGTGCAAGTAAACTTTGCTTTGAATTGCAGCAGTACTTTCTTCTTCTTCTTGTTATTTGAAGAGAGAGTGTGAACCTCTCCTTCTCCATCTTTTCAAGAAACTTCCTCCTTTCACTTCTTCTTCTTCAGAAACACAATACACAACGGCTTGGTGCTAGTGTCACATGCAAGTGACAATGACAATGCTCTGTGTTTGTGAGTTTGTGACAGGGTGTGAACTAAAGAACTAAATAACTTTTTTTTGCATCTAAAAGATGATAATCAACGAGAAAGCACTTCAGACTTCAGATACTTGTGCACCCTTTACTGAAAGGAGAAAAAGGAGAAAATAAAAATGAATACCCGGCGAGTTTAAGATTCCTCTTTTCTTTTTCCTTTTCTTATTCTTTCATTCACAATCTTTCCATTAGCCCTGATCATATTCATAACGGCAAGCAAGTGACTGTGTGAGTAAGTGAGTGTATGTCTAATGGCGGCGGAGATTAGATTTTAGCGTGTTCTTTCTTTCTTTCTTTCTGGTATTGATTTTGCCCAAAGAAAAGAGTAAAGAGGTTGTTTCCTTTAGAGAGGAAAACTTAAGTGTTCAGAGCTAAAATAGAAAAGGGAAAAATTTCATTTCTGGGCCCTTTGGAACACAACAGCAAATCGAGCTCAAGTGTGCGCGAGCACACATATTTTTGTCCTGAAAGGAGCTTAGCCAGCAAGATAACAAAAAAGGAAAAAGAAAAAGAAAAATGCCAAAAATAAAATCTCCGGTAAATTGAATACGGTGGTGGCCTAGGCCAGGCCAAGCTAACAAACACGTACGATGGCGGTAATAGACAAGAAAAAACAAAAAACCAGAAAATCAAAAATAAAACAAAGCACTGCAATCAGCCTTTTGTTTCAGCCTGTCGTGTGTTGTTGCCTCCGTTGGGAGAAAAATCAGCAAAATTTAGAGAGGGAAAAAGGCTTTGTTTTGTCTGCCTGTTCCAAATTCTGCTGCTGCTGCTGCTGCTGCTGTTACTTTGTATATCGCATATTTACCCAACTGCAAAATAAAAAACCGAAAAAGAAGAGGGGCCAAAATGCAAATTATATTATCCACCACCGCAGCTGCTGCTGACCTAGATGTGCTGACTCTGTTTACTTTTCCGTTGCTTTTATTTTCTTGTTTCCATTGCTGATTACAAAAAATAAAAAACAAGACAAAAAATCAGCAAACGATGTTCAAAAAAATTTTACCGTACAAAAATAAATAAATAAAAGTAAAAGTAAAGCAGCGGCACTTGTGTCCAGCACACTCTCACACAGGAGAAATAATCGAGAAAATAATAATCATAAAGAGAAAATCCTACAACAACTCCGAAATAGCCGTAGCAATTTCACAGTGATCCTAAAACGGAAAAAACAACAGCAGCAGCATCAAGTGCATCGTTTTCACGTCTTCAAGATGATAGCAACTGCTAAACTGCTGAACTGAACTGCTGCTCTTTCCTGAGATTGAGATTGAGATTGAAAGTAAGAGTAAGAGTAAGAAAGCGTACACAAGCAAAAAAAATAAAGAGCAAGTGCCAAAGAGCAGCAGCAGGAATATCCTCAAAAAAAGCAGAGGGATTTAACAGCCAAGAAACAGAAAAAAAGCTAACGAGACGACAGGCGGCAAAACTGTCAACTGCAGTGAAAAAGAAGAAGAAAGTAAGCACCAGAAAAAAGCAGCAGCAGCAACGGTGTAATTTGCTCTCCTCTAAACGATCACTCAGACTTTGGCGGGGCATTAAATTGCTCAGGAGAGAAAGGAAACTGAGAGACTGAGAAAGTGAGATCGGACTAATGAAAATTCCATCAGAAAATGAGACCGACAGAAAGTGAGAAGGAAAATGAGCCGGTGACAGGAGCAAAAAGAGCAGCAGCAGCAGCAGCTTATTTGTCAAATGAAACGAAACGAGCTGAGCTAGAGGAGAGACCAAGCCATTCAAAGACATTTATACACTCTCTTTCTCTCTTCTAAAGCAAACAAAACCTAAAAGCAGCGGCAAATGAACATTAAAATAGACAGCAGATAAGTACTAAAATAAACAGAACAACATCAGCAGAATCAGCATCAGCAGCAGCAGCAGCAACTGCACTTTAATGAGATTTAAATTACAGTTGATGCGGCAGACGGTGTGAAAACGTCTGTGTGTGCGTGTTTGTACAGAGATAGATTGTAGAAAGTCAAGAAGATGAAAATATAAAACCGAAAAGCAAACACAGACGGAAAAAACGGTAAAGATTGCCACTCTATTTTTTGCATTTTGATGGCCAGATAATTACTGTCAAGCTGCTAAAAGCAAAAGAAAACCTAAACAAAACTACAAAATTGGAATTCATTGATCAGCCTTAATCAGCTTTGTTTTTTGCATAACAAGAAAAGCTTTTTTTCCTCTTAAAACATTTTAATTATTTTCCCGTGCAAAAAAAGCAGATTCTTCTTGTCAAGCAGACAGGTCGGCGTTTTAAAAAAACTTGACATCTACTTACTAGATTTTGCTTTTTCTGCAGTGTAACATTTAAATTAGACGTAAAAAGCGTGTGATTTCCGTCCGAACACTGACAGTGTTTAGCAGTGTAGTAGAAAACAAAATATAAAACAAAAATTAATCTACGTTCAAAAGAGTGTGCACACGGCTGACATGACACGCACAAAAAGCCGGATTCTTCTTTTCTACTTGTTTCTGACATATTAAAATGTCAAGAAAAGATGAAAAATAAAAACGGATTTTAGCAAAAAACTGAATAGAGTTATCAAGGCAAACAAAAAACTCTCCTCTTTTTGAATGACCTTCACTGGGGATTTTCCTTTCATATTTTGGGAAAAAAAATTAAAGGGGTGATCGTCGTCGAAAAATAGAAACTGCCACCGACGCTCAATTATTAATTACTATCAGCGTAGTGTGAGCGTGAAACGATCAAGTGTGTGTGTGTGTGTGTGTGTCGGTAGATAGATAGATAGATGGTAAATTATTAATCAGTCGTAATTAGATCAGCCAAGGGTGATTGATCTGATTCGAAGAGAGAGAGAGAGAGAGAGAGAGATCTTTTTAATCATTATGTGCAAACAGAAAAAAAATTCAGAATAAAATACAGAATAAAATGACAAATTCTGGCGCCGGTAGCGCCATCTTATATTGCAGAATGGTGACTTTTCAGAATGCAGAATTTCTATAGAACCATCGGAAACATCTAATGAGAGCAAATCGTCTGCTCGTCACCATCATCATTATTCCCCTCATCATCATCTCAATTACTGCCAATTAATAATTCAGCAGCTACAAAATACAAGAACTAGAACAACAAGGGAAACATCTAGGTCCTTGTATTTACACAAAGCAGGAGTGCAATTAAAATTACACAACTAAATTTCTAAGAAAAATGTCAGACAGACAAAAGTCTTAGTCCTAGTCATCGTCTTCTTTTCAACAAAATGAGTAAAGCTGGGCACTTAGAACACGGACAAACAAACAAAAAATTGTGCATTAGTCAGCAAAAAAAACGGAAATATACACTGCCCTTGAGCACAATCAGCTGCTTGACACAATGAAACAGAGCAAATTAGAAGAGGCGAAAAAAAGTTAATTGGAAGGCTCTTCTACTTAGCATCAGCATCAACAGCAGCAGATATTTACAGCCACAACGAGTCTAATTACCGACGCAAAATTAGAAAAATAAAAACAGAGAAAACCATCTAGAGACATCGATGATTCGTCTCACGTATTTAATTACAAATTACTACAACAAAAACAAAAAACAGTCTAAACAAAGTATAGCTTCTTTTGCCGATTCTAAAAAAAGAAACAAACACACAAAACGGCTAAAATAAAAACCAGACAAGTTTAGAAAATTAGTGCACTTGATGATCAGGACACTTTTGGCGACCTAATTAATTTACATTTTTGGTGATCAATTGCTAAATGTTGTTATTGTTTGTTATAACTTTGTTTCAGACATAACTGAAAAACTAGGCTCAAAATGGCCAAAAACATTTCAGTTTGTAAAATGCATAAATTTAATTAAGCAAATTGCAAACTGCATTCATTAAAATTAGTATACAGAAGAAAAAAAGAAGAAGAAAAGAGTAACTTATAGAAAAGAGGAGCTCAACTTAATTAAATTTAAATATTAAAATGCAAAACTGATATTATTACCTTGCTGGCGATAATGTGCCGCTGTACTAAATTCAAACGCAAATTATTCAAATTATCATAACAACAAAGCTCACTTTTTTGGTTAGCGCCTAATTACGCCAAAATTTATACTTCACCAAACCAGCAGCTATGCCAATTAACAAGAAACAATTTTTAATAATAAAAACTTTTGACTAAAAATTGCTCTAAAAATATTTCTTTATTCAGTGAAAACTTGAACTAAATTTTTTCTATTAGTCAGTTATTTTCTACCGTTTTAAAACGCTTCAGCAGCAGATCAAAACATAAACCTAAACGCAATAAATAAGTAATTCTTTTCCACTTTGTAGAGTAGAGTTCTGCCATCCTGTTATGTTATTGACTACAGCTGAGGTCGGAGGACTAATGAGGTGACTGGCTCTCTTTTTATCCTTTTGTTGCTCAAAAAATAAAATAAACAGCGGACAAAAATAGCTTCCGTGTTTGCTTGTTTGAGGAGGAGAGGACTAGAAAGCTACTGTACGGCCAGTTACTGTACAGCACACAGTGTACAGTGTACAGTCCCTCAATCACAGGGACAGCTCTAGTCAGCTGATATGCAACGTGTGGTGGGGAAAGTGGTAGACCCCTTATCACCCCATTGTACAGTGTACAGTGTAGTGCTGCCGTACAGTACAACAACTAAATTGCAGTGGCCATTTACTGAGAGGGGGCAAAAAAGGGCAATTGGAAACACGCAATACTACAAAACAGAGATTACTACTACTACTACTACTACTACTTTTACAAAATATACCTGCCTGTTTATTTTACTACTCACTCTGCTAAAATAATAATAAATGGCAGACAAAAAAAACTGAAACAAAAAGAGAGGGGCAAGATTTATCCGAAAGCTGATCTGTGAGCAGAGAGGTGCTCTGATTTAATGGAGAAAAAACATTTGCACAAATCTTGCAAGTTAACTCTCTGCAATCACATAAAGATGCCTTGCCTGCAAGGCATGGCTTAGATTGAAAATGATGATGAAGAAGAAGAATATAAAGATGATTGAAAAATCAATAAACTAAATCCCCATCATCTTTTTTTCAATTCAATTCAATTCATTGCCATCTCAATTCTTTTTTCCTTCTCTTTTCTCAAAGTCTTATCTCTCCAGTTCACTTCGATTACACGCACACACACACACACAGAGCCAATTTATTGTTGCAAAAGATTCAAAAGAAGAAGAAACAGAACACAAAAACAGGAAAATTGGTCCATACATTTTTTATTAGCGCAATCTTCTTCTTCTTTCTTTGACTGTGAAAATTTATTACCACTAAACTTATACTGCTTATATTTCATTTGAGGTAAAGGTGAACCGAAGAAAATAATTTGAAAGGTAACATAGTTGCAGCATTTTCAAACTTTGAAACTAATGTTTCACATACAATTCTGCTTCTACTTTAAAATTTTTCATAAAAGTCAGTCATTATTCAAAAACAATTCTGCTAAAAACAGACGGCAATTAATAATCAACTGTTTTCTATGTATTTTTTTATTTGGCTAAAACAACTTTGACCAATAAATACAAAACTGAAGCAAACAGCAGCAGCAGTAATCAGTAATCTTCAGTAATCAACAAACAAATAATAATCAAAAACACTAAAATAGATTGCTTGTAAAACAGGAAAAAGAAAGAAAAATTCAATTATTTGTTTTTTCTCTCTCCTTTTGGCCAATATTTTTAGTTTTTCTGTCTGTTTTAGTCTTTCTATTCCTTCCTCCCGTTTTTATCCACTGCCGCTGTAATTACTACATAATTTATAAATTGACATTAATAATTGAAAATTGCTCCTAGTGCTGTATCTGACTACTGGTGACAGGAAAAACCCAGCAGAATCTTTCAATCTCTTTCTCTTTGGCAGAATTTGAGAGAAACAATGAGGTAAAATAGCAAAATTTGAATCTTTTTGGCCGTCTTTTTTTCGCTGCGTGCGTGTGAATATCTTCAAATTGAATAAACGTTGGCAAACACTTTGCCAGTGCCTGTCTGACTGAAATTAAGTGCTTCACTATGCAGATTAATTTATATATCTGAGCACATACAAAAAAGCAAAAGAATTAGCCAAATAAACTAGTTAAGGCACTAAAGTGGCTTTCACAATATTATTATTTTTGATGCGTCCTCTTTTTTGCCGCTCATTATTCCTCATCAACAAAAAAACTGCTAATAGTTTTGCACCTGACTAAATAATAAAGAAAAAAATTGTGTTCTACTTTTTGTTATTTTAGCGTTTTTGTAAATGACTTTTTTTGCTAAAAAGTGAATGTAATTTGATTCTTGTAAAAATTCTCTAAGCAGCTGCAAACTTTTCTGAGAGGGCTCAGAGGGAGTTTACACAGTACAAAAAAGAGTTGAGAAAGCTAGCTAAATGCAATTTGTATGTACCAGTTGTTGTCAACACTTGAGACACACAGTCTTTGTCCATCAATTAAAAACAAACAAACTAACACAAGTTATGAAAAAGCAAAACACACAAGTCAAATGAAGGAAGTTTTTGTGTGAGTAAAAAAGAGTTTTTGAAATGTTGCAAAAAATGCTGTAGTATTGTAGTGTTGTGTATTGAGGACAAATTCTCAAAAGAAGTTTGTGTAAAGGTAAAAATGCAAAAAGGTCTTACTTGGCTGCCCTTGATTCAAGGTTCCCGGCGTTGGCGAACTCGGAGACGAACATTTTGAAGGCGGAAGGTGGTGATGGTGATGGCGAAGGAGGTTGAGGATGAAGATGAGAATGAAGTTGAGGATGAGGTTGAAAATAGATTTTTTGAAGATAGCTTCTAAAACTAGCAAGGCAACAGCAACAGCAGCATCAACGGCTATGCTGACAATGGAAAATAGAAGTGTTGATGATGATGATTATGATGATGATGGTAAGCTGATGATAATCCAATGGTTTCGGTGGTGGTGGTGTGATGTGGTGATATGTGCTTTGTGTCTTGGTTGGTGATTGCTTCCACCAAAAAAAAGAGGAGGTAGAAATCTCGAAGTAGAAAATCAAAGAGTTGAGATGAAGATGAAGAAGATGATGAGGACGATGATGATAAAGCAAAAAATATTTGTACACAGATGTAAACAAAAAAACGGCTGACTAGTGCTGCCACCAACTTTCTTTTGTCAGCAAGTTCAAATTAGTTGGCGGCAACAATTTCAGTTTCAGTTTAGCGTGAAAAATCGTTTTCTTATCATCATCGTCATCATCGCCGTCATCGAGTAAAGCTAAAGTAATCGCATTAGAGAGCAAACTGAGATAAATGCTCGGCTGACTGGCTGGCTGGCATGCTTGATTCAATTCAAAATCAAACACCAATTTATTGACCAGCAGAGCGTTTTATTGCTTTATTATTTTCCCCGTTTGGTTTTAGCTTTAGTTTCACCTTGCCGGTGGTCACCAAAGTTGCTCTGCTGCTGCTCCACTTTTCGGTGGCCATCTTTTGGTTCTTTTGTTTGCTTTATTTTCTTCTGAATTTTTTTGCCTGATTCATTTAAGGCGATTAGGAGGAGGAGGAGGAGGTGATCAGGTAATAAAGAAAAGGAAACAATTTTTTGTCCCCGTTTTGATCCGCTGATAACAGTGTTGACGACCGACGATTTTGATCGGTAATTAAAGCGGCAGCAGCAGCAACAACAGCAATAAAAGCAGTATCAATTTACCATTTAATTGCTTTTTCTTGAGATTGATACTCAAAGAAGAGGAAAAAGTGCTCCAGGGCAGTAAAAAAGCAAAAACAGAAGAGTACTTTTGTATGTCCTTCACCGAGATACAGCAGAAATAACAACAGCAGCAGAAGCTACGTCATCAGCTGCTGCTGCTGCTGTACAGCAGGAACCGGCGTCTGCTCTGTTTTCATTTTTTTTCGTTTCTGTCGTACACTGCCGTACACAACGTTGTTGTACAGCAGCAGCAGCAGCAGCTTGGGTGACACACTGTCGAAAAATATAATGCTGGCCGGTGGGCAAGAGCCGAGGAAGAAGAATCAGGAGAAAAATGAAAGAGAAGAAAGAAAAATTGGCCACTGTTTTCTACTAGTGCTTTTTGCCGGTTGCCAAGGTGGTGGTCGCCTCGAGTTCTGCTTCACTGCCTGCCCCACAGTGGCAGACAAAGTACACATTGGCATTCACATTCAATTCACTGAATCCTGTTCCTGGTCCAAACAACAGTCGCTTTTAGTCGTTGTCGTACTTGTACCAAATCGCACCGGCCTACTGTACAATTTTCCTCCTCTTTCTTCCTGCTGCCCGTTAAGAAGAGACACTACTTGACTGACAATTCAGTTGGTCTGTTTGAATTGGATTTGCCAATAGCATAATATCGGTTTTTTCTTTTGTTTCATTTTTATTATTATGATATTTTTAAGCTTGTTTTGGGTGGTGGGTGATTTAGAGATCTTTTTCAGAGAGGTAATTCAGCTGTTTTTTCCGCTTGCCAGTCAAACATTAAATTTGAACCGCTTTTGAACTTTAAACTGCCAGGTAGCTACTTTTTATGGGCGTGATGATGAAAAGTAAGAGGAAGAAGAAGAAGTTAAGTGCGCTGTTTTAAAGCTTTTTTCCTTTTTGAATCGATCGGTTTCATGCAGAGTGAAAAGACGTAGGCGTTAGTTTGTAGTGTTCTAGGAATTTAAAAAGGTGAAAGTGAAGATAGATTTAGCACTTGAAACAGGACGTAAAACAACAAATTTTTCAACAGAAAAGCTCTTGGAAACATTCAAACACACACTTATCACTAGACACTGTCACAGAAAAAAAAGTTAAGAATACACAAATGACACACACACACTTCAGAATAAAAGTCGCATTTTCAGCGTACTTTACTGTGTTGTGTTGACACACTTAGCTTGGTAGTATTTAAAAGGCTGGTAATTACCAAAAGATTCAACAAAACGAGAGAAAAAGAGATTTCACATAAAAAGCAGACTTTGCTTTGGATTATTTGCCCACACGCATTTCGTTCCAAATGTGAAGATCCAAAAAAGCGGCCAAATACTGCTGAAAACACACACACACACAATTACAAAGTACACACAAAAATGTGTGTGACGGTGGTGATTTTCCTCAAATTTTCCCAGCGCTCAGGTAGACAAACACAGACGCTGAAACGTAGAGCAATAAAAGAAGACGAGGATCAGGAGAGAAAAAAATCATCGATGATGACAACGACGTTGACAAAATAAATTGCCAGCTGAAGAAGATGATCACCGCAAACAAAAACGACAGGTAAATCAATGGATTTTTTGTGTAGTGCCCCCTAATCACTTCAGAGCATTTATCGATTATCGATTCACATCTTCTTCTTTTTTTGTTCCGTCAAGGCTCTTTTTTTCTTTTTCATTTTATTCAGTATTTTCTATTCAACATTTTGTTTTCTCAGTGTTTTAGAATATTTTTTTTGTAAAAGTGCTTTTGCACTAAAAGAAAAAAACGGGTTGGAAAAGTATTCCAGTTTGCCAAATCATTTGAATACGTCGTTTGATTTTGCCTATCTACTTGAGGAGTTTATCAGCACTATTGTCACCACCGCCATTTTCAACAATTCAATTCAGAAAAAAAGGAAAAAAAGTAGGTTTCAAGAAGTGCTGGAAAAAAAGTTTTGTCAGCACTGAATGCTACTGTCAAACTACTATTGCTGGCTAGCTGAAAATTCTTTCTTTTTGGTGTTTTTCGGTTCATTTTAGAATGAAAATGTGCTTGAACAGTGCTGCAAAAGCAAACAAAAAGTTTGAGCGACAAAAAAGAACGAATAAATTCAATTTGATGTTTGAATTGAATGGAAAAGAAGTTAAAAGAAGAAATTCGTTGAGGTGTCAACGTTAAAAAAATTTAGTAAAATAAAACTTTTTTCAGTTACACAATTTTTAAAATTTTTATCAGTAAAAATTTATTTGAATAACGACAATGACCAGTGGGCCGGGCAGGTAGTGCAGGTAAGTTCAAGTGAACAGACAAAAAACGATTTGTTTTAAAAAAAATTTGATTCTAAATAAATAAACTCAACAGCAACAAATAGTAACAGGAAGAAAATGGTAAAATAGTCTTGTGAAAAAAAACGAAACTGATGATCAAACTGTGAGCTCAATGCTGCTGAAAAAAGAAACACAAACTGCTGAACAGAACACTCCACACTTTTTTTATATTCTGCTGTCAACTTTGAGGATGAAAACTTTGACGACGACAACTTTTACCACGACGAAGACAACGACAATGACAAGACTATAAAAATGATGAAGAGAAGGAATGAAAAATCTGTTTCACTGCGTTGATGACAGCACAGCACAGATCACTGTCAAAGAGCCAAAACCGATGAACAGACAAAAAGCAGAAACAGCAGCAGCAAACTATGGTACTTCAGTAGTGATCAGTAGTCGGCGAATGAATGAGTGAATGATGTGAAATTGTCGTACAGCAGAAGACAAGTGTGTCGGCTGTGCTGTGCCCACGAGTTTCAAAAAATAGAGTGCGAGAATGAGAGAATGAGAAAGACAAGAACAGACTGAACCGAACCGTACAGAACAGAACAGAACAGAACTGAACTGTGAACAGAACACAGAACCCAACACTGACGACTGGAAACAGACGTGGCTGCTGTTGCTGCAACTGTACAACTAAAGCAAAGGAAACCAAGGAGCAATTCAGGCATGGAGAGAAAAGACACCAGCAAGAAAAAACATTTGGTAGCTGGTAGAAGGAAAATGCCGAGAGAAGACAACAACAACAACAACAACAGCGACAAGGACTGTAAATTGCAATAAATAAAAAACGACAGCAAACAGACAACAGCAATGTTTGAAAGATAGACTGGTAGAAAACAGGTAAAGAGTAGGAAAGCAGGTGCTGTTTTTGACAATTACAAGTTTAAAACAACTTAAAATCAAAACAAGCAAGTTTGCAAACAACCTTTTTGTTAAACACTCACAAAAAACATTTGCAATTTTTTTTCACAATTTTTTAAACAATGACCTGCTGACCTGAAGACCTAGTAGTGTCTCTTACTTTTTACTATACAGTGCAAATTCATTACCCACTTTTTTAAGTTTACAAAAGAAAAAAAGTAAACAACCAGATAATAAAAACGTTTCTTTAGTTAAGATTTCAAAGTGTAAGAAGTGCTTCTTTGTGGTGGTGGTGATAACACAAAAAGAATGTACAATTTGATTTATTTGATTGAAAAGCACAGCAGCCGAAGAAACTGTACAGATTGATTGTGTACGGCAGCATTTGTTTGCGCCGCATATTTTGGAATGTGTGTGTGTGTGGTGTGTTTGCTCGCTGGGGCAACACCAACAAAAAAAGCAGTGGAAAAAGGAAATTGATGGCTTCAAATGTAAAGATGTGCTTTTGTAGTTTTTTTTTCTTAAAACGCAAACCGCAAAAACCGCAAAAAGTTGCGTGAAGGAACGTTTGGCTTGGCGTTGAAAATTAATTCAATTTGTGATACATTCGGTAAATTGCCAAGCGTGGGGCTAAAAAGAGAGAAAAGTGGGTCGGGGTGGTGGTCAACTTTTCAATTTTTCAATTGAGCTATTTTGTTTTTATATTTATTCTGTGCCCCCTTTTTTATTCAATGCCAGCAGCAAAATGACAATTTAGTAGTGTTGAACAGTTGACACTTATTTTTATTGTTGTTTTGTGTTTTGTTTGACCACACTAAACGGCGTGATTTTACAATTTAATAGTTTAGAAACCAATGCAAACAATTTAAAAAATAAAGCCTAGAGTTTAAAAAATTTGTTTTTAAGTTTTAAAATGCTTGATGTTTCAATTAAAAAGCAATCAATGTTTGTAAGTTTTACAAACTTTTCTAAATTACTAGACAATCTAATTTGTTTTTAATTTAAAACACAATTAAAGTTTTATTAAATATATAAAAAAGGCACTAAAATTAATAAAAAAATCAATGGTAAAAAGTGGTGTTTCTGCCGGTGGCAAGATAAACAATAAAACAACAAACAAAAAAGGTCATCAGCCAAATGGTTGCTGCCGCAAACCACAACAATAAAAATAAAATGAAAACAACAAAAACTCAGTCTCCAATCTTCCTCAAAAACGAGTAAGAAAAAGATACAAAAAAAGGTGTCATGGGACAATAGTGCAAGAAAAAAGTGGGAGAACAATAGTTCAAAGAAAAAATGTGCTTTGACAATAGAAACAAAATTTTTGGACTTAAAATGATAGAATGCTATCTAAATGGTTTGTCAATTTGGAAATGTGTGCTCCGCTTTTCTTCTGATCAAAAGAAAAAAAATTTGACAAAAAATGTCAATAAGATAAGCGGAAGAGGAAATGGCACTCAAAAAAAGAAAAAACTAACAAGTGATAACTAGCAAACTCTCTCAAAAATTGAATCAGCAACTTTTTCTTTTGAAAACTAATTTATCAAAAAAACAACCACTACAACCACAACTTCATCATCAACCAAAATTTATTTTTGCACTTATTTATTTTTTGTCACTACCAAAAAATCTAGAAAACCCAGTTCACATTTTTTTTCAACCGTATAAGCAAACCGAGCTGAGTTAGTCAAAACTCGATCAATCAAGTCAATCGCTGTATATTAATAACCACAAAAAGTGATTGGCATTGGCTCGTTTTTAGCTTCAGCAGCAGCAGCAACAGCTGTCGTTGCGATGGCGACAGTTGTAGCTCCACTTTCATTATACAACCACAAACTGCACAGTCAAACTGATCCAGCTGAGTAAGCTGATCGCCATTGATCTTCTGATCAATTTAGCCTCTGAAACTATTCCCCTTTTTCTCTTTTTAAGTGCAAAGTAGTTAAATTTTGCCATTTTACCACTAATTATTCAAATTATGTCACATGTTACCCTGAATTGAATAACACATTTTTGGCTATTTTTTATACTGCAAAAATTAGTGGCTAAAAACCGGCATCATTAATTTAGTCAAAACTGACTGGCTGACTGAATAAAAAAAACAACAAAAGTAACCCAGTGTGTGTGTGTGTGCTTTTTGCAAATTTAGTTGTGGCTATTTTTGGCTTCCGAGTTCCAAGTATTTTGTCCCCTCCGCCTCCTTTTCCTTCCTTCTACAAAAAAAAGTTTGTTACTTGAATGATGGCCGCTATTAACTTTGGTAGCTGCACAGGATTTGGTGATTCGTGATTCATTTGATTGCCCTCAAACAAAGCTCCAAAACTTGCATTTTTTACTATTTTCAGTCAGTCAATCACTAAAATAATATAGACACAAAAAGCAGGTAAAAAGCAACCGTTGCTGGCATTGCTAAAACTGAAAAAACAAAATAGAACAGTCATCAGTAAATTAACGACAGGTAAATACCAAAAAAATAACAACTTCTTTTTGAAAAACTGTTTGGTACTAAAACACGGTCAAAAAACTGTCGACAAAAGCACATTTGTCAGCCGTCAGGCCAATATATCACCCAACTGCAGTAGAACAACTACTGTTACTAATATCGACACAAATATGAGTTTGTCTCAATCCATTGGCAAAATAACTGTGAAAAAGAAGAGGAGAAAAAGCAAAGCACAGAAGCGGAAGGAAGTGGCGGACGCCGAGAAAATCTCTACTTTTTTCCGTGACAGAAAACGGCGGCACTTGAAAATTGTGCAAGTGACAGATGGTCACACTCGCTGTACATTGGACAACTGGAAACGGCAATCAAAAGTGACAGAAGAGGACATTGAAAAGCAACGGCGGCGGTGGCATTAGAGCTCTTGCTGCCGTGATAAATGGCGGAAAACAAACCCAGCAAAAAAGAAGAAGAAGAAGACAAAACGAGAGGGGCTGAACGGCAAATTATCAATTTTTTAACGTAAAGCAAACGAGGAAACGAGGTAATGAGCGGTTCGATATATAACGACAAAAAAAATTTGTGCACACTGGACGGCATTTATTTTTAAATTATAATTTGTGTGGTCAGCTCGAGCGTGAGTAACAAAAAGATTGGGGGCCTGCTCTGCTCTGTTGTGACATTTTAATTGAAGAGAGATTGAAAACAGGGAAACGCGAGGGTTTTTCCTTCCTACTTTTGTAGCATTAAAAACGGTGATTTTGGCAAATTAAGTGCTTTGTTTTTCCGTCTCAACTTTTTTTTTGATCAATGACATTGATATTTTACTCAACCAAAACAGCTGCTGTGTGGTCAAATAAAGATAAAAAGTAAAAATTGCTCAAAAATTTGCCAAAAAAGTTCTGAGAAAAGACTAACAAATGTTGACTTCTACAGTAACTAAAAACTTGTTTTTTATTATTATTTTTATTGTGTTTGAACTTGCGGACCGTTTGCTGTGCGGGCTATTGTTTAGTTTCAGTATTTCCTTCAAATAAAAACCTTGTTTTTTGTTCAATTTAATTTATCACAACAACAAAAACTACCAAAAGCAAATAAGCAAAACAATAAATTAGCACACACACAAAACTGCAGGTGTGCACCACAGAAAGCAAATTTTTGTTAACATATAAAATTGAGAAATAAAACAGCATGTTTTCTAACTGTGTTGAATCTTTGATAAATGTCATTAACTTGTGCAGAATTTTTTATATTAAAAGATGGTAGTTTGCATTAAAATGATTTTTTGTTTTATATTTTGACTCAGCTAACTTATTTTTTTTAAATCTTTAAAACACAAAAAATTCTAGTGTGTTTTGAATTTCAATACCTAAAATAAAGTACTGACTTTCAAGTAATACTAGACAATTGAGCTTAATTTAAACTTAAATTTTACTATACTTTCGCATACAATTATTCATATTTTTAATTCCCACAAGTCCCTTTTTAAATAAAATATCCAGCCAAAAGAAAAACCATTGAAATTGACTACGTAGTTAAGCTGTTTTAAAGTAAAAAAACTAAATAAAATTTAAAACAAAAAACGCAGCTAGTCAAACAGCATTTCAAACCATAACAATTTAAATAAATAAATAAATGACAATTTGCAAGTACTGCTGCTGCTGCATTGCATTTAATCCTACAACCAAAAAATCATCCATTGCATCAAACACAATGAGAGACACAATGTCATTGAGATGGTCACAAGACAAACGTGTTAATTCTGAAAAATAGCCAAAAAAGAAAGACCCAAAAACGCAAACAAGGGAATTTAAAAGCTGACAATTCTAAGTATTTGATCAGAGAACGAGACTTCTGAATTCAGCTCATTTTGTGACAATGAAAAGCTGTCATTTTCATTGAATTCTCTTGAGACTAAAAATCCAATAAAATCCAAAGCAAACGAAAAAAAGAGAATATGCAAAAAGAATTTGAAAGAATCTGTAACACGAGAAAAAGGAGACAAAATAATCGATTTTTGAATAGCTAAATGAGTTGAAAAAAATAAAAGCTTTCTCTGTAATATAACAGAAAAAAAACATTTTAAAATGAAAAAAGTTAGTAAAGCAAAAATTAGCAAAAATTGTGTGCATCAAAATGTTTCTTCTTTTTCCTCTCTGTTTAATAATTTAATTCTGTGAACACACTAAAAAGAATGAGTAGTTCGTTTACACAGAACTCATGAAGCACAAAATTGCGCGCGCTTTTGCTCAAATTATGCAAAAAAAAGAAGAAGAAACAAGCTTGCAGGCTTTTAAATATTTCATCATCATCATCAGACTGCTGCATTCTTATTTTTTTGCGCTAATTTCATTTGAAAAGACAAGAAAAAATTTTCCTACTACTTTAGAAAAGGTAATAATGTTACTGAAATTGGACATTTTTTTTAAAAAAGAAAAAATGAAATGTATAATAACATAAAGAAAAAGGGGGAACTAAAAATAAAAGATCTGCCATTGCAATTATTTTGCATTTTTTGTGATTTTGATTTTTAGAAAGGCAGTGCCCCTTTTGCCAAATTTTAGTTGCCATCATCTACACAAGAGAAGAAGGCAAATTGAAACAAATTCAATTTTTATTTCTGTTTCATAACTAACAAAACAAAGTGTAATGAGGAGAAGCTTTCTCACAAACAAAAAAATGTGCCCAAAATAAAAAAATCGTGATTTACAAATTGCCAGAGCAAAACAAAATAATTTTAGTGTGTTTAGTTGAGTTAGTAAAAATCAAAAAAATCAACAAGCAAAACCTAATTAAAATAAACAAATGCTAAAATAGTGCGCGTTAAAAATAAAATGTTTTTGTAATAAACTAAAAAAATTAATGAAGTGTTTATGCGAAAATTAAATTGTTCAGTACAGCTAATTTTGAAAAATGAACAAAAACATTTTATTTACAAATTTACAAATTATTCATGGCCATTTTTCATTTTGCAGCAAAGTGAATTCTAAAAATAAAAAAATTGAGCAAACAAATGATGCCAATTTAACTTTAGTGCTATTTTCTCAAAACAAAAATAATAACACTTAAAACACATTGTACCCAAAGCAAACGCCATTAATTGTGATGGGCATTCCCCGTTTTAAGAGTGGCCTGCGCCAAATAATTAGCGCCAGCATCAGCTAAACCGGCAAAACAATGGCCACACAGTTTTTTTTATTATTCAAGTGCACCAAGGGACTGGACTGTGTGTCATTTAGGAATATTCTAGTCTAGGATCTGTGTTTATTCTAAAACATTTGCAAAAAAAAGAAATGAACGTGCAAAAAGCGAGAAAGACAAGAAACAAAGCACTTATCATTGCACTAGTTCTTTTTGTTGTTTGCTGCCGTTAAACGGAAAAACAATTGCCTAAATTGACTGGTAAATGGCAATTCTAATTAATGAATGAGAAACAAAAAGAAAGAGAGGGAGAAAGGACTAGAAAGAAATCAATAACAGCACTTGACTGACTTGGACTTGACAAGTAAGGCAAGAAAAATGGCTCAAAAGCCTGAGAACTGAATTGTGTGTCTTCTTTTCTTTCAGTGAGACAAAGCAAGGTAAGGCCCTAATGTATGTGAAGAGTGCTGCTGTCATTTCGGTTTATTAATTTGAAATGAGCACTTTAGCAACTCCTGGCAACTCTTAGATCTGGGAAAAGTTAATAAATTAAAACGACCACTAGGTAAAAATAAATCAATAGTGTTGGTAGTAGTGGGAAAAGGAAGTGCTCAAGTAGTCAATGAAAAATAAAGGTAAAAGTTGAAGATAAAAAAGGTCAACTCAACTGAAAAAATCAGGTGTAATCAAATAAATTGATTGATTGATATTTCCGCCCGCATTTACATTTTTCCCCCTAAAACTGTAAACAAGTTTTATTGAACTAAAAACAGAAACAGTTTCAAGCTCTACAACTTTGAAAATAAAAACTTTTATTTTAGAATATTCAAACCGTACCGCCATCTACTGCAGCAGAATCGAGAATGACAGATGAATTTAAACAAAAAAAATTCTAAACATGAAGAATTAAATAACAACCACCACAACTAACTAAAACCGCTGATGAATGCTAAAAGAATTTGTTTGATAAATGTTACACTTTCTGCTGCTCTTGTAAATAATAATTACATCTTATTCTTTAGAGAAACAAACAAACAAACAAAAACAGTGAAATACAATTCTCATAATTGAAAAAGTGCAAAAAGAGGAGCAGACCACAAAGATGATAAATGCGCGCGAGTGTGCATCTCCTTCTGTGGCAATACTCTCAATGGCGTTCCCCATTCAATTACCACCACTACAACAACGAAAAAAAAACAGCAAACAACATTCACAATTCCCAGTTGATCTGTTGCTGCTGCTGCAGCTGTTATTCAATTAATTGTCCGCACACACAATGAGCCAAAAAACGGCAACGAGTTTGGTTACCAGAAAACAAACAACAACAAAAGTAAGAGGAAGTTCATCTTCTTCACTCATTGACCACACTCATTGAACAGCAGCTGTCAACATTGAGCTGCTGTGTTCCAAGTGATACAATTCCCAAGTGAATACACAGGCAAATTAAACTAAAGGTGCTAAATTAAAGGACAGCAGTTTGTAAATTTGCAAGAAAAAAATAACTAAAAAGAGAAATAAACACTAGAATAAAATGGAAAATCATTTTAAAAATAAAAAACCTGTTTCAGAAGTAAACAATTTTCTAGTAAGATAAGATCTAAAAAATCAGCAAAAAAACACTCGAAACTCAAATCTTTAGCAAACAAATGATGAAGATGATGATGATGATAAACAAACTCTTTCTTAGGAAGCAATAAGAAAAAATAAATAATAAAATTCCGTCTAGTTAATCTTCATTCCATTTCTTCTTACTTGCACTTTGATTTTATTTTCCAAATATAGGAAAAATCAACATGATTGAAAATTGAGAAAAAGGTCTTTTCTTCCTTGCTCTACACTTTTGGCACTGTACGTGCCTTTGCTGCTGCTGCTGCTGCCGCTGCTGTTTACTCTGAGCTTCAATTCTGGGAAAATCACACACAAAAAATATCTTTTTTGGCGCCGGCGACAACGAGTGGACCAAATTGAATTAATTAACGGCATAATTTGAGTGCAAAGTGAAAGAAAAAGAGAAAGACACAAGTAAATAAAAGTAGTTACATTTTTTGCCAAACTAAAGTAGCTAAAAAGTGATTCTATAGTAGCCTGATTTAAAAAACAGTCCAGCGATGCAGTTTGCACTGCACTGCAATTAATTACCCCGCAATTTTTTCTCTTTTTTTGTATGAGCGGCAAAAGTTAAAATATACGGTAAAAAATGTAATAAAAAGTGTGAATAATTTTGTTTGTCAGGTTGTTTGGAGTTTTTTTAAGTTTTTTTCTGTTTGGAAATCATAATTGTCCGTTTTTTCTGCTGCTGCCTCTTTTTACTTTTGCCGTAAAAAGTTGTAAAAAATAAAAGTGACAAGAAAAAGAATGAAAGTGGCAGGAAAAAACTAGAGTAGAGTGAAAAGTACCAGGCAGTTTAAATATTTGACTTTTCAAACTCGGCCAAAAAAAGAGTAAAACAGAAAACAGATGGAATTCTGTTTGCGGCCCAGAGTTTTGAAAAACCTACAACATGTTTTGATTCTGTATTTCAACTCTGTTTCACTAAACTCAAAGTGAAAGAACAAAAAATAAAGTGTATACAAAAATTCAGTTTTGCTTGGTTTGAATAGAGTACAGCTCTCTGGACAGAAGCCCTCAACTTTTGCCCACCAAATAACATTAACATACAACATATGAAACTTTGCCAACTTGTGTGTAACTAAAACAGTCAGGCACACACAAATGTGCTTCAAATGTAACAAGGCAAGTTTGGTGAAACAAAACCCAAAATAAAATTACTCTGTTACTACTAGACTTTAACTACCCTTTTACCTTGCCGTGCAAACAGAGTTCTTTAGCTTTTTGATGATTATGATGCTGATGAAAAGGGTAAACTAATTTGTACTTTGCAGTTTTTCCCATTTTAAAATTGGTACAGCAATTTTTTTTAAATATGCAAAGTACTCGAACAGTTACAGCAGCTGATAATGATGATGAAAATGATGGTCATGATAATGATGGCGGCAAAAAAAGGAAAAAAATGCCGTTCATGTTAAATAAAGTGACTGAGAAGCAAAATTATCAAAAACAAAAGCAAATTCAACAGAACTCAACTGCTGCTACTTTTGATCACCACCATCATTATCAGCTGCAATTTGAGGTACACTTTTTGTACACTTTTATTTCCTTTTTTCTCTCTCTCTCCCTCGTCTGACAAGTGACACCTTGTACGGCAATCAAAACTCTGAAATGGAAGTTCTCTTTTTGTACTTTTTTGAACGCACATTTGCACACACATTATTGCACACATTACCGCCGTCGCCGCCGCCGCCGCCGTCATTTTGACCATTAATTTAAATATTTCAGTATGGCGTTTTTCTTCTTTTTCTTTTTCATTTTCGTTTGAGTTGAATATACTTTTTTTACTTTTTCTCCAGTTCTAAAGTCTTTTCTCTTTTTTTGGCCGGAGACATGCCGTTAGTAAAACGGGTTGCTGCCATTTGAGCAGAAACGACAGAATCAAAAGCAGAATCCCAGAAGTTCTCAACTCGGCTGTACAAAAATTGTACGACATTTTAAGAAACGTACAAAATGAAAAATTTTATCTTGACATTTGCACTATTGACACTACACTGATTCACTAACTAAATAACACAACAAAAGATAACTAAATTAGTGCAAATGGAAAAAGTAAATAAAAGAAAGAGAGAATGAACGTTATTAAATTTTAATTAATGCGACATTGTCTTACTAAAATGGTAGAAGAATCTTGCTAAACAGAAAAGTATTTTTAAAGCAAAATTTAAAACTAACTGACTAATTACTAATGACTTTCAGCAGAAACTGGTATTAAATCGACACATTAGCAGCAGCAACAGCCAGAAACTAGCACTCAATTAAAAACTCCTGAAAAGTTAAAGTGTGTCGACCTGATGAAAAAAAGAAAGCTAAAAGAGTAAAAAGATGTTAATGGCCGCCGCCTTCACTTGCAAAATAAATGGCCAAAATTAAAAGTGCTGCAGCTGTTTAAATTTTTTTAAAACTAAAATTTAAATATTTTAACTCTCTAGCCTCATAATTCTTAGCACCTAACGGCGCAGCCAAATTTACCCAAGTTGAAAAGCGGTAATTTTTTTGCTGCTTCTGTGTCAGCTGGTGCTGGTGAACTTTTGCCTGCAAAAGTTCATTTAAAAATACCGCATTCTTGCTCTGCTTTTTATCAGCTGCGGTTTAGAGCAAACGAACACCAAATTCACTTTTTAAAATGCAAAAAACAGAACATTACATGGCCATTAAACTTTTTTTAATAATGTTAAAAAACTCTTTTCAAAAAAATGTTTAGGTGCGAGTAAACTAGAACATTTTGTTTGTCAGGTTGTTTGGAGCTTTTTTAAGTTTTTTTTCTGTTTGGAAATCATAATTGTCCGTTTTTTCTGCTGCTGCCTCTTTTTACTTTTGCCGGTAAAAAGTTGTAAAGATAATTAAAATTTAATTATGCTAAAGTATAAAGTTTAGCCGACTTTTTAGCTAAAAAAGATGAAAATTGAAAATTCACTAAATTATTACTTTTTTGAGTTTGTCTGTTTTATAACCGGAACAAAATCTAGCAAAAACAGTAAGTTACCGTCAATGAAGATAAATTGACATTAAAAACTAAACAGCAGTTTTTTTGCTGTGAAACTTTTCTTTAGACAGTGACCGGCAGAAAATGCCACACATACACCATTGGCCGCCAATTGAATGCTCAAACACGATCACAGACTTGCCAACTGCTTTGTTTTTGCAGACAAAAAAAGACTAAAAAGGCCATTTGTCTAAAAAGAAGATGAAGAAATTCAATATAAAATTGGTTTCAAACAAAAATTTTTCTAAAATTTATTTTCTGGCGCTGATCAACGGAACTAAGTGGAAAAAAGAAAAAAGAAAAAAAGAGTAATTGAAAAGCAGGAAAAAAAGAAATTGAAAAAAAGTTCAACATTTGAAAAAATAAATTGAGGTCACACATGTGTGTCCAACACTGAAATGACCACTTTGTGTCTATTTAAAAGATTTGAAAACATTAAAAAATAGATTCAAAGCGATTAAATGTCACAAGTCAAAAAAAAGTTAGTGATAAAAAAATGCACACTGATTCTACTGAAAACGGCAAGAATTTCTCTACAATAATTTGCATATAAAATGCATATGAGATCTTTGAAACACGATGAAATTTAAAAATAAATTGATTTCATTTTGTTTGTTGAATTGCAAAGTTGCTTTTGTACAAGATGTGCAGAATTTACTTTTGCAAATAGAATGTTCTAACATTGGTTAAATTTGTACCTTTTGCTATTTCAAAATTAAAAAATCTGTTGCCAAGATTGACCTTTAGAGCAACAAAACGACAAAGTTTAAAAGATTTATTACACTGCTGCTGCCTTAAAACGTTGAACAAAGAATTGAAACTGATAAGAAAAAAGAAAAGATGCAGCAGCAGCAGAGGTGACGACAGTGGCAAACTAACTTTTTAATTTTGTAAATTAAAAAATTTAGATAAAAACTAGTGCTAACTAAAAGGCAACATAACGGAAAAACCAAAATAAAAAAACAATGAACAGCAAAATGTGACAGCTGCAGTGCAACGGATGCAAACACAATCAAGACTATTTTTTTTAAATTTTAGAAATAACTTTTTTGAAGCTTTATTGAAACAAAATTCTTCAGCAGCAACTTCAATTGTCTTCGGAAGACCTTTGGTATTCTTTTGTACATTGTGTTTATCTGCCTGACTGAAAAGTGTTTGTCTGTTGTGTAAGTGTGTGGCTATTCAGTCCATGTTCTATTGAAAAGTTTTGAAAAATGGCCATTTTAGAAAAGAGGACAACGACAACGACAACAACAACACCCAAAATGATGTGCGCGTTTAGGTGAGCGTAAAGTGTGAAGATAAGAGGAAGTTCAAATTAATAGTTTTACTTAACAAAAAAAGTCTAAAGTAATTTTATAATCAAAGTTTAATTGAGCTGACAAGTTTCAAATTTATTTTTATTATTGAATAAGAAGTCTGAGGATTTGTACTTTTTTTTATCAAAAAGACAAAAGTACATTTGCTTACAAAAAAGCATTGCAGAGAATCAAAATAAAAAAATTTGAATATTTCATGATTGATTTCCTCTAAATTGCCTGGTTGGTAGCTGCTGTACATTTTAACTGTACAAAACAAAAAAACAATGATCCTAAACTCATTCTCGTAAACAGAAAAAACAACATGTAATCGAAATTTCAGTTTAAAAATGGAAAAAAATAAAAAGCACTGTACATAACACATTAGCCTAAACATAAAGCAAAAAATAAAAAGGTTTTGACAACTAACAAAATGGAGAAAGAAATCTCCTGTATAACAATGTTGACAATAAGAGACAGACTGAATTACCTGTCTACCCACTGTAAGGCCCACTCAACAACAAAACAGAAGCACAAAACTGACAACACACACACACACACACAAACTGATGTGATGAGTAGAAAATAAATACAACACCAGGATTCTCCAAAAATTATATTTACATATTACAACACACAGTTGGCATTTACGACCAGTGAAAGAAAAAAAAGGTGCGTGAGAACGGCGACAGCAGAACAAAAGGGGACAAAGAAAGAATAAGGTAAATAGAGCAGAGGATTTCTTTCAACAGAAAAAAATCTCTCACATTTTCCCTCCTTTTCTGATGGTCAATCTCTTTCTTTTTTGTACAGTGTGTTGTACAGTATTATTATTATTATTCTAACAAGTGTACACCTCTCTTCTGTCTAACAAAAAGGTCTTAAACAAGTTTCAGTTTGAGTGTGTGTGAAAGTGTAATTAACGTCAAACCTAAAGAGATTTTCATGGTAACTAAAAAAAGAAGAATTGCTGAAGTGTCTTAGTGAGCAGAAGTAGAAGTGCCCCCAAAAAAAGCACAAATAAAAATGGTGACCAGATTTTCCCATATTTTGCTGTCACTACTCGGCTTTTTTGTTCACACGCTACTTTTTCCCCTATTTACTCTACCTCATTTTTACTCAATTTTTTCTCTGCTTGAAAATCTTAAAAGTCAAAGTGTCGTTGTCAAGACAGAGTGAGAGAATAGACCTACACTCTTTACTTTTTGCAAGAAGAAGAAGAAGAAGAATCAGACAGATGACATGTTTTTAGGCGAGGTGATGTACTTGAAGCAGTAGTGAGTAGTATCCTTCCTCATCTGACGTCAGTAAAAGAAAAAGAAGAGAAAGAAAATAAGAGAGTATCCTTAGCATACATAAAGTCAAGGTAACCACTACCACCACTTCCAAGTCAAGTCAATTCAAAAGAAGTAGCGACGACGACAACTTCGACTATAAATAGGCGAACAAAAAAGAGAGGAGAAAAGTCGCCGATTTAGAAAAGAAAACAGAGAGTGAAGTGAAACCAAGAAGAACAAGGTCGACATTGGCTACAAAGCAAAGCACAAGTTTGCTGCTTTCAGTGTTTGGCAGTAAATAATAACGGAAAAAAGGAAAAGAGAAAGACTTTGCACTAAGATGCATCACATTTTCACAATCGACTAAATTGAGCTGCTAATGAGCTGCAATAGGCAATTAAATAATGATGATGATGATGATGAGATCACCATGATCATGATCAAGAGCATTTTGAGAGTAAATAAAACCTCAGAGTGGTTTGCAATTAGAAGGGAAAAAAGTACTTCAGATCTATAGATAGTAAATTACTGAATTGTGTTTTTGTGGGTTTATGAGTACAGCAAAAATAGCAAAAAAATTTAATAATTTCATTTGTCATCATTTGGTTCATTTGTTTTTATGTGTGTTATGTTATGTTTTTATGTGTGTTATGTTATGTTTATTGTGTCTCATCAAAAAGGACGATATGCGTCGCCGATTTTGAATAGGAAAAATGTTTGAAAAAAAGTATTCCACTTACCGGCCAAACTCTGCCCTCTTCTGGTCCTTAAAACGTTCCATCAACTGCGCCCAGGGGCCGCCCCCGAGGCCTCGCATTGCCATGGCCATTTTGGAGGGGGGTGATGAGGGTGATGAGGGTGATGAAAATGAAGGATGAAAGCGAGGATAAAAGATAAAAGATGAGGAGGAGGAGGAGGAGGGGTGATGAAGATGAACGACCTAGGTGATTGATGGCAGAGGCGTAGTAGTCCTGGTGGTGATGAGTGATGATGATGATGATGGTCAAAGTTGGTGGTGGTGGTGGTGGTGGTGATGAAGTGCAAAAAGTGGAAGAGGAGATTGGTGATTGGAAGCAAACCACAGAAGAAGGTAAACACTGGAACACAAACATTGAGGAGCAAAAACACAGCAAAAGATAAAGGAAGGAGACGAAAACGCTTGACGAAATTGACAAAAAAAAGCACTAAATACAGCAAATGCACTCAACAAGAGAGAAAGATAGAAAACCTTTAAACTTGAATTGCTTCACAAAACGAGAGAATCATAAAAAAATGACACTATCAGACGATGATGTACAGAAATGTGTGCTGTACAAAAAACTGCACACAAACACAGTGGCACACTTTTGATGCTACTGCTGTTGCCACCACTTTGAACTTGATAACGCCAATAAAACAGATAAAGTGTGCTTGTGCCTGCTTGAAAGTCAGGGTTGAAGTCAAAAGGCACACAGCACAATGTCGTTGACACAAAGGTCAACGGCTGCTGCTGCTGCTGCTTATCACTATCTGGTCTTTTCTGGTGGTCACATTTTTGTTTGTTTATTTTTGAAACAACTTTTTTCAAAAACTTTAAAATAGAGAGATTGTCAGAAAATGCAGGTAAACGTTGAAGATGATTAATTAGCACATTTTGCCAGTGTTGAATGTTAGAATAAGAAGAAGAAGAAGGTGTCAATAAATTAAAAACAAAAAGGGAGAATAAAATAAGTTTGCCGTTGACAGAAAACAGATGATGAACACATCTTTTTGTTTTGTTTTTGTTTTGAGCTTGATCAATCAATTGCAAAAAGTTTGCAAAAACACAGAAACACACACGTTGGTTGAAGAAGAGGTAGCAAAGCAAAACAAATTATTACATTTCACGGTTGATACGACGATTGAGTCTGCCGATTACAACAGTCTCACTTTCTTAATTAAAAACAGGTGAAAACTAATTACAATTCAGTGTGTGTTGAAACATAAAAAACAAAAAATGTTTGATTACTTGGGTGTGTGAAAAAATGAGTTGATCGTGATCGAGCAGACTTGTACTATTAGAAAAGTAAATCATCTAATTAAAAATTTTGTAGCAAAACACAAAATTGAGAGCAATAATAATAATTCCATCTTCATCTTTTCACCATTTTTTAAACCATCAAAAAATTAATTAATTAACAGGTGTAACACAGGTTCTGCTCACTGAGCTGTTGAATTGTTGACATTTTCACAAGAAAAAAAGGGATTTACACAAAAGAATTAGAATTTTTTCAGCACTTAGAGTAATTAATATCACAGTCTACTGAGCAAGACTGGTGAAGGTGAAACAAACAGAGGAAATAATTGCCAGCCAGACAAGAAGAAAAAAAGGAAAAATGCCGCCGTTGATTGGAAGATGATTGAAAGGTGATCATAATGCTCATCATTTTCTGGCGGTATTCATCACCCTCCTCATCATCCCCTCACAAATCTGGTGATTAGTGACGAGTGATCTCATGCTGCTGATGCTGAAGCAAACGAAGAAGAAGAAGAAGATCAACAGTGGGAAAGAGAAAGAGAGGACGAGCTTCTGCTCGATGAGAACAGGACAGAACCGAAAAAACAAAAAAGAAGCAGAATAACAGGCGACAGAGGAGGAGGAGGAGGAGGAATATCACCAGGAGCAGCAGCAGTGGCACTGCCAAATCATTGGGGGAAAAGTGCTGTAATGTTCAAATGCAGGCAGACAACTGCAGGCTGATTCTTTGCCATTCTCTCCTCTTTTTCTTCTCGTTTTTTGTCGTCATCCGTCGCATCACCTCCTCAGTGTGACTGTGTCTTCTTCGTTTTTCTATTCTGTCTATTCTGTCTCTTCAGTTCACTGCCGAATCTCTCTCGTTTTTCTCCTCAACAGTATCACTTCTATATTTACTGCTGCTGAATTTCCCTCGTTCCTTGCATACTCTTTTGGCGGCTGCTGCTGCTGTTGCAAAAAGAAAGAGGAGAGGATTCTTTTTCATCTTTTTCCGAGTTTCTACTTTTGCTGCTACTTGCTGCTGCTGCTGCAGCTCAGTTCAGCAGACAAAAAGATGTAATAATATAATTGTGGTGATCTCGACTTTCCAGCCAGTTTTTTGAGTTTTGTGTTCAAATGTTTGAAGATCACTTTAATTACTACAGCTACTGCTAAAAATTTGTATGATGATGATGATGATGATGATGAGTTTAATATCGTTGTGAGAGGTGGAGGTGGGGGTGAAAGATTTGTACGGCAAGTGTACGGCAGTTGTGTTGGTGATAATGTGAGGAAAGGTGAAGAATGATGACGGTAGGTGGTGGTGGTGGTGGTGGTGGTGGTGAAAAGAGGATGATATTCAGAGTTGACAAATGCGGTAGTGATGAGTACAGCTGAATTAAATTAATGCCAGCAATTTTAAGAGCTGAAATCAATTTCAATTTCAAAAGGGTTTGATGATCACTGTTTAGAAAAAAAGACATCTGAATCAATAAAACCGTTTTTCAAGAAAAAAAACAACAAAAGTATAAACACACTGAACTGTTTTGCTATTCAAAAATTGATCATTTTTTAGCAGTTTCAATCTTGTTTCCTGCAATTGAAAAATTGTTAAAAACAGTTGAAAAAAATTCAACCTAAAACTATTGATCTCACCAGTAGAAAATAATTGCCCATCAACTTTCTCGCTTTTCAGTTTTCAATTTTTGCCTGTTTTTCACTTTAAACTAAATGTGGGTGTCCTTCCTTCAATTACCTCTTCTTCCTCTTCTTCTGCTTTGCAAAGACAAAACAGCAGGCAGAAAATGAAAAGAAGAAGAAACGTTTTTTTCAGTTAACAGCAGCAACTGCAGTGAGTTGAATTTAAATTAGAGTTTAGCGATTGTCAATTTATTATTCACTGTCTGCCAAATGTGGCAAGTTTTTAAAAAAGAGGAAAAAGAAGAAAGTTCCTTGCAGTTTCTCCTTCTCCCGAGGCTGCACAAACAGAATTGTTGGCTTGTTAGTGGGCAAAAGAGTGCTACAAAAAAAATAGAGAAAAAGCTGTCAATAAAGACGAAGTGACAAAAAAGTTACAAAAAGTAAAAAACTGTATTTTGGTAATGAAAAAGAAAACTTGAGGTTATCAGCACTTTGGCTGGTCACTGATGAACAGACACTGAACCGGCAACTTTTAACTCAATTTGGACTTGGTGATAAATTTTTACTCATAAAAAACTGCTTCTTTTTGCTTGTAGCTGAAACTTGTTAGGGCAAAGTGAAGTGAATAGCAAATGAAGAAAATTTCACAACATTTTGAACAAGGACCAGTGTAAAGAAGAAGTGCAATTAAAAAACTAAAACGAAGCGGGAGAGAAAACTGTTGCTATTTTTAAGCTTTTTTTGTCTTTTAGTAAAGTGACTAATTTGAACACACACACACACACACCCATAAAAAGACCACCATTTAAAATGACGTAAAATTGGCAGTTAACTTGAAGCTAACCAACAACCACAAATAAAAACTAAAGTGATTTAAAAATTTAAAGCATTTTAAAGCACTCATTTGACTGATCATTGTGGCTAATCAATTGCACTTCTTTTATTCAATTTTTATTTTTGAGTAAAAAGAACCCCAATTGTAACACTTTTTAAACAAGTTAAAAAATAATAAACAAAATGCACACCTCACAAATTGAATAATAACAAAGTTGGTATTAGCTTATTTTCATCTATTTACTACTTGCTACTTTTTGACTGCCACGCTTTGCATCTCCTTATAAAAAACCGTTTAGCAGTTGATAAAATAAAATAAAGTGAAAATTTTAAACAACGGCGGCATACTTTAAGATGAGAATAAATATAACAATTTGCTGTACAAATGCTGAAAATGATTCAGCCCTGCTTTGGCCAATATTCTGAAACATAAGGCAAAAAAAGTGAGTGCAAAACTTGCAAACGAGCAGCTCAAACTGGAAAGTTTCACCTTTCCGCCAAAAAAGCTAGATTTTGTAATACAAATAAATAACACACAAAATGGTAATAATATTTGTACTTTTTGCTTGCCTGCTTGCCTGCCACAACCACCACCACCAAAGTAGCGGTAATAATATAAACATAAAAAGCAAACTGAGTGAAAGTGAATCATTGACGGTTATCACACATTGTCTGCCAATGCTAAACTTTTGATACTTTTCCTGTCCTGGATGACTTCCTCTCTATTTCCCCACTGCCACTGGGAATTCAATGGGGGATTATAAGAAAAAAGCTAAATTTTATAAAACAGAAAACATCTTTTTATTTAAAAAAGGGCTCAATTTAGCAGTCGTAAAGATTAATTTACATTCAACTTTTAACAAATATTAATGATACCTCGTTTTTGTAAAAATAAAATTTCTCAATCGATGCTCATCATCGGCAGCAACTGCAACTGTAAAAACAAATTCAACTAATAAAAAAACTTATTTCATTTTGTTGAGCACAGGAAAAAAGGGCTAGTTTTCACTTTATCAAATAAATAAAATACAGAGAAGGCCTTCCTGAAAAAGGAGCAAAGTTTTCAATCATAATATTGAGCACTACCAGAAAAAAAATTAGCACAGGAAATCGCACACACACTTGCACGCTGAGTAAATAATATAACTCAAAAACTACAACTGGCAATTGCCCAGGCCAAAGTTAGCCTAACAAAAATACAAAAAACATTGCATTTGAAAACAAATAAAATTTTCCAAAATGAGATTGTTTCCATTTCTGATTGAAAGTGACGCAACAAAAAATCAGCAAACAATTGAGCTGCTAGAAACACCTGCTCAATTATTGTTGTTACAACTCAAAAAAAAGTAATTTAAATTTAACTTCAAGTGCATCAAAAAACCAAATTTGTTAACACTGAAAAGTTGACAAAAACTAAAAGTAAAATAAATATAATGAAAACTTTAACTATGGTCTTTTAAAAATGCACACACACATCAACAAAATGAAAGGCAGGTAAAGCATCATTTGAGAAGGCATTTTTGAACAGTAGTAAAACAGCAGCAGCAGCAGCAGCGGCAGCAGTAATAATTAATGGAAAGCACTGCTCGTTTAATTAAAAAGCACAGCAGACTGAATGCCAAAAGGAAAGGAAAAGGGCATGAAAACGGAAAGCGAAATAGAAACGGAATGGAATGCCACCTGCAACCGGCATGCTTCAATTACTCTATCTCTTTTCTGTTTTCAAAACCGCCGCCGACGCATCAGAAAAAGGTTACATTTTAGCAAATGTTGAAAACATTCTGAATTCTGCCCGGATTCAACCAATGACTGAAACTGGGCACCATTTAGGTTGCATGTAAATTAGAGAATGAAAATGAGAGAGCAGGTTGTAAAAGGCAAACATCCGTGATCATAATTAGAGAATGAAAAAAAGATAGAAGCAGAATTGAAAAGAATATGTCGGCGAAATTCTGTAAAATTCTGCAACTGAGCTCTTCTTTTCTTTGATGTCAAGTCATCATTTAGCTAAAAAATTTTGGCCAAATTCTAGTGCCTTTTTTGTCTACTTTTAACTGCACTTTTCAGTAATGTTTTCAGGTCAAAATGAAACCTTTTTCAGAAAGACTAAAAGGGCAAAAGTGAATAAATGGGTGAGTGAAGTAAAGTATATAAGGACCAGTGATAGGCTAGTTAGGTGAATTTTCTGCTTAGAGGTAATAAAATTAATGTAATCTAATAAAAAGAAGAAGAAAAACGACGACGACGAAATGGGCAAAAAAGGAATACAAAAAAGAGGACTAAAACTAAAACTAAATTGCACCGGTGCGGCGACGATGTTGTTTGTGACGTTGTACGGTTGACTTGCTTTTCAGCTCTTTTTGTACAAAAATGAACCCTTTTTACTTTTCTGGAAGCCGCTAAACGATTTGCACTCTAGGCTTTCTGATTTAACTGAAAGAAAGAAAATGTGTGTTTTGTAGAAAACCTTTTTAAAAGAAAACGGCATTTTTGTTTCAGAAATTGATGTTACATTTTCTAAAACAGACAGACACACAAAATCGCCATCAAATTATCTGTCCAAGAAATGTGTGTGCGTGCTGATGTTGATTGACAAAAAATGCTGGCAAGAACAAAAAATGAATTTTTCTTCTTTTGCAGTTGCCTGCAATTGACAATTACCGATAAGTGAACAAGAGGAAGAACCGGAAGTGACGAGTATAGTCTTACAGCAGGAGGAAAAAAAGGCAGCAGCAAAACAACAACTGTACCAAAAAAATGAACAAAAAAGCAGACAAATGACAACAGCAACAAAAAATGAAGAGTTGAGCGACAGTCATTTGCAGCAACAGACTTTGCCCACAAACAAAGCTCAACTTACAGGAAAAAGCATAAATTTAAAAACACAACAAAATTAAGAAAAAACGTTAGAAAGCACCAGAAATATAGCAAAACAAACCCAAAACAAACTTCTTCTTTCTTTAGAAAAAAAAATTGAGGAAATCAGGAAAAACACACACAATCCTGGAACCTGATTCCACTTACACACACAGAGAATTTATCTCCACAGCTCATCTAGCTGACTAGTTGCTAGTTAAGCTCGTTCATTGTTTCAAAGTAGCTCCACTCTTTTCCGATTTACTTTAGACAGTGCAGCATTTTATTTAAATGCATAAATAAATGATAAGAGCTCAGCAGCAGCAGCAGCAGCCTTTTGAGCCTGTTTTTGGTGCACCAGGGTCAGCAGCAATGATGCAGTAATTGGCCCAGACTAAGAAGAAGAAGGCCCTCAACAACAACAATTCACCAAAAATGGCCAAAATGAAGAAGAAGAAGAAGAAGGTTTTGTCAAAGAAACAGTAAGCAAAGAGGTAGAGCTGAGCTGAGTTATTTTCAACCAAAAGCTCCGATATTGATCCCCGTCGTCCCTTCCGCTTTTATTCCCTTTCTTCCACTTTCCCTTTCCACTTTTTTCACTTCTGGTCATTAATAATGAATGTCCACCAAAGGAAAAAGAAGAAGAATGCTGCTGGCTGGCTGGCTGGCTGGATCCACTCGCATGTCGCATCCCTGCTTAACTTTTTCCTTTCCCTTTTTTTGCAAAAAAAAATAATAAAGAAGATGGAGATTTGCAGCAGCAGCAGCAGAGACGTCCCTTGAATTGGCAAAGAGTTGAATTTTTAGCAAGAAAAAAGTGAGTGAGTGAGTGAGTGAGTGAAAAACAATCTAGACAGGCAGAAAACCTCTATGATAAAGTAATTCACTATCAGAATTGAACCCCTCATTTTTGTATATTTTCAAAAAGAGAGAGAGAGAGAACAAATCAAAAGTGTTCATTACCTAAATTATTACATTTTTTTTGCGTAATCTAATTGTCTCACTCACTCACTCTCACTTTACAGTCGTACTTCTAAGCACTTTTTTTGCTGTCGGTAGCGGTTTTGCAATCCTAATAGTAATTAGATTGTAATAAAGTGGAAGAAAATGAGAAGAGAACTGAAAACTGAAAGACAAAAAGAAAAGACAATTGAGAAAAGAGAAAAGTGAGGGTGCACCAAGCTCGTCGACGACCGTTGTTGCGTGAGCGGGCGGATAAAGTTTTTGGTTAGGAGGTTTTGAAGGAAAAGAAAGGAAAGTGAAGCGAGTTGAGCAAATTGAGATGAGAAACAAAAAGAAAAAAGAGGAAAAAAGAAAAAGGGAGACTTACGTGTGACGTGGCAGTAATTGCGCAGGAAGATTAGTGAGACCAAGAAGAGAATGAGAATGAGAAACGAGTGAGAGAGGGATGATAATGATAAAGTGGAGGATGAAGCTGGTAGAAGATGAAAGACAGAGCTCAGCACAGCTCAAAATGAGAAGGAGAAGAAGCCTTCAAGATTTGCACTTTCCTCTTCACTTGAAATAAAATAAATTTAGTTCTTCTTCTTGTGATAGACAGAAAAATGAGGAGAAAAGAAACACAGGGAAAAAAGTGGACAAAGATGAAGCTTCTAGTGACACTACTTGGCTCTCAAAAAGATGGAATCAAGAACCATTCACAGTTGATTTTTTCCGGTGATGATGAGGAGGATGAGGCAGATGAATTTTTCGTTGAGATGAAAGAAATAAAAAAAAATCAGCATCAGCAGCAGCCAACAAACCAAAAAAAAAAATGGAGAGCTGAATTGGCGGCTGCAGTGCACTGCTGAATTCTGCATTCGCTTGACTGAATGCAGCATTCAGAGGCGCGCATTCCGGAGCAATTCCCTTTTCTTCCCTCTTTCCTTGCCGCAGGTGCAGACGACGCGAATGATGAGGCTGCTTCTGATTCTGCTGCTGCTGCTGCTGCTGCCGGTCCTGAAACAAAGTTGCCGCTACCGATTGCTTTTGAAAGAAGAGGAGAGCGAACGAAGGCATCTAACGAGGCACTGATGATGCTCGGGAGCAGTAGAGTCGTCGTCGTACAGCACATTTTCTCTGTTTTCAGTGTTTGGCTCTCACCAGGCTTTTCACAAGCCCTTCTTCTTCTTCTTCCTCTTCTTGTACGACCACTACCGTACGCAAACGGTAGCAAAAGCAGCAGTAGCAGGCATGCTCAATAAAGAGGATGCTACTGAACTGAAGTGAACTGATGAATAGGCCTAAATGTGTGTGTGTTTTGCAAAAAAAATTGTTATTGCTGCTGCCGCCGCCGCCGCTGCTGCTGCTGCTGCTGTAGACATCTGTCGACCGGAAATTCAAGGTAAAAATAATTGTAACAAAAATGCTTTTCATAATTTGTACAAAAGTAAGTAAGTAAGTAAGCTCAGCAAATCTCAGTGTCGTTGTGACATTTTGAGTGGGGAAAAAGAATGAAAAGAAGATAAAAAGAGGACAAAGTTGTGTAGAAACATTTCAAATTTTGTACAATCAAAAAAAACGCTCTTAAAATCATCATTAAGTATAGTATCTGAAAGATATTGAGCCACTGAACTGTCTATTGATGTTTTTGTCAATTTTTTACTTCTTATTGTTGATGTTCAGCACCGGATCAGCCAGCACCAGATTGGGATACTCTGCGGCCAGCTGCTTCCAGCCCTTGGTCTTCGAAACTGTCCCGTAGTTGTGCTTGATAAAATCGAGGCAGCTGCTTTTGAGGACTTCAGTGCCAACTTTGAGGGACTCAGCCTGGCGAAGAACGGCGGCCACGGAGTTCACCTCCAGCGATTCCGCTTGGGCCTGCTCGCAGAGACGCACCAGACGGTTTACTTTGTACTAGAGGAGAAAAAAAAATACCAAAATAAGTTAGTTCCTAGAACTTCCTCAAAACTCCTTCAAAACTCCTCTACCTTGAGGGCCACCTTGAGCAGACCAAAGTCCAGCAGGACCTTCTTCTCGCTCACCGAGCCAGTGTAGATGAAGCGGAGCAGCTCTTGGAAGTCTCAGGCTTGACTTCCACCTGAAGTGTAACAGCTCGTCCATCAGTGGCCAAGAACTCCTTTGTCTCCTTCAGGGCGGCCATCAGCCCGGGAGCTCGCACCTCGAGGATGGAGCTGTGAACGGGGAACTCCTTAAACTCCTCCTCTTCCTCCTTTTCATTTTTGGAAACGGCCAGAAAAATGTCAGCAGCAGAGGCTTTTGAACCTCCTCCTTTAGGTAGAAGTAGTCGACCTAGGTCCTCGGCCAGTTGACGCTCCTCGGCGCGACAGGCGCCCTCGTAGTCGAGCTGGACGCTGGTGAAGTTGGCGCTCTCGTGGAAGCTGGTGCGAGCGGTGATCTAAAAAAAAAATACCAAAGGATTAAACCAAGGTTCAACTTTACTTGAAATGATCTAAACCTGAAACTTTACCTCACAGACAAAGATCACATTTGCGTCTTTGGGCGGCAGCAGCAGCAGCTGCTCATCAACGACCAAACTCTCAATTCGAATCAGCCTCTCCCACTCCAGCACGTCCATTTCCTTGACCTCCTTTGAGCCCTCTGATAAAAAACAAACAAACAAATCAGTACCTTCAAAACAAAGCAAAAACTTAAAAAAAAAACTTACCAACACTGACCAGAATCTTGTTGTTCTTCCCATTGAGCATCAGCAGGCGGTAGCTGACCAGGGCGCCAGCCTCTTTGTTGGGCACAGAGAGCACCTGTAAGCGGAGACCCACATGCGTAAAGTGCTCCTCGGAGATTCCCTTGGGGAAGACGGTGAAGGCAAAGGAAAGTCGATGCTCGGTGGGGAGGACCAGCCGGGCCGAGGTGAGGCTCGGGTGAGGCTGGCTGGTGCTGAATCGAAGCAGACTGCCAAAGTCGGCCAGCTCCCAGCGGAGATTGCCGCGGTGAACTACAGGGGCGGTCCTGCCGGCGCACTCGGGAACGCCCTTCTCCGGCTGGTACTTCTCGCTGGTTTGGCAACTGTTTTTGCCAGAGCCAGAAGTGCCGGAAGTGCCTCCAGTGCTGCTGAAGCTGCTGAAGAACTTCTTCATGGTGTTTTGATTGGAAAGAATTCTAAGCAACAGATACAGAGAGTTAAACTTGAGAATAAAGATCAAACAGCGAAAACAACAAACCCAATGCTGATGCTGACTGGAGAGAATACTGAGCTGACTGACTGACTGACTGACTGCGACGACGACGACGACCACCGCTGAATGAGCAATGCTGGTGCTGTGCTCTTTGTGCTGCTGCTGGCTGCTGCTGCTGTGAAGATGCCGCCGATGAAACGCTGCTGTTGCTCAACTCTCAACTTTCACGACCACTGCTGCAGCGGTAGTACTGATCGGTTTGTTCGGTGATGATGATGCTGCTGCTGCTGATGATGATGCTGTTGGTGTTGGTGGTGGTGGTGGTGATGATGGTAATGCTTTTGGTAGTGGTGATGCTGTTGGCGGTGGTAGTAGTGATGATACTTTCTGCCGCACGATGATCACTAGTGAGTACCTCTACGAGAGAGAGAGAGAGAGAGAGAGGAGAGAGAGAGAGAGAGAGAGAGAGAGAGAGAGAGAGAGAGAGAGAGAGAGAGAGAGAGAAAAGAGAGGGGAGATTCGCTTTAGCTGCAGATACAGCAGTGCAGTGGTCGCAGTGGTGCGCCAAATATTTGCCTAGCATCAGTCGCCGCCGCCGATAATACGTTTTCGGTGCCCTCAGAGTGTAGTGCACTTTTGCTGTCTAGTGCACCAATTGGTACTGTGTGGTGTGTGTGTGTGTGTGTGTGTGTGTGTGTGTGTGCGCTAGATTACTGAACTGCCGAGTTGAATACTGAAGGGAAAAGAAAAAAGAAAAAATCGCAATTCTTTGAATTTGTCATCGGCGGTAGATGCTGCCAGTGCGGGCGGCATTCACCACTAATTACCCAATGCGGTTGTTGTTGCTTCTCCTCTCTTTTCATCATCACCACCATCACCACCCCTCAGTCAGCAAACTGTCTTTCTCTGTTTGTTTGTTTGTGTCTTTTAACTTTTTGACTAGAAATCAGCAACAACAGTAGTGCTCAAGGTGCAGCAGTGCTCGAGTGCAGCAGCAGCAGCAGCAGCAGCAGAGAAAAAAAAGTGCACAAGAACACCATTTGAGTGCAAAAGTGGTTGCTGATTTCTGAAAGATAAAACACACACAAAAAAAAGATTTAAAAAGGTGGGAATTTTGAAACAAAAAGACTTACTTTTTTGCTTGTTGTCCCCAGTTAGCAGCACTGGTTTGCCCCCCCCCTTCAATTGTCTTCAATTATTGGAGCTTCAATTAGGCAGGCGGGCATGCAGCGTTGTCTTCTCTCAATTGAGCGTAATTGGCACTGGTGTGAGACAGACACTGGTGCACTGAGAAAGAAAAAGAGAAAAAAGAAAGTGCACTTCCTCTCAAACGGCCAGCAAAACTAAAACCAAAGCCACAAAAATCAGAAGGCAAAGTGAACTCATCACCACATCACAGATCAGCATCAAAAACACCAAAAGAAAACTTTAAACTCTTTTTTTTCCCGACCTTTTCTTCATCACAAATCATGTCCACCCTCGAACTAATCGGCGCCCTCCTCCTCCTCTACCTCCTCATCTACCGCCCACTGCACTTCATCGCCCACCTGATCCTCAACAACTGCACCCTGGTCGGCCACTCCTCTTCGGCCGCCGCCAAAGTGATCCTCACGCCCTCAAATTGCAGTCCACCGGAGTGGGCGGTGATCACCGGTGCAACCGACGGCTGCGGTCTGGAGTACGCAAAACAACTGGCGGAGAAAGGTTATCACCTCCTGCTGATCAGCCCAAGTCGAGGACGGCTGGAACGGGTCCGCGAGGAGATCACCTCGATGTGCCCTGCTTGCAGAGTAGAACTCCTAACGGTGGACTTCTCCGAGGTGACCTTCAGAGGTGGTTCTGGAGATAAGCACTCCACCTACTCAAAAATCAAAGCCAAGCTGGCCACCCTCGATGGCCGCCTCTACATTCTGGTGAACAACGTGGGCGTGGCGTATCCCGCCCCCGAGTACTTTACCGCCCTTCCGGAAGGCTTTCACATTCGACTGATAAACACCAATCTAATTTCGACGGTGGTGATGACTGAGCTGGTGATTCAAAGAATGCTGCTCCAGGATTCCTCCTCTTCAAATTCCAATTCCCAAGCAGTAAATTCCGTGGATCCTGAAGACCTCGACCGTTTTGAGCCCACCCCGGAACGCCCCCTCCGCGGCCTGATCATCAACCTCAGCTCAGTTCTCTCCCTAACCGAGTGTCCGCTAAACGCCACCTCTGGCGCCACAAAGGCCGCTCTGAACTATCTCAGCCGAGCCTTATCAGCAGAATACTCTTACCGACACGGAATCTTCATTCAAACCGTTCTGGCAAATCAGGTGAACACCAAGGCGGTGGCCAAGGGCGCCATTGCCCGGAACTGGTTCGGCGTCAGCGCCTTCGACTTTGTCTGGTACAGTTTGAAGGCGGTGGCCCGGCAGGAGGCAGTCACCAGCGCCCACCCCCTTCATAAACTCCTCAATGGGGTGATTGTCTTCGCCAGGGACCACCTTCCGGAATCGGTCTTTATGGCGCTGAAGATGAAGGTCGCGAAGAGGATCAGGGCCAAGTATCAGGAGGACAGAGAGAAAGAGGAGGTGTGATGAGCGAGGTGGGCGCTGATGGAGCAGGACTGAAGAAAAAATAAAACTAAAGCGATTAAAACATCTTTCTAAACTATTGTACTGTTGCTGGCTTAGCATTTACCTTTTTGATTAATTAAAAATTAAACTTCTTTTTTAAGAATAAAAAGTTGAAGATACGAAAGCGCAAAAGAGAGTTTTCCTACTCTCATTTTGTTAATATTGGTAGTAAAAGTAAAATAGGTGACCACCACACAGGTAAAATAACAGCAAAAAGTAGAATAAAGTGGCCTGAACATTTCTTCTTCTTCTTCTTCAGCTCAGAGGCCACCGGCGCCCTGGAAGACTAGCTTCAGGTCCACTTGGCCGCCTAGCAAAAAAAAACGTCAAAAATTGTTAGAAATTAAAAACAAAAGTATTTTAAAAGTATTTTTTTTTCATTTTTACCCATCGGCGGCGCATCCCGATCAAAGAGGGCGACACACTTGAAGAGCGCCTTGGCGTGGCAGTTGGCCAGCTGGGCAATCAGCTCCGGGCTGAGTGGCTGAACTTCACCGCCGGAAATAGCCAATTTCTGACCTTTTCCTGCTGTGGGGTGGTTGCCCGGTGGCAGGCCCACCAGGTAGATGTCCCCGATGAAGGAGGCAATCTTGGGCAACATCTTAGGAGCAGCCTTGCGAGCCAGCGCCACTAAACTCTGCTGAAAGTGAGCTACCTCGAGGTTGAAGAGAAGCAGTGGGCGATATTCTACAATAGGATATAAAGTGTAAGAAAAATGTCGTACAATAACTGTACAATGGTCGTACAAACAAAAACAAAAAGAGTACTTACCAGTACTCTCCGGCTCAAAAGAGACAAAAATCATCACCTTCACAGTGTACTCCTCAGCAGTTCGAAGCAATGTGAGATTGAAAGATGGCTGAGAGTTAGAAACGGGAGTTTCCGTGACCTTTTGACCTTCTTCACCAACGTCCACCAGCGCCCCCAGCGAGTCCATCTGCCGGCCGCCGCCCTCAAAGGACTCATTGAAAGTGTCCACGGTGAGGCTGAAGTGGACATTCGAATTCGAGGTTCCGAAAAAGGCCTCCGAAGTAACATTAGTCTTAAAGGCGATGATCATCTCCTCGGTTGGTCGCTGGCCGACGACACTCCACAGGAGGGAAAAGGACTGTCCCGGACCGGAAGGTCGAAAGACGTCCAAGACGGCCACGGGAGGATCACTGGAGAAGAGGCACTTTTCCAGGTCAATGTCCAACATTGGAGGAGCTTTCTTTTGACCTTGACCTTGACCTCCAATGTTGTTCATCAGCGTCCAATTGGCGAAACGTTCCGTCTCATCAGCCACCGAATTAATTCCCGGGCCCTTCAGGCGAAGGGAGACCACGCTGCGCAGCTTCACCGGATTCACCCCACTTCCGGTGACAAAGTTGAAGCACTTGAGCCGAAAACGGTAGGAAGTGCCTTTGGTCAGTGTGGTCAGGGTACTTGAAATTCCATTCACAGAAGTGGTAATAGCTGGAGCCTCAAGAATGGCCGCAAAGAGGCCTCGACCAGGCAGCAGGTCCCAGTAGAAGGGCGGAAGGTTTCCCTGAGGACCCAGACCTGGAAGTACCTGAAGAGAGTCGTGCAGGGCCTCCAACTGTTCGTCCTTGATCTTCAGCAAACTTCCGCCACCACCACCTCCTTGAATTGAAAGTTTTGAAGTCCTTTCCTTTTCCTTCTCAGCCTCAGCAGCCAGCCGACGTTCCGCCCCACCAGGCCAAAGAATAAAGATGGGCCAGGAAGCGAGGTCCAGGCGACGATGATCAGCAGAAACCGATGCCTGACTTGAAACCGAAGCTGAACGTCCTAAATTGGTGTTCGAATCCGTGGTCGAGGAGGAAGTCATCGGAAGGTCATAGGCGAAAATCTCCAAAATGAGCGCCAACTTTCCGCGGTAGGCGACGGGGAATTGGCTGCTGACGGCATTGACCTTGAAGGTGATCACCTCGGCGAAGGAGGCCGAATCCGCCCCCTCGGCGAACTCCAGCAGCACAATGCACTGGTTGATGTAGGCAGGGTGGGCGAGGCTGCTGGCCACCACCTCCATCGTCTCTGCCTCAGTGAAAAGGTTGATCGAACTTGAAGAGCCGGTGGAGGTGATCGAGGTTGAAGAAGCAGTAGAGGAGGAGGGGAGGAGGAGGAGGAGGAATTATCAACAACAGCAGGAGGTGAAGTTTTCAACGGAACTTCCGTCTCTTCTCCAACAAAACTTGCAGAGTCCTTCTCAATGGACTTCAGGAGCTGACTTTGCTTGCTGCCGCTTCGAGCCATTTTTCCTCTTTTTGCCTTCTTCTTTCCTCGCTTTTTGCGCACTGAAAACTTTCTCATCTTGGTTTTTGAAGGGGCTCGGCGGGCTCGAACGGTAATGGACTTTTGCTGTTGAAATTGAGGAGGAGGAGGAGGAGATTGAGTAACTTCCTCTCCCTCAGAAACCTTCACCACAGTTGGAGAAGAAGTTCCCGAAGAAGAAGAAGGAGTTTCCTGTTGAACTTCTTCAGCAGCAGGGACAATCGGAGCTGACTGCAGCTCAATGAGGCGCTCGCCTCGATGCGAGCACGCCCACGTCTTCACCAGCTCCACTTCCGCCTTGCGAAGTTCCGGTTCGACGAGGCCCAAGCGAAGGCGACCGTAGTACTGCTGCTGGGGCAGAGGCTGGGGCTGATTTCCATCCACTTCCGGTCCAGGTGATGGTGTTCCAAGCGGAGGCAGCTGCACCCGCTTGACGATGCGAATCGAGTAGGGGCGTGAACGTTCAAGGAGGGCCACCTTCCGAGCCACCGTTTTGGGCGTCTTCTTGTTGAGGCTCAGCAGCGAACCGGAAGCGAGGTCGGCGTTGGCGGTGCTCACCGAGGGCGCCTCAAAGTGAATGGAGAAGGGGTGCGAAGAGTGGGGCATTTTCAAGCGACTAAAGTTGACCTTTCTTTAAAGCAAACAAAAAACAAACTATGAAATTCACTTCTACAGCTCATCCTCTTTTAACTGAAAAAACTTCGAACTTCACAATCCAAAAAAAAGTCTTCGAAAATCAGCCAACAAAAAAAATTAGCGTGCGCTCTTTTTTTGGCCTTTTTAATTTTTTGCTGCTTGTCAAAAAATTGAGCAGGGCGAAAAAATTTCTGCAAAAAAAAATTGGGCCTAGATTTTGCGCACCTTATCGGCGACCACCTTGGGATTGGCCTTTCGAAGTTCACTCTGCCCGGCGGCTCGGTAGTCGTAGGTGCAGCCGTGGCCGGCAGAGTGGCGGTGGACCACGCAGAAGCGGCTGCCACAGCGGCAGTCGAAACCTGTAATAAAAAAAATTGTACAAAAGAAAATGTTATACAATGAAAATTTTTGAAAATCATAAAAAGCCTACCAATGACCTCGATGCTGGTGCCGCACTGCTGGCAGCGACTTTTCTTCGCCTTCTTGGCTCCTTTCTTGCCCTCACCTTCACCCTCACCTTCTTTGGCGCTTCGAATTTCCTTCGAGCTTGCCATTAACTCCTTTTTCACCTCTTCCCCTTCCTTCATCACTTTCACCATCTTCTGTCGCTTACTACCGTTGGACTTTAGTGAAGTTTGGCTGCTGCTGATAGTAGAAAAAGAGGAAGTGGTGACCTTCGAAGCTGAAGAGGATGAAAAGGATCGCTTGGTTTTGTTGCTGCCACTTCCGCTTCCGCATCCACTTCTGCTGCCTCGATAGGGCGTGGGAGGTCGAGGAAAAGGAGTTCCTCGAGAGCTGTTGTTGCTGCTCTTCTCCGGCGGAGTCAAGTCCCAGCTGACAGAAAGAGGAGTTCCTGCTCCTCCTCCTGAAGTTTGAGGAGTTCCAAAAGTTCCAACAGCTGAAGATGATGATGCTGAGTCAGCTGAGGATGACTTGGCGGCAATCGAGGTTGTTGCTGGAGCGGAAGTTGAGGTTGAGGAAGAGGAAGAGGAAGCCCTGGAGCTCTTCTGCTCTTCGCCGTAGCATCGAGAGCACTGGCCGCCAAAGTTCGGGTGGCCAAAGAAGCCGCAGTTTTTAGTGCACAGCTTCGGCTTTGAGGTTGCTTCGAGGTTGCCCGTCGGCGACTTGCTCAGCGGTTTCTTGCTGCCGCTCATATTGATCTTCAGAACTTGCTGAGTTGCTTTGCTGCTGAAAAACGAACTTTTGCCTCAGAAGACCTAGACTGCAAAAAAAAAGTTGGCTATTATCTCAAATCTGCCTCTCAAGCCACAGTTTGAGAAGCCAACAGAAAAAGGAGTGGCTGGTTTTTATTCCCCAAAGCCGAGGATTGTTGAAAAAATCAGAACTTTAAAAAATGAAAAAAAATTTACTTTGCTTACATCAACATCAGCATCACTGTACTAAACTGAAAAGGTGTAGGTAAAGTAGAGTGCATTTATATTACACAAAATGTCTGCTGAGGCTAAGAGTTGGAGAGAAAACACTGCTGCTGCTAATCATTAAAATCTCAATCAGCTGCGAGAGATCAAATCTGATATAATGAAAATATATAAAAGAAAGAGTGAAGAGAAGTAAAAAGCATAAAAGGGGAATAAGAGGAATATGAGAAGAGGAATAAAATTGCCAGTGCTAAGTAAAAAGGTATCGGATAAGAATCGGTTGAATAAGAGGAAAGTGAGCTAGCTATCCTAGTAAGTAAAGTACGTAAGGTAAAGTAGGTAAGGTAAAGAAGAAGAAGAAAAGGAAAAATGTAGGTAGGTAAGTAAAATTGTAGGTAATGTAAATGTAGCAGTAGTGGCGGCGGCGAAATTGAAGAAAAAGCAGGCAATGCAAGTGCTTTGAGCTGGTGGCAGGAATAGCAGCAGCAGCAAATGTGGATCAATAATTGAGCAATATAGAAGTGGAGAAGAAGAAGCCGCCGAGGAAGTCGTCTTCGTAGCAGAAAGTAAAAGTGTCGAGATCTCAAAGCGATGGAAGAAAAAGCTGGTTACCGGTTTCGTTACGCGTTCTAAAAGGGGAAAGTTCTAGAAGGGGAAGTTTCATCTCAGCCAAGGAGGAGAGCCGCCTCCGCAAACAGTGGCTCCACGCCTATTTCCACCTCCTCGGCCTTCATCACCATCCCCTCCCCATCCTCCTCCTCCTCCTTCTCCTGCCGTCGTCTCTTAATGGCCTCCTCCTTAAAGGCCAGCCTCGTCCGCTCAATCAGCTCGTGGTCAATCTGAAGCCACTGCAGCGGGTCACGGGGGTCCTCAATGCCCAGGGCCCGCTGCAGCTTCACCGTCGGCGGGAGGCCAAAGTGGCGCGTTCGAATATGTGACACGGCGTGGCTCTTGTTCTCCGTCACGTAGGAGCAGCCCTCGCCCCAGCGGCAGCTGAACGGTTTCACGCGTAGGTGCGTCCGCTCGTGCGTTCGCAGGTGGCCGGTGTAGGTGAAGGAGCGGCCACATTGAGCGCAGCTGTACTTGCGGTGCTCCTTCTCAAAGTGGCGGCTGATCTCCGAGCGCCGCGAGCCCTCAAAGGCGCAGCCGACCATGGCGCACCGAAAGACGCCCACGGCGTGCTCGGCGTAGATGTGGTGGGACATCTGCTCGTATTTTCGAAAGTGCTTGCCGCACTTGGGGCAGCCGAAGGAGGTGGTGGTGGAGTGGACGTCAAGGAGGTGCGTGGTGAGGCCTTGTCTGGTGGTTGGGTGGGGTGGGTGGAAATAGCCAAATAGAAATGGGAAAAGGAGGAAAAAGATGGTTAGGATTTAGAAACAGATTTTCGAAGTTATAGAACTTACTGAGCATCAAAGGAGGCGGCGCAGCCGACCACCTGACAGGCAAACTGGAGGACACCGTGGTCGGCGGCCATGTGGGCGTGCATCGCCCGCTTATCAGCGGGGAAGAACATCGGACAGTCCTCGATGAGGCACTTGCGGCCGACGGTGAGCATGTTCTCCTTGCGGTTGGCCTGCGCAAAGTTGTTGATCAGCTCGTCCTGGAAGACGATCGCCTTCGGTGATGTGATGGCAGGCTCGGCTTTGACCGCAACAACAGCAGTTGTTGTTGAGTCCATCTCGGAGTACTTGCGCTTCTTGATCGGCAGAACAAAAGCAGTGGGTTTTGAGCTACTGCTACTGCTGCTGCTGTTCTTTATGAGGTCCATCATGGTCAGTGGAGTGAAACTGTCCTGCTCCTCTTCCTTCTTCACCTTCATCACCACCTTTGGAACTTTCACTGGGAACTTATTCGGCTGCTGAGGCTGCCAGGACTTGCGAACCGACTTGATGCTCAGGTCGAGTGGCAGATGTGAGCTGTTGTGGTTGTTGTTGTTGATGGAGCTGGAGCGAATCAGAAGATCTTCCTCAGTTGAGCTGTAACCTGAAGAGGAGGGCGACCACTCGAGTGGTTTGTCGTCGACGATGCTGCTGTTGATGATGATACTTTTGTTGTCCATGCTGATGTTGTTGCTTTTGTTGTTGTGGTTGTGGCTTTTGTTGTTGCGTTTGCGGCCAAGAGCTTTGGTGGTGGTGGTGGTGGTGGAAGCTGAAGCTGAAGCCGAAGCCGAAGCCGAAGATTCACCAAACGAGCGTGATGATGATGAAAGAGAAGAAGAAGTAGAAGAAGCGGCGAAAGATGAGCCTTTGTTTACAGGCGAGCACTTTTTAGCCGCCGCCGCCGCCGCCGAGAGCTTCGAGTCAGCTGATTTGCGCTCCTTGATCGGCTTCTGCTGCTGAGGTTGAGGAATCGGCGGAAGAGCCGGCTGAGGCTGATGGCCGACAAAGTAGCTGAAGAGCGGCACAATCATCTCCAGCGAAAGCGGCGGCTCAGCTTTTGTCGAGGAAGAGAATGAAGAACCGAGCGAGCTTCGTCCGTAGCCGCCGCCGCCGCCGCCGACACTCTTTCGCCCTCCTCTGAGCGTCTCCAGCTGCGTGAGCATGTTCTGGAGGATCAGATTTCCACCAGAACCGCTTTCTTCAGAATCCTTAGGATTCTCTGAATTCTGGGCCAGCTTGTAGGCGTTGGTGGCCACCTGAGCCGACGGGCTGACCTGGTCAAAGGCCACCAGTAGAACCTGGTCCACTTGGCTGTGGAGAAGCTCGCGGGCGGCGCGGGCGTCGGCGAGGAATCCGCTCGCGGAGCAGTTCTTTCTGGGCGGCGAAGCTGAGGAGGCCGTTGTTGATGCTGGCGCTGCTGCTCAAGCTGTCTTCGTTCATCGTCGTTTCCAAAGACATGGTCGAGCTGTCCTGAAGACACCTCAGAGTCGAGGAGGAGGAGGAGGAGGAGATAATCGTCGAGTGATTGAGAGATCTGCTTCGAAAAGATGAGAAGAATCTGTGTGATGAGTTGATGATGAGCGGATCACAACAACAAAGCTCTGAAATGAAAAGCAACGGTGATGGCGGCAGTGGCGGTAACGTTTGTGTTGCGCAGCGGCGCTCGAGTTCTGCTCTGAGCTGAGCTGGGCGACTTTGTTTCGCTGCACTGGCTCTGCTGCTGTCTCTGTCGCTGATGTTTTCGCCTACGCTGCTGCCACTTCTGCTGCTGTCTCTGCCGCTCCTCTCTTATCTCCAGAGAATTATAACATTCTCCTGCCCATTGGCTGCTCCAGCCAAAAAAATGGCGACCCTAGGCCCACCTTTTCGAGCCGCCAAAATGGGGGGAGAAAAAAATTCTCCAAAGGCTCAAAAGGAGAAACAGGTTAACGGTTTTTTTCTTCAACAAGTTTACTGGCGGCAAGTGCAGGGCAAACAGTTTGTTTTGTACAAAAGTGCAAGAACTCTAAAATAATTTTAGGTTCTTCGATCTTCACAGCTCCAGCTGGTGCTGAAAGACCAACTCGAAGACGTAGAAGAGGAAGGCGGCGTAGTAGGAGAGGATCTAGAAAAAGAAAGAGAAAGAAAAAATTCTAAATGATTTCAAACTTCTAAACTTCCATCTTATCTTGTGTTTACCTCGCAAATCGTCTCCGGAGTCAGCGTAGCGGTGGGGCCAATGGTAATGCCATATTTGAATGACTTGGTGTGAATTCGCGTGTAGTAGTTCATCAGGCGGAGCTTCAGGCGAAGATTGAGGAAGTGGGATTTTCGAACTCTAGAGACCTCCTCTTCTTCATCACCTCCATCACCACCTTCTCCACCTCCTCCCCCTAAAATCATCTGCAACCGGGGAATATCAGCGGCATAGTGCAGCCGCCGTCCCTGAAACGCTAGCGGCACCAGCGCCGCCAGCAGCATCACCGCCTGTCCGACAATGAAGAGCGAGTTGATGGTCTTATCAAGCGGCGGCAGGGGGCGAAAGACGGCCCGCGCCACGAAGGCGATGTTGATGGGGATGTTCGCAAACAACGAGACCAGCACCGTCTGCCCGAAAACATCGGAGTTCGATCGGAGAACCTGAACCGAAAGTCGAATGTGTTCCGCGAAGACCCGCTCCAAAAAGGCGGAAAAGACCGGGGTGGGGGGCGTTGGTTCGATAAAGTTCCCCCTCCTCCTCTTGGCCACCTCGCCGTGAAGGAGCCGGTTCCAGTGGCCCATGTGCCGCGTGTTGACAGTGGCGCTCAGCAGGGCGCAACAGGTGAGCACGAAACCGGTGCCCAGCAGCAGATTGATCATGTGGAGGATGATGAAGGCGTGAAGGGTGGACCAGGCGGTGACCACCGCCCAGAGGGGCCAATTATCATCGGCGATGGAGCCCTGGTAGGCGGCCACTATGGGCGGAATGTAGAAGTAGATGACGGTGAGGGCGGCCAGGTCTGGTTGGTGGGGTGGAAATAGTCGTAGTTTAGTTTATCAGGAAGAAGTAAACAATTTTCGAACTTCAAAGATTAAAAAGTACTCACTACAAGTCCACAGGAAGCCGATGGCCGCCTGATTAAAGATGGCCACCAGGTTGGCCAGGTAGGCACGCAGCTCAAAGCTCATCCGGGGTTTCCACCAGGCGGCACCGCCTCTTCCGGCAGACCGCCTCTCGATCGACGTCCGCTTTTGCCAGGAAAATCTTCAGCCGAACCAGCACTATCAAGCACCGATTTCGGCAAAATCCAACACAAAGGTTCCAGGTACCATTTGCTTGAAAGAAAAGCTCGAACCTCCCGCCCCTTCCCCTGGTAAATCTTCTCCAGCGCCTCCAGGTCCTCAATCCGGCAGCTCTCAAAGGCGTCCACATTTCGCACGGCTATATCGAAAAAGAACTCCCAGCACATGTTCTGCTCTGGAACGCTGGAAAAGTAGTAGCGAAGACCAAGGACGTACAGAGGAAAGACGAAAGCGATCACGGTAAAGTAAATTCCATAGACCTCCTTGTGGCGAAGAATGTACCACTGAATCGGATCGACGAGGGCAAACTCCCGCGAGTGGACCTCCTTCAGCAGGGGAAAGGGCTGCAGAAGGAGGTTCAGCATTCGAAAGGCAAAGAGGAGAAGGAGGGCGTTTTCAAGGGCGTTCCGAAGAGGATTGAGGGTTAGGCGGCGATGGGCGTGCAGCTTCACAATGGACCGGTAGAAGAAGCGGTTGCCCTCGTGAATGTACCCGGCCAGGCCGGTGAGGAGAGGGCTGAGGAGAAGGTGGTGCAGGAGGGAGTTCATGGTAAGAAGTTTGAAGAGGTTTTGAAGAGATTTCAAAGTCAAAGACAAGTTCGAATTTGGCAAGCGATTTGATTGGCCGATCAGTGAGAGCCCTCTGAATGAGTTGAGACCCTGTCTCGGACCGCTGCTTCTTTTTTATAGGCTTTGCTACTGTGCTGCTGCTGCTGCTGCCGCTGCTGCCGCCATTGCAACTGTCGTTGTATCGAATTGTGTGGGCTAACGGGGAACTCTCGCTACAACGAAGTGTCATTTAGACGGCACACTATCGATCGAACTGTCTCCAGCAAATCCGCCACAGTCTAGTGTCAAGTCATTTAATTGGTTGATTAATTGTCGCCGGTGGTTAATGATGATCGTCCACTGACATTTTCTCCCGTCAATTTGGCCTCTTCTTCATTCATCATTTTCGACAGCACTTTGTTTGTTTGTTTTGGGGCCCACTTTTTCACTTTTCTGTCTTGGTAACCGCCGGTGAGTTTGATCATTTAGCTCGTTTTAATTGATAAGTTGGATTGCAGTGCTCTCGATTGTTTGCCGATTCTCCTCTTCAAATTAACCGGAATTTGTCAAAAGTGTACTTTTTTCTCTGCCAAGAAATACCGCTACTAGACGGTTTTATTAATTATTGCTTCCACTTTTAAACTAGTTCTGTTTAGTTAGTTAGTGAGCTGGAGCAATTAGAGAAACCGGTTAAGGAGGAAGAAAGAAAAAGAAGAAAATCTGACAGGCAAAAACTTTTCTTTTGCGAAGAAGATTATTAATGAACGCTGTTTGCTGCTTACCGGTTTCACCACTTTTGTTCACTTTAACCTGTTTTATTTTTTGTACAGCGGAATGTGTGCGTCATAATCGGTCTTTGGGAGTTCGATTCGGGCAGAATATTCTCGCTTGTATTGCAACCAGAAAAAAACTTGAGCGAAACAACTTAAAGGTCAAAAGTGAGAGTGATCATTACCTCATTCGAAAGAATTGGCTGCCAAAAGTGAACCTATAATTTGTTCTCCGGAACAACAATTTCCGTTTCAGAAGACTCTTAGAGGACACAAATGAGCTTTTAATTTTGAGGCATAATCGTCATCATCATCAGTATCAGTAGTACTACTAATAAACAGACTAAACTTTAGGCAAATAAAAAGGAGAGAGAAAGAGGAAAAGTGGAAATTTTGAAGCTTATCAGAAAAGGTAGGTACTCTACGTAGGAGAGAGAGAGAGAGAGCGAGAAAATAAATTGGAGTTTCAAAGTCGAGAAACCAGGGAATCTAAAAACGATCTAAAAATAAAGAGGAAAGGAAAAGGAAACCTTTCTCAAATGATCACATCGACATCACATCATATCGAAACAACAAAAATCCAAACCATCTTCAAAACCAACTCCTCTACTCATAACCCTCCTCCTTCACCACCACATTAGTCCGCAACATCTCCAGCAGCATGTCCACCGTCTTCTGGGCGGCATTCGCCTCCGCCAGCTCGGAGCGCTCCCCCGTTCCGACAAAAGTGACCAGGCGGTCGAGGAAGACGCTGCAGCTGTAGACGTGGGCATTTTTACCACTCTTTCCCACCTTCTTCGAGATGGGACTCATCCGCAGGAAGGCCTTGTTGGAGAGGGTCTTCTTCAGCTCCTTGATAAAGGTCGCCGGATTTTTCAGGGGCCGACTCTTCTCCGCACTTAGGTGACCGGTCTTTTCGATGTAAACTAACAGTTGATAAGAAGAAAAAACCACAGATTAGCTCATTAAAAAAAGTTCAAAAAAGGTTCCCCACTACTTACGCTGCGTAAACTGCCCCAGCAGGTTGGCCAGGTCGGCCAGCCAGCTGACCGCGGCCCGGGCCGCCTCCTCCCGACACGGCGGCTCGGGCTGGTCGAGGTACAGGCCACCGGAGGCGGCCGGCGACACTCCCGTGAAGGTGAACTCCAGCGGCGGCGGCCGGCAGCCGCCCGCAGCGCTGCAGTCGATGGTGATGGTGAAGAGGTAGTGCTTCGAGGGAGGCAGGAGGCCATCTTTAAGCATTTCCTCCGTCTTCAGCGAAGTCTTCAACTCCTGGCCGTCGGCCTGCATCCAGTGGAGGATGGACCAGGCGAGCGATTCGCCGCCCTCCAGCGGCGGGCTGAAGGTCGCCGCCAGGTGGTTGTGAAACGCCTCCTTGATGTTCTCCGGCGAGAAGACTCGGCCTCGCTTGGGAACTAACAAGATCGATAAAAAAAATGGTCAAGTTGATAAGTTTTCAGTTGATAATCATCTCTCTCTCTCTCTCTCTCTCTCTCTCTCTCTCTCTCTCTCTCTCTGGCTTACCCTTATCAACGGCGTCGCTGTAGCGGGCAATGAGCGCCACCACCGCCGGAAGCTGCTCCCGAAGTTGCGCCTCAGTGTAGGCAGGAGCAATGGAGGCGGCAAATGTTGCGAAGCTGTTTGAAGCTGTTCCTTTTTCCTCCTTCTTTGGACTCGACTTTTGCAGCGTGGTGGTGGTGGACTTTGCAGCTGTCGTCGTTGTGGGTGGTCACTACTTCTGAAGCTGAAGGAGAAGCAGAAGGAGGAGCGGGTGAAAAGCCCAGCAGAGGTGATGGTGAAGAAGTTGCTGCCGAGGATGATGAAGAAGCCCTGGTCGGCAAAGTGGTCGGCAATGGAAGCAGAGGCTGAGGCTGAGAAGGGGACGTTAAGTAGGAGGAGGAGCAGGTGGAGGAGGCGGAGGAGCTGACGGAGACCTTGTCCAGGAACTTGATCCACAGGTCCTCTACTCCAAAAATCTCATCTTCATCTTCATCCTCATCATCGTCCTCAGAACCTCCCTTCTCTTCATTTTCCACTTCCAAGTGGGAAGGCTCAAGATCGGGCTTTTTGGCTGAAGAGGTTGGAGCAGAAGTAGTGTTCTTAGGGAGTCCTCCTCCTCCTCCTCCTCCTCCATTTTTCTGCTGCTGCTTCTGCTGCCACAACAGAAACCGCTGATGCTTCCGCGGATTATAAGCCTTTTGACCTGCTTTTTTGGCCTGCTTCTTTGCAGGACCACCACCATTAGAAAAGGTCATCGTCGGCTGCTTTGGCTGCTGCTGCTGCTGCTGCTTTCCAGTTGCAGGACTCTTTGCCGCCTTCAGAACGTCGGCGTTTGCAGTGAAGCTCTTGTTCCAGAAGACCTTGTTTGCGCTGGTGAGACTGAAGTTGACTGTCCTCCTCCTTCCACCACTTGATCAACTTTCTTCTTCGAATCCACTGCCACTGAAGCCGAAGCTGATGAGGGCATCGAGGAGGAGGAGGAGGGAACGGCAGTCTTCTTAGCAGCAGGGCCAACTTCCACCGAAGAAGGTTTTCCTGCATTTCCGGCCACCTTGGAAGCAGGACCTCCACCACTTCCACTACCGCCGTCCATCATCTTGAACATCAGCTCAATGAGAGCCTTGGAAGCGGCCTCTCGGGCGGCCTGCTTATCCGAGGAGGTGGCGGTGAAGGTGGCCACATTCAGCAGCTCAATGGTGGCGGTGAAGAGTCGTCGGGAGGTCCACTTTTGAGGTAGGCTATTTCTACCTCCTTCACCTTCCTCACCTTCCACCACCTCCTTCTTCTCCACCTTCATCTCAATCAGCGCCGGATAGGTTCCGTGCAGCGCCTTCACCAGCCCGCGAGCCGTCTTGCCCGTCTCGGTTTGGTATCCTAAAGAAATCAAAACAAAAATTATTAAAATCATAACAAAAACTCACAAAACCTACGTCTCTTAAAGACCCGCAGCATCTCAATTGTGAGCTTCAGAAAGCGAAACATCGCGGTGAGGGCGTTGTCCTTGCCGTCCAGCTCGTCCTTGCCCGCTCTTTTAGCTTCACCAGGCCGGCCACCTCGGCGATGCCCCAGTAGAGGACCACCTCGCCTTCCTTGTCGCCATTAATTTTCTCAACGCCGGCGCCCACTTCGACGCCCCCCTCCTCGAGCTTGATCGTCTCGCGAAAGGGCCGCACAAAGATGGTCGCCTCGCGGGGGCCCTTCGCCTCCATCTCGCGACGAGTCTGCCACTTGGACTTCTTTTCGCAGCTTACTAGGGTGAAAAATTGTAAACAAAATAAAAACAAAGTTTTTAGAAAAAAAAGAAACTCCCTTCTTACCTGAACTAAAGTTCTCCAGCAGCAGCGCCCACCGGGCGATCAGCTTCGGATCGGTCAGCGAGCTGGTCAGCTGAACTTCAGGAAGAGCTGATGATGAGACTTTAGAAGTTGAAGTCGAAGTTGAAGCTGAAGTATAAGTTGAAGCTTGAGCTGAAGTTGAAGCAGCTGCAGTTGCAGCCGAAGAAAAAGTGAAAGTAGAGGGAGCAACTCCCGAAAATCTGCTCTCCTTCTCTTCTTCTTCTTTCCGCCATCAACGACATCAACTCCCACCGCAAGCAGCCGCCGAAGGAGTTTCGATTTGCTTCGGTGCTTTGGCGATCGCTTTCGAACTGATCGTTCCCTGGTTCGAGCTTCCACCGCTTCCACTGCCATAGATGTTCCGCAGCTGAGCACTGCCAATTTGAGCTATCTTCCGCAGGTATTCACAAGCCTGGTGAGCCACAGAACGGGCGGCGGCCTCTTTGGACGGGCGGAAGGCTCGCTGAAGTACGCCATATTGGTGAGGGTGATGGAGGCGCTGAAGGGCTGGTTCCACCAACGCCTGAAAACCACGCCTTCAGTCCGCTGAAACATCTTGCCATTTTTGGTGGCCAGCGTCTCCACGATGGCCAGCTGGTCGTTGCCGGTGAAGTAGAAGGCTAAAGAGGAAAGAGAGAAAATTGAGATTTCGAAAATGTTAAAAAGAGAAATAGAACCTACCCTTCTTAAAGGTGCTAATCAGATCGCGCAGCTCGAGGAGGTAGTCGTAGGCGAGCTCCAGCGTCTTCCGCCGCGAAGTTTCCACCTCCGAGGCGATGCTGTTGAAGAGCAGCAGGTCGCCCACCTCGAGGACGGTGGCCACCATGGTCACCTTCGAATATCGTCCACCGTCAATTACATTGGAGCTCTCCTTCAGCTCCACCAGCGGAAGACACTGGTCGCCGCCAAGGGTGAGCGGATCGACGGTGAGCAGGCGCTCCTGGAGGGCTTCCATTACCTGCACCTTGGAGAGGTGTTCGGACCAGGCTGGGAAATAGAAATGGAAAAGGGAAATAGAACAGAAGGTAAACATTGGCGAAAAGGTTTTAGAAACAAGAGGTTCTAGGCTTTAGGAAAAAGAAGGGGACTTACAGCCAACAAAGCAGTCAAGCAGGGTGATCCATTTGTTGAGGGTGAGCAGGGCTTCGGCATCTTCGGCGGTTCTAGAAACCTGAAGCTCCTCTTCAAGAACCACAGCTTTTGAAGAGCCATTTTCTTGGCTTTTCGAATCAGGACCATCAGGGCAGCCATCGGTAACTGCCTTGCCACCACCACCAGCACCATCTTCACTGGCTCCGCCAAAAAACTTCTTCAAGAAGTTGAAGACCATCTTCGGCTTTTGCTTCTTCAAAGCTAAAATGACAGCTGCGGCAGCGGTGGCAGCGGCAACAGAACAACAGAGCAGAACAGCAGCACCTGTGCCGGGTGTTCGCAACATGAACAGTGTGGAAGCTTTTCCAGTGTTGATAAGGGGAGAGGGGAACTAATCTACTACTGAAGGAGAAAGTGAAAGAGCTGACACATTTTGAGCGGTGTGTTGTTGACGTCGTTGTCGTCGACGCTTCTTTGTGGTGTTGACACTTCTCGTCCTCGACAGACAGCCAACACCTCTCTCCGCTCTTTTGACAATCTGCTTCTCCTCGATTAGCTGCTGCTGCTGCTGCTGTTGTCGATGATGATTATCCCCAAAAAAATTTGGCGGTGGTGATGATAATTTTCTTGCTTGAGCAGGTGTGTGCGTGTTTTGCTAGAGAAAGAGAAAGAGAAAGAAGAAAATGGCAACGAGAAAGCGAGTGAGCGAGAGAGCAACAGCTGAGCGGCCAGCGTCCGCAGCGGCGTAGGTGGCGCCAGTGGTAGCTCACCGTTCAAGCGTTTCGTAAACAAAATCAAAACAACCTTTTGGCGCAAAAAAAGCTTGATTCTACTTTTTTTACTTTTTTATTGATTTGATTTGATGATGGGGATAACAGTGAGATAAGAGTGAACAAAACAGTGATAAGAATAATAATACTAATTTAAGTGGATAGTTCAGGGGATAGCAACACAGTCAACTGTCAATTTAAGCTAGCAGCAGGTCCTCCTGGACGTTGATGAACTGATCAAGCTCGTCCTCATCAAGCTCTCCAAATCCGTGCTCATCTTTGATATGTTCTCGGGCGAATTGCCGGCGGAGAAAGTGGCGCCCACAAAAGCTCTCCTCCGTTTTCTTCTCCTCATTATCACCAGTTCTACTGTTTGGCCAAAGGCACTGAAAGGGCCGCACGCCGAGGTGCTCTCGCTCGTGGTCCCGCCGGTCGCCATCTTTGGCGAAGCGAAGCTCGCAAAAGCCTTGGTAGTCCTTGGTACCTCGACCCAGCCGACAGGGAAAGGGAAACTGCCGCTTCAGACGGTGGTACTTGGCGAGGAGAAAGGCGTAGGAGCCGTCGTCTCCCCTTCCTCTTCCTCCTCCTTATCCTCACCAAGATCTTCAGAATCCTTAGGTTCCTTTTTAGAATCATCTTTGATGATGATGGAATCCTTCTCCTTCTCCTTCGCTTCCTCCTTCTTCAGAGAATCCTCGACAGAATCTTTCTCGATTGAAACCTCGACTGAATCCTCGACAGAATCCTCGACTGGATTTTCCACAGAATCCTCGACAGAATCTTCCTCTTCAATTTTACCTCCTTCAACACCATTCCACCGCAGCTCTGCGCCGGCAAAGAGTGCCTCCTCTTCCGCCAACAACTTTTGATCCTCTTCAATGAACTGCTTCAGGTAGCTGTACTGGAACTTCTTCCGCCTGTTGTGAATCTTATGGACGTGCGTCATCAGATTGCCCAGCACGGAGGCCCGCTGGTGGCAGGGAGCGCCCGTTTTGGGGTCGGGAAAGAGACAACGGTAGGCCTGCACCTTTCGGTGCTTCCGGTCGTGCGTCTTGAGGAAGACGAGGGCGCTGAAGTGACTGCCACAGCCAGGTCGAGGGCAGAAGAACTTTTGGGAGGTCTTTCGTTTGGAGGTGGTGCAGTGGATGATCAGCTTTTCGGGGACATTTGTGGAGTTGAAATAGAATTAGATTTGGAATCAGAATTGGATTTAGAGTCGGAATTGGAATTTGAAGAGTTGATATTAGAATTGAATTTAGAATCGGAATTGGAAGAGTCGAAAGTTTGTTCTGTAGATGAGGATGAAGATGATGATGATGATGATGATGCAATTTTTGACCCGTTTCTAGCAGCCTTTGTAGCCTTAGCCTTAGCCTTTTTCGCTGCCATGGTGATGATATGATATGAAGGGGGATATGTAGAAGAAGAGGTAGAACGGTACGGCAAGGACGGATAAAAACAAATAGTAAAAACAGGTGAAGAGAAGAAGAAGAAGAGATCCCGTTTGTTTTGATAAACAAATAAGTAGTGTTTATGATGACGGTGATGAATGAAAGTAGTAATCGTGATGGTAGGGTTCAGAAGGAGATACGTATAAAGGGAAACAAAATAGATAGACAACAGCTCTGATATCAAAGGCAGCCAAAACTGAAGAGCTAAACTGAAGAGAAAATGAAGGGCAACAAACACAAACAAACACAAACAACGCAACACACAACTGACCGCAAAATGAGCCAGCTCACCGTTTCGGCAACGACTGAAGCACGACACAACGCACAAAAGAAGAGAAGAGGAGAAAAGAAAAGAGCGAGAGAGAAAGTTGCCGCTCCGCTGCCGCCGCTACTTTGTTACTACTACTGTTACCTACGGCATCTAGGACTGAAAAGTGAAGAAAAAAATTCAAAAAAGTAAAAACACCGATACACTTTACTACTGGGCAATTTTTATTGGCAAATAATAGTGGTGGTTCTCAAGTTTGTTGTGTCAGTTATATTACCGAAAGTGTGTTAACAACAAGTTACCTGTGAGCTGTAGTGTCAGTCAGTCAGAGTCAGAGGGCTGATTGTGTGAAGAACTTTACAAGTAGGTAGGAGGAAAAGGTTAGGAGAAGAATAGAATCAAGTGAAGAAGAAGGTGTAGTCTACCAGGTGACAAGATAAAAGCGAAGAGAAGAAGTTATCAAAAGATTGAGAGAGGGAGAGGAGAATGTGATCAATAAATAAGAAGAAGAAGTGGGGGCAGAATTAATCAATTAATGTTATAAATAATAAGAAGGGAGGGGCGGGGCAATTATAATAAATATATAAAAGATACAATAAGAAGAAGTAGAATAGAAGCAATCGATCAATCAATCAATCAAGAATAGTGTAGTAATAAGAAGTGGGCAAGTTGAGAAGGGGAAGGGGACTGAATTCGGAAGGGTGACAAAGTGGGGGACAATAAAAACTGAGGGGGTGAGCGTGATTGATTGAAGGTGGGGGTGAAGAAGGTGAGGGTGACAGTGAGGGTGAAAACTATAAGTACAATTGTTGGTGGTGGTGGTGATGGAGGTGAAATTCTAAATGGGGTGATGAACAGGCTCTGTGTTGCGTCGTCGTTGTGCTGCTGCTGCCTGTGGTAGGCACCCAAGTGTCCAAAAAGTTTGGTCCATGATCCTGAAGTTGGCTGGATCGAATGCAAAATAAATGATAGGGTGTGGGGACTACTGAAGGAGGAGGGAAAAATACTGTGATAACACAAAACTAGAAGAGAGGATGAAGTAGAGAAAGATTGTGTGCGTGTGCTTTGCAGTGGTCTGTTGTGCTGTGCTGTTCCTGTGCTGGTCTGTTGTAGAAAAGTCTTGAGCAGAATTTTTTGCTTGGTTGGAAGTTTAAAGTTGTGCAACTGTCTCCTTATTGTTATGTGGTGACCGGGGATTACTTTTTCAGAAGCTCTCTTAAACCTCTAAGAGTAAAAGGTAAGGACGTCCGTTTGATTTCCGCGCATCAGCATCATCGGCGGCAGGCCCTTGGTGAGCGTCTCCAGCCAGGCCATGTAGAGGACCGCCGGACACTGGTTCTTGCGGGGCATGGGCAGGCTCCTACAAATAAAGGGAAAAAAAAGTTGATAAGATTTATCAAAAAACCTTCCCCTCTTATCAAGGCACTTACATTACCACCAGGCGAGCGTCTCGGCTGTTCTGCAGCAGCAGCTCTCGCAGGCGCATGTGGCGGTAGTTCTAAAGGGGAAAAACAAAAAAAAAATATAAAAAACCAAACTCCTAAAAATCATTCCAACGTTACCTTATCCTTAAAGGACAACAGCTCCGACTCGGTGATCACCAGCTGGTCATAGTCCCCGGTGGACGACTCCTCCCGGTCATCCTCGACCACGTACTTGCTGATGAGGGCCTGGAACTCCGCCTTCGAGGCCTCGCAGGGCGGCTTGACAATGTCCGTAATGATGATCACATCGCTAAAGTCAATGCGGAACTTGCTCAGCAGGGCGGCCATGTTCCGCTGCTCAGTGTCCAGTTCCGACTTTTTGTTGACCAGGGCAAAGATGCGAAGTTTGGTGTCCTTCCAGAGGAGATTGGCGCTGATCAGATAGGGGAGGAGGAGGGTGAGGCCGCCGTCGTCGTACAGCCACCAGACGTCAATGTAGCCGCCCTTCTTCTGCTTGCAGGCAAAGTAGCTGTTCTCGTGGGGGATGACGTCTCCTGATAAAAAGAAGTTAAAAATGGGTTAAAATAGTCATAAAAACTCCTAAAAATAAACTAAAAACTTACCATCACTCTCCTTCATCTTAATGCTGACACTGTTGGCATTTCCACCACTGCTTCCATTGCCTCCGTTTGAAGCGGGTCCACTCGGTCCACAGAGGCTCTCCGGAATGGAGACGACCACCAGCGAGAGGTGCTTATCAAAGATGAGGCTAAAAATGATCAAAGTTATTAGCAAAACCTTCTTAAAAATTCCTTTAACCTCGACTCACTGAATCGTCTTAAAGTAGTCGAGCAGCTCGTCCTGCTCCACATTGGTCCAGTTGTTCTTGAAGCCGAGCATCACCACATTAGGTCGAAGCTTTCCAATTCCGGTGGCCTGAATCAACGAACGGACGCCCTGGAAGAAGTTCGCCTCCTGAACCAGGTTGACAAAAGCCTTCACATTGCGCTTCATCAGCCAGAGGTGAGAGTCCTGGAGGATGACGTTCTGCGCTCGGTTGGAGATGGGCGACTGGAAAGAGAAAAGGGCAAAAAACATTAAAATTTTTATTCAAAAAATCCTAAAAAAACTCACCGTAATAATATTTCCACAGATGAGCATCCCGGTGCCCTTGGTAATCAGATAGGCCAGGTCGACCATGGAGGAGTGCGTGCCGGGGTTGCCCGAGAGCAGCAGAATTTGGGGTCTAATTAAATAAAATTAAAAAAAATCCAAAAAAAATCCATAAAAAACTTACCGATACGTCTTCACGTGATCCGGCACCATACTGAGGCGGTAGACCGAGGAGATGGCCGAGCGGTAGTTCGCTGCCTGGGTCGAGGAGCCCCAGTTTACATCTAAATCAAAGTAAAAAAATTAGCAAAAACTCCTTCACAAAATCTTCCTCCAAAAAAGAACTCACCAGGCTTCCGCTGCATAATCCACACGTAGATGCCCATCAGAATGATAAAGGTAATCAGTGCGGTACTCCAGCTCATGATGAACATCACCACCAGACAGGCAATCGACCCAATCAGACTGCTCCAGCTGTTGAAGTACTTGAAAGCTGGTCGGAAGCCTGGAGAGTTGACGAAGCTCGCGTGGAAGCAGCTAAAGTTAATCAGCGTGTAGGCGGCCAGGAAGAAGTTGCTGATAATCGGGGCGATGGCATTCAGCTCGCCAATCAGACAGCAGCTGAAGGCGATGAGGAAGGTGAGCAGGTAGCCTCGCTTCGGCTCATTGTTCGGCCCGAAGCCCTTGCCAAAGTACTCGATTCCAGGCAGGAGCTTATCAGTGCACAGGGCCTGGAAGACCTTGGGGGCAGAGACCAGGCTGGCAAGAGCCGAGGACAACGAGGCGGCGTAGATTCCAGCGTAGATCAGCGGGCCAAACCAGCTCATCATCTCAATCACCTGAAAGTAGTTCATACTGCCGTAGTGGCACTTGCCGCCCTCGCCCAGGTCGCACCGGGCAATCTGGCGCATCACTCCGGCGTGATGTTTCCCGTCTGGTTGGCCACCAACTCCACGACGCCATTCGCATCTCGCATCACATTCGCGTCAATCATAAAGAGGAAGCCCACATAAGTGATGGTGGTGATGATGATGGAGAGCATCGTTCCTTTGGGAATTGCAGTGCTGGGGTTCTTCAGATCGCCGCTGATGTTGGCGCCGGCGAGGATGCCCGTGGCGGCGGGGAAGTAGATGCTGAAGACGCTGATAAAGTCCATGCCGTCGCGGTAGTTGGGCATCATGTTCTGCTTGATGAGGGTGGCTGAAAAAGGTGAGAGGAAAAATGAGATAAAAATTAGCAAAAAGCTTATATAAAAAAAATTACAAAAAAGTTAAAAAAAAATTCTAAAGAATCCTAAAAATCAAACTCCTTAGGAGTCCCTATGACTTACTACTCCAACCGACAAAGCCCTTGCTCAGCTTCTCCGGCGTCGGCGTAAAGAGCGTGCCCATCATAAAGTTGCCCATGGCAGCGAGGAGAATGGCCAGCAGGACCATCTGCGTCTTCGACTCCCATTCCGTGCCGACGAAGACGATACCGAGCAGAATGAGCACCGTAATGCAGCTAATCAGCCGGACGTCATTCATCCCGCCGTCAAAGATCGTGTAGCCCCAAAAGCTGATCATCATGTCGCGGACCGTCTCGCTGAAACCGACCGTGTACATCGCCACCGCCACGGCGTTCGCCAGCGAGAAGATGATGCCAATGGCGCCGCCAAACTCAGGACCTAGGGAAAAAAGAGTAAAAAAAATTACCCAAAAATACTCAAAAAATACCCAAAATTTTTAGCAGACTTACCCAGCGACCGACTGATCATGTAATAGGTTCCGCCGCCCTTCACCTCGCCATTGGTGCAAATGGCCGACATGGAAAGTGTGGTGATGACCGTGGCGGCAGAGGCCAGCAAAACGGTAATCGAGCCATAGAGAATTCCCGCCTGGGCGGCGACCCAGGAGAGGCGGATAAAGAGAATGACGCCCCAGATGTTGAGCAGGCAGCGAATGAGGACGCCCTCGATCCAGCCAAAGGCGAGGCCGGCCTTGGAGTTGGGGTCCACCGGGGCTGCGGACGACTGCTTGAGCGAGTTTTTGTTCTGGGAAAATGAAGGGGAAAAATGTTAGAATGTTGGTAGGATTATTAAAAAGTCAGAAATAGGTCCTCCTAAATTAGACTACTACCTCCCTAGATTATACTTTTTATCTCAAAACCCAAAAATAGCTTCCCATCCTCGTGCCACCCTTAACCCACTCAGCAAAGTGAAAGAAAGAGAGAAAGAAAGAGAGGTCAATACCGCCAAAAGTGGGCTGATAAGTTAGACGACACATGTTGCCGCCGCTGTTGATAAGCAAAGCTGCTAATGCAGGCACTTTTTATTTATATTTAATCTCTCTCGTGTTTGAGGATTTGCGATCATGCGATAACCACCATTGCAATGACGGTACTCTTCTCTCCTTTACTAACCAGTGAACACCGGCAGGAAAAGAAAAGAAGAGGAAAGGAAAGAAAGAAAAAGTAGTTTGTCGCCACAACTTATCCCTTTATAATTGGGCTGATTTATGACTCTACCACCAGTGAGTGAGTGAGTTACTATAAAACAAACAAACACCCAAAAGTGGGCTAAAAGTGGGAAACATTAGCGGTTATGAGCTCATTACCAGCCGAGAGAAGAGATTAAAGGGACAGTTTAAAGTCAACAAACAAACAGGCGTAAAACATTTGCCTACGTAAAAGAAACTACTGTCCTGCTCGATCGACTCAAACACCTTCTTCTAATAGGGAAAAAGACCTCATCAAAAATAAATGATCTAGAGGCGAATAAAAAAGCAAATAAATAGAAAGACCCTTTACTAGAAAAAGGAAGAAATACTAGAAAACGGAAGAAAAACAGTTCCGCTAAATGAAAGGTGGCAGGTCATATCAAATATTTGCAACCTAATTCGACATTTAAAGTTCCGGACCTTTCTTTTCAGCAAAAAAGGGGTCCCAGAGGCCTTCTTCCTCTTTCTTGGCCATTTTTATTTCAATTTAATAAAACATAAAACTCAGCAAACACTAAACAAGAAGTGACGCTCAATGACGCCCAAAAAACTAAGTGAGAGAGAGAGAGAGACAGGCGGCAGAGCAAATATTTGCCTTTCCCGTCACAGTAAATAGTACCGACACTGCCGCCGCCGCCAAAACTGATACTAAATAATAAATTGTTAATTACGTTGTCCTTTCCCCTTTTACCAGAGAAAGTCAGTTGCAAAAAGTTCCAGACAGGAAAATAAAAGAAAGAGGAAGGAAGGGAAAGGCACAAACTTTGGCAAAAAAGAGTTTAAGCTCCATTACACTTCATCAAAGTCAATTTAGCATAGAACTTAGTGTGCTTGTCTTACACTACCAAAAAGAAGTAGTAGTTGCTAATCTACCCATGCAATCAGCAAACAAAAATAGACGACGACTACGATGACATGGTACAGACATTGTCTGACTGTCTGGTGACAGCAGCCAGCCACTCAAGAAAAGAAGAAGACACTTGAGCTTGAAAGTAAAAGGCTCGATTGCCACCGCGCACACACATAGGATCCATTAAGCACACTTTTATGCAATCATAACTCTCTCTAATCATCACCGTATCGAAACAGGTAAAAAGACAACAAAAAACAATGCTAATATGAAATGTAAAACAAAAAGTAAAATAATCGAGCTGCGATTGCTGCTGCTACTGCTACTGATCATCATCATCATCATACAAAATGTAAATCCACCGATTCCTGGCGATAGTAGCAGTGACAAAGGTAGTACTAATGAACACTGCCCTTGAAAGTGAAAAATGAAAAGCAAAAAAAAGAAAAAAGAGTAAAAACTAAAATCAAGCCCAACACGACATATCTCTCGCCAATCACCACCACCACTTTCTGTCTGTTTTGGCTACGAGCAGCATTCTTCGACTGCAGCAGCAGCAGATGATGATGATGATTATGATGATGGTGAAGATGATCACCAGCAACAGTAGAAGTGCTGCTGGTGGTGGTGGTGGCAACAGTGTTTAGCCGGCTGCTAATGATTCACTATCTCTACTACCTCTTTTCCTCTCTTACTAAACACATGAAAAAGCTGTCGTCGATGATGATGATGATGATGGTGGTGGTGGTAATGGTTCAGCAGCAGCAGCAGCAGCAGCAGACTAATGTGCAAACTTCAATCAATCACCAAACGAGTGAGATAGAGATCGACAAGACAGACGAGAGCAGGAAGCGGCCTGTCAACACAGCAGCAGCAGCAGCAGCAGCAGTCTCGCAGGTATCAATTAGAGCAAAGAAGAAGGGGTCGTCGTCACTGCGAGGCAGTGAAAGTATCCTGCAAAATAACCTCCTCATCCTACCAATAGAGAACAATAGCGCAAAAATAAACTGACCAAAGCGAATTGAACTCTAGAGCTAAAGTTCATTGGCAATTTCCCCCGACCGGCAGCAGCAGTGAAATGATGATAACTAGTCTGTCTGTGTCTTTGTCTGTGTGTGTAATGACTAATAAACTAAACAACCAAATGAATGAAAGAGCAAATCTAAACATTATTGCAAAGAGCAAATGGAGAATATTACCGAGTGTGTTTGTGTGTGTGTGTGCGACACTAATTAATAGGCGACACACTGGCGAGCGCATTTAGTGGTGGTCGCCACACAAATTACACAGGAGCAGCAGCAGAAGCAGAAATGTTTTTCTCTTATGGTCTTTCTCACAGTGGGTGTGGTTGTCCTGAGAATGTCTGTGACAGAAAACAGCAGACATAAACATAGAACAAAAGACCTACAGTAAAAACCAATTGCAATAGCCGGTGGTAACATTCATTCTGCACTAATACTAACAATAAGACCTGGTTCTAAATTACGCTTTCCAGAAGAAAACTTATTACCAAAGCAGCGGAAACGAGAGAGTTCAAAGACTCATAACCACAAAACCCAAAGGCAAAAACAAAAACAAAAATCAGATGTAAATGTAGTGCGAAAATTCGAAGAAATAGTTGCGAAACTAGAGAGGCACTATCAACAATAACGATAAAGAGGAGATCAGTTCATACCACCAGCAGGACCTCTACAAGGATAAGGGAAAGGTTTTGGCCTTTAACTAGCTAAGATCATCATCGGAAATGTGATACACTACCTAATTTAGCAACCAAAGATAAGCGACACACAGAGTACTTCAAGTCAATGTCAGCATTTGATAGATATTCGAATATCGTTATCAAATCCCGGTTTTCTACAGCTACACATTCAGTACTGATACTTTGTAATATTGCAACTCAATCAATGCCAAGCTGCTGATCTAAATTGGCCCCTAAAAACGGAAACTGATATCATTCCCATCATCTGCTGCTGCAGATCAAATGTTCGAAGGTTGGAGGGTTTGAAGGACAGCACTTTCCATCAGAAGCTAAAAACCTGAGCTCAGATTACCCATCAGAAAACGTCTTTTGGGTAACCGGAAAGTGGCAATGATCTCATGCCGATCGTAGCAGCAGTGGGCCTCTCTTTCTCGTACTGGCTGTAAACAACGGAAAAACGGTACTCAAAACCTAACCTAAGTCGGAAAACCAAAACAACCCCAGTCCCAACCTAACCTAAGAACCTAACCTAGCACCAAAACAGACCTAAAATTGCCCCCCCCTCCCCCTCTAAAATGACCAGTCACACTTACCTTACTGTCGAACTGCACCGTCGTCTGGACGCCGTGCAGCTCATCCAGCGTCGGCCGCTCCGAGTGCCCGTGAATGCTGGCCATATTTCGGTAGTTGTCCACCCGGGGCAGGGCCTCCCGCGTGTAGTGCTTAAAGGACTTGAGGTTGCGCGTGTCGTAACCGGCCGTAGCGTACATGTGTGCCCGCAGCGAGTCATTGTCCGCCTCGGAGTCGTCGTCGCGGTCGTCGCTGCTGTCGTTTCCACCTCCCCCAGCTCCGCCAGCTCCTGAGTTCGAATTGGAATTTCCACTCGAAATTCCGCTCGAATTGTTGGGCGAGGAGGCGGAGGTGACCTTCGCCACCTGAAAGCGGTGGCCATTGGAGTCCGACTTGGGGCTGTCCTCCTCTTTGATGGTCGTCTAAATGAGATGATGATGAAATGTAAAAGATAATCACAAAATAGAAATCAAAACAGCACAACGAACCTTAGCATCCTTCGAATCGCTCGCCGAGTTGTAGTGGACGGACAGCGGCGCACTGGGCTGATGTGAGCCAGTTCGAAAGAGAATCTGCTTGTGCGGCTTATCAGCCGAGGGTGAGGTGCGAGGTCGCGGTCCCGTCGAGCTGATTGTCCACCGACCGGTGCATCAGGTTCGACTTGGCGAGGCTGCTCTTCTGCCCGGTAGAGCCGCTTCGAGGTGACCGGCCTGGACCGGAAGTGGCTCCGGCTGAAGAGCCTCCTCCTCCTCCAGGGGGAAGGATCTCCGGACGGTTTCCACTTCCGCCGCTGTTTGTCAGCAGTGGCTTCGACTCTTCGCCCTCCTCACTCTCGGGCAGCGGAGACGTGGAAAGGTCGCTCTTCGAGCTGGACATGGTCGTCGGTTGGAGAGTGTCGTCGGTGGTGGAGGTGGAGGGAGGTGACGAGTTGAAGTAGCTGCTGAAGAAGTTGAAGTAACTCGCAATTTCTGGTTAGGAAGAGAAGGAGACAGAGGAGAAAATGACAAAATAGAACCAAACGGTTTTGGGAAATGAGCGCGCTGGGTAAACAAAGCAGCGTGCGCGGTGGCGAAACAGCGAAAAAGCCGGCGACGCAATCTAGCAATCTAAGACAACGGATTCTAAAATAGCTGTATTGCGCAGCAGCAGGTATCCTATCACTATCTTATCTAATCTGATTAAAATCTGTAAAAAGAAAGAAAAAATACCTAAACCGGCAAAAAGCGTGGCCGGCGAAAGAACGAGAAGAAAGAGGAGAGAAATAGAACAACAAAAACGACGACAGCGGCGGCAGCAGCAGCAGCAGCAGACGCAGCAGCCCTGGGCGGCCACCACACTGCGTGCAAAGGTCGCAGAAGAAAGAGAGCACAGGGGGGGGGCAGCACAGACACGTGCACACGCAGCCCTGGAAAGGCCAATGAGAGAGCGCGAGCGCGCGCGTTCGCCCGTTGCCGGTTGCCCCGGCGGCCGGGGCACTGTGAGTCAAAACAGACTCGGCCCCCCTGCGTCACGACCGATGGCGTGGAAATGGAAACTAACTGCGATTCCAAAAGCGTTGAAAAATTGCGCGCGAAAAGTTCAAAGCGGAAATAAAAATGTGTTTTGCTAAAATTACTTTCGGTTTTGTTGGCTGATCGATTGGAAAAAAGAAAATACACAAACGGGGAAAATATTGGTGATAAAAGTGCACTGGTGGTGGTGTGGTGGTGGTGATTCAAACGAGGAAACTAGAAGAAGCTGAAGTGTCGGTGAAGTAGAAGTCTAAGAAAAGGGACAGCTCTTTCAAAGATCAATCTTTTCAACAGACGATCTTCTGAAAAAAGCAGAGATGAGAAGAAGATGATGATGGCAGAAGAAGATCTTCCGATCCCTCTCCAAAAGAGAGAAAAGATCAACTTGTTAACTTTTTTTATCAACTCTTCAGCTCTTCATTCACTAAAAGATACGGATTCTCTCAAACTAACCACAAAAAACCGGTGAAAAAGGTTAGAAGAATTTTGTGCGTGCAGTCTCTATGATGGATTGAATTAAATGGCTGGTTGGTTGGAGTGCCACCAAACGAAGAACTAACTCTCTCACTGTCTGTCTCTATCTGTGCAGCAGCTGCAGCAGCTCACTCAAACTCTGGCGACTCTGTCGAGGCTCACCGGCCGCCAGAGACGTCGCCTTTTATACGTCGCCCTTTTCACCGGTTCTAATGCTGCTGCTGCTGCTGCTGCAACACATTACACTACTACATTTTATGTGTGTGGTTGTGTGCATCGGTCGGGCAGAGTACTCCTCTGCTCTTTCTAGTTGCTCGTTGCTGCGATAGAGCCAACACTCATACACAGTCAGACACCGGCGTCGTCGGTGCACCACACTTTGTGCTCACTTCTCTCTCATATGTTTAGCAGCAACAGAGGAGAACAGAGCTGAACGGACGACGGCCCTCGAACGAACGTGAACTACTGCTCAGCCAATATTATTAGTTACCACACAAGCTCCTCTTCGCTGAGAGTCTTCTTCTACTCTCGATCGTTGCCTTCGTCGAAAGCTTCGCAACCTCTACACTACTAACATTACAGCACTTTGCTGCTGCAGTATTCAGGCAAACAGGAAAGGATGTAAAGACTGCTGTGCCTTACTGTGTATTGACGTTCACGCTGTCTATTCTATTCAGTCAATCCTACAAAGCTTTGCAATAGCAGCAGCTCTGCAACAGTCTGTTTTGTTTCATTTCATGGTAAATCACAGAAAAAAATTGAAAGAGGAGGTGTCACCGAAGAAGAAGTCAATTGTGTGAGATAACAAAAGCAATTTCTTTTTTCGAAAATTCAAGTTCAATACGAGTTTGTCTTCTTTGCTCAAACTTCCACTGTGACTACTGTGTTTGCAACCACAGTAGATTGTGCATACCTGTACTGTGAAAATTCCCTTCCCCTTCTCCTAAACATAGACAGAGACAGACAAAAAAGCAAAAATTAGATTGCCAATTTTAAATAAAAGGCTAGGATGTAGTCATAGTAGACTGATCAGTCGAAGTCACATGTAGCATTTTTTGACTGTTTTCATCAGCGTCAAAGCGTCATTTACTGAAATGTGAAACGAATCGGTGGAGAGAACAAAAATGGTTAGCACATTTGAGAAGGCTACTGTACGATGTACAATACCAAAATGTACAGCACCGTACATTGCTCGATTGGACACTGGAGAGCTATTTTTTCCATGGTGATCCATTGCCATGGGTGCAATTTGCAATTGGTGGGCAATGGAAATGGGTAATGGGTAACATCAGAGCAGAAATACGCAATTAACCGGTAGTTGCGGCGGATTCGAAGTGAACATCGATGCCAAAACACTGTTTGGTAACAGCAATCCTAATCCTATTTCACTTTCCCTCTTATTTAGCTTTACACTTTATTTTTCGCCGCCTGCAAACCAACTGGTGCCAAATGCTAAAAAAAGATTCCTCACCCTGCATCACTGGAAAATAAAAATTCAAAATCCTCTTTTTGCACTCTCACCCAATTTTTTTTCATTACCATCATTTTCAGTGTCAATCGCCTTTCAAGCCCTCTAAAGTCAAACAAGTCAACAGCAGACAACAACAAAATTCAGATTAGTAGTCCACGAAACTCAAAAAAAACTGTTGACGATGACAGTTCTTAAAATGCCGGTGCAGAGACTACGATGGGCCAATTAGCAAACGAAAAACTAAAATCTTTTCCCCCCTCTTCTCCTTAGCAGTTCAATTTCAGCAATATCACTTTCATTGAGAGTGTCTGTGGGCAGGCATACAAAACGGCTGTTGTCTGAAGCTCACTACCGGCGCCGCAATAATGGGCAACAAAAACTGAACACAGTTTTAGTTACCAGCAACATAATATAATACGCGCACTGGAAACACACAGCGAGTTTCGAATAGAAAGCAGAACAGAAAACGTGAATGAGAATTGAGCAGAGCAGTGACATGGAAAGAAAGCAGTGGCAGTCTACTGCCTGCCTGCCAGAACCAATTCCGACCACCCTGAAGCAAACTGTATCGAAAGTAATGAAAGCGAGCAAGTTCGTTTGCCAAGTTTCTTTTGCTCACTGCCTGTGTTACACATAAAAAAAGTGTTTACTGTGTAATTGGGGGTACAAATGGAGATAAAATGAGACACTTGTAGAGAACAGTCAATCGGCACGGCTGATCAGCCAATAAAAGCCATTGAGCAAAATACGATTTACTATTAGTACAAATCAAGAGCGATTATAAAAGAAGAAGTACCGCTCCTCCAAAAATGCAAAATCTCTTTTCTTTTTTGCCTACTAATTTCGCCTAATTTGTGCATTCTCCCAGTCAATTTATGCTGAATCCAACCTAGCAAATCCTAATCCTTCTATCGCTTGCTAATATTAAAATATAAAATTGAATGCTAATCAGTCGAAACACACAGAAAGCAAGGAAGGAAGCAACTACTCAACTCAACTCGACTAAACTTGTCTGAACAAAATGCATTGAATAAAAGGAAGAGCAACAAAAGAGGAAACAATCAAAGCAACGTACTAAATGCCCTTGTGAACATCCGAAGCAGCAACAAAAAAAAGTAAAACACAAAACTGCCTAAAAATTTGCACTTGAACCAAAAGCGATTGTCTCTCTCTGAAGAAAGGGTTAAAACCCCTCAGTCTAAAACAAAAAAAAGACAAATTATGCAAAAACCATAACTTGAAACATTCCTCATTTCAGGTTAGTTGCTCTTTATTGAGCTACCGCCTAAAAATCAGTAGTACTCTCAAAAACTAGAAAAAGAAAAAGTAAAAAAGACAATCACAATTGCGAATCGACAAAGCAAGACAAAGTGCTTGTTCTTCAGCGGCAGTATAATACTGCCATTGCCACGTTATCGACCAACCAAAAAAGCAAGCAAGCAATCAATTCACACCAGAGAACAACTCACACCGATAGTTATCGATCACTGAAGCGTGTTCCCCATCATCATCAGAGCTTGACAGGCCTCAACAGAAACACCTCAAAAAACTCAGACGAAAGGGAAAAAGAAGAAGAGAGGGAAAGAGGGTAACCTGTCTGGAAAAAGAGAGAGAGACTTGATCTAAAATAAAACATAAAACACAAGAGTCAGTCAATGAGCTCGCCGGGTGAACTATGCTGAACGACGCCCGGGTAGAAAAATAAAAAACCCGTATTCCGAGGTGAACGGGTAATTGAAGGAAAAGCATTTGAAATAAAACAAAATTTGTTTTCCAATATATCTCAGCTACCTCCTTCACAAAACTTTAAAAGGCTAACAAGCTTACTACCCTTTTAGGTCCTCCTTAAATAGACATCATCATCGTCCAATCAACCAACTATCGTCCTACACCTAAAGCACTAAAGATCAAGTTAAAGTTTATAAAAAGTCTCGCTAAAATCGCCCACACACTTTAAACTAACAGTTTTTTTAAGAATCGAACAGCAAAGTTGAAAGCAGTAAAGAAGTTTTATCAGAATGAGAATCTGAAAAAAACAAATTCTTTCTCTGACCTTTCCTGACCTCGCCCACCACACTTTTGCTCTCAAATCTGCCAATCGGCAATTCCAGCCCGATCCGGAGCTGGCCGGTCAGCAAGCAAAACAAGCACATATTGCACTGAAAAGCCACACAGCTTATCCCCCCACAACTGCTCGAAGTTGCCAAAGGAAAAGAAAACATGTCAATCAAAGTAAACCAAAGCAAAGCAACCACACTTCAAATCAAAAACTTTTTCGACTAGAAATCCTAACAATTTCACTGGTTCCCTCGAGAGAACCGAGGCAGATGAGTCAGCAGCAGCAGCAGCAGCAGCAGCAGCTGCCGAGGATTAGCAACTGCTTCAAAAGCCTAAAACACAAAACCTAAAAGACAAAAGACACGCAACTGCCAACAGAAAAATTCTCAACAGCGAGCTTTTGCAGGCGCACGAATTGCCAGCACCTAGTGCCACCACTCGCCTAAATGTCAATCGCTGGCACAGAATCGCCAACAGCTAATTAGCTGCCTTTGCAGGTAGAGACTAGGTGGAATGGTAATTTTCTCCCAGATGATTCGTGTGATGAATTGTGAACACGAAGACGACGACAGCCGCAATTGACAAGAGTCAAAACAACGGTCATCAGGTGCAACGGCAAAAAAAGGGAAAAAGCACTAAAAAAGCAAAAGTTTGCCAGTTTCGGCAGTTGTTGCCAAGCTGCGGCAGAGCTTCGTCCTCGAGTAATGAGAAAGTGTGTGTCTGCTGCCGTAACTGAATAAAATAAAAAAAGTGAATGGAAATAAAAAGTGCACCGGTGCACCACTCGCTTCAAAAACACCTCAAGTGCTGATAAAGTTGAAGGGCACAGCAGCAGCAGCAGCTGTAATTGGCCATTGTCTCATCTCTTTTTGCAGAACAATACCGAATAGAGTTCTAGAATCTAATCGAAATGGAAATCGGTTTAGAAAAAAATACAGAAAAAGAAAAAGCAAGTTTAGTGGAAAAAGAAGAGGAAATGCAGAGTAGAGGGCAAAGCTCATTCCATTCCATTTCATTCCTTCTCTCCTCGCGTCACTAACAAGACAACATTTAAAGTCGGTTGTCAGGCAGCAACAGCACAGGACTACTGGGTAAAAGCATCCCAACAAACGCCGCAAGTTTTGCTCTCTCTCTCTCTCTCTCTCTCTCTCTCTCTCTCTCTCTTTGAAGTTCCCGGCTTTAGCGGGAAAAAAGAGGAAAAAGAAAGAGAGAGAGGGGCACTTCTCTGTTTACAGTTTACAACAAGTGGCTCCTCTCCTCCACTCTGCTCAAGTGCTCATCCAACTTTGGTCGTCGTGGTCGGAAAAAGAAGGCAACCTTTCGGTAAATCCTTTGTACTCTCTCTCTCTCTCTCTCTCTCTCTCTCTCTCTCTCTCTGATTAGAGAAGAGGGTAAAATGGCAGTATAAAACAGTTGAGGTCACCAGCAACGACGACCAAGCCAACAGAGGCAAAAGCTTTAGATTGCGGGATCGTAAAAGAGCAAACTCACATTAGCTCGTTTGCCGCTGTTTTAATCTCGCCCCTACTAAACGCTGAACTGGTTTTAATGCCCCTCAATTAGTGGGCTCTGAGGTGAGGTGACAACAGCACAACACACAAAGGCCAAGGTTCGCCGAGTGCAGAAAAGAAAGAAGAAAAGAGGAAAAGGTAGCGCTCTTTCTAACGGAACTAACTTCAGCTACATTATTTTAACACTCAAGCAGATCACCGGCTAACGAGTTGCCGCAGCAGCAGCAACCGGGGAAAGTCAAGTCTAGAAAAAAACGAGTTGTCTGTCTGTCTGCCGGATATAATAGCTGCTGCTGTCTACTCTTTAACCCTCAGCTCATCTCCTCAATTCAAAGACAATTGAAGTGCTTAGAGGTGAGGTAGGCTAAAAATACCATCCCAAAAGAGAGCTAAAGTTCATCAAACCAAAAAAGACGAACATTGAACAGTATTCAGCTTCGAAGCGGCAGCAGCAGCTGTCGAGTCATCTTTTCACGTCAGGGCTTTCTTTCTCCTTCTCTTTCTCCTAATCAACCTGACAACCGCACCAACACACAATTTCACTCACCGGCACATTAATTCCACAGGTGGTGTGGCGCGGTGCTTGCGGTGAAAGTGTGTGTGAAGATGTGTCCTCTGATGGGAAGAATGCACTGAACAGCAAAATGCGAGTGCTATTTACAAAAAGTAGGCAGATGTTGTAAGCCCAATTGAAACAACAGTGAGGCATCTGAAGCTAACGACTAACAAACACTAGATAAGGGGGCTAGCGGAGGATTACTCCGGTAATAAACATCATCATTTTCCCTGACTAGTGGCAGCTCTTTCGGTGTCAGGGAAAAACATTGTGCAAAACACTGCATTGCATTCTGGTGCTGGTGCACGTGTTCTGCTGGCACCAGAGCTCTAATTGTGCCAAGTTGGGCGCAAATGTTTGTAAGTGCTAGGAAGAACCAGCTGAAGCCGCCGCCGCCGCCATGGCACATTAATTTAGGTTGGTAGAGAATAGGCAAAAAGAAAAAGAGAAATAGAAAGAGAGAGAAAGAGAGAGCTTACCGTTAATTAGCGATGAGAGCTGGCGGCAGTTGTGGAACCATAGCAGCAGCTGCCTATACCTGGCTCGAGCTTGTTGTTGTTGTTGTTGTTGTTGTTATTGTACGGCATTGTACAAGCGTTGATGATGATGATGATGATGATGATGGTAATGCCGATGATAATAAGCTCACCAGTAGCAGGTACTCATAGGTAATGCCAATGCCAGTAATGGTAACCACCGGTGGTGATTACCATTTGAAGAGCAGTGAGAGTGAGTTGGCACATTCTTCCACTTCTTCAGGTGAAGAATAAAAGGAGAAAGTGGAAAAGTAGTTCTACTTCTTTTCTTTTCAGCTTTTAGTAAAAGGCCTCACCGCCGACGGAGGAGAATGATCATGACGGCGGATTTGATGGGCCGATTGGCGCCGCTGAAGTTAGGTTGAAGTTATCATTATCAAAAGCTGTAGAACTTTTCTGCCACCGCTGCCGCGCTGAAGGTGATCCGAACTAAAGTCGTGACCGGACATATTTTCCTGATGATGTACTGATGCAGAGGTAGTGCACTTTTGGTGGTGGTGGTGGTGATAGTGTCTCACTTCCAACGAATAAGTTGGCTTAGGTTGCGAGACTTTGAGGGTGATACTTTCTAGTGAGGAAAAAGAAGAAGAAATTAGCAAAGGAGTCAACAGAAGTCAACATAAGTTTGACATTGTCGCCGGCAATGTCGAAATACTTTACTCAAAACCCGATGCTCCCTTGATTCCAATGAAAATCTCCTGCGCCAGTTCTGATGATGATTATGATGATGATGATGACTAGAAGAATCATGAGATCAAAGGCACAATAAAAATAGAAATTCTGGTTCTTACAAAATTCCAGAAACACAAACGCAAACACACAATCGCCGTCTTCTGTGAAGCGCCCAGACAAAAAGCGCGGGGGCATCAGAGGTCCGCTGCGCCCACCTCTGAGCCGTTCACAGAGCCCGTCCAGCAGAGGCAGCAGTAGGGGCCGGCGCCCACCGCCACTTTCCCGCTTTTTTCTGTCGTCTGTTTTTGTTTTGCGCTGTGTTTTTGCCTCCTTTTTTGGACGGCGATCAAATCAAATCAAACCAACTTTGTACGGCAAGTTTCGAAATCGGTTTTTCTTGTACAATAACCTAACCTCCATCTTTCTTTTTCAGATCTTCAGATCTTCAGACGACGACGACGACCATGCCACCACCACCGGCAAAAAAGTTCGCCTTGCTTCTTCTCAGGCCTCATCAGCAACAGCAAATAACCTCGATGGCGAAGGAGGACCTCCACTTCCGCTGGGCCGCGTCGCTCCAAAGGTGGTCACCATCGCCCGCCCTCCTCGCATGCTCAAGGTGGAGCACCTGACGGACCCGAAGCGGGGCATCGCCAGTCTGCCCAGGGAGCTCACTGAAGGAGGTGTTCCCTTCAAGGGGAAAGGCCACGAGCTGGAGGATCTTCGCCTGCTCCTCTCCCGGGCGAAGCACTGGGCCCACCGCCTCTTTCCCCGCATCACCTTCGAGGACTTTGTGGAGCGGGCGGAGGGGCTCGGCTCGAAGCGGCCGCTTCGAAATCACCTGACGCGAATCCGGCACGGCATGCCGCTCTCCTTTGGAACCACCAATGAGGACGGGGAAGTGGTGGGGGTGAATTCGGAAGATGAAGAAGACGTAGTTCGAGTAGGTGGAGAAGATAATCAAGGTCCGGCGGTGGATTCTTCAGCGGCAGCAGCAGCAACAGCAGCAGCAGAACAGGAGGACAACAACAGCAGCAGCAGCACTTCAGAGCTCAAGTTTGACCGCCTCTTCAGAGAGTTCAGCTCCACGATCGCCGCTGCCTCTTCAAGCACTCAGCGGCCACCACGACTGACCACTACGATTGAGAAGGTCGCTGAGGATGAAGAGGGTGAAAAGAAGGAGGAGGAGGAAACAGTGGCCCAGAAGGCTGCTGAAGAAGGTTCGGCTTCGGAGGAGATAACCGCCGAACCGCCGGTTCAAAGTCAACAGAAGCAGCAGCAGCAGCAAAGTTCTACTTCTTCTAAGCAGCAGCAACAACAGGAGGAGGAGGAATTTGACATGGACGACGACGACTTCGATGAGGACTTTCTCTCCTCGTTTAAGCCCTGAACAGCGACAGCAGCAGCAGCACAAAGAACTCCACCTTCTTCTTTTGGTGGTCGATCATCGCCATCATAAATCGGTGATCAATGTTCGCACGCACGACTCGGCCTTGATTGGGGGGGGGCTTCTCAGCAGCCAGGTTTGTTGCTATTTTCTTTCAATGAGCTTTGCTGATCATTTACTAATTCTCTTCTTTCAGACTCTTTTTCCACCCCTCTTTGCTTTGTAATTTTGTAAATACCCCCGGTTTCCTTGCCTTTAACTATTAAAAAGTATGCAAACTTTTTTACGTTTTTTTAATTTGGCCCAATTGGAACTTACTATCATGCCAAAAAAATGGGTTGGTAAATAAATGCTGGCAAGCCAGGCGCGGCAGACAGCGACACTGCGCAGTCACTGATTACGGGCTCAGTCAGTCAGTTGCTCTGCTGCTGCTGCTGCAGTCACCTTTGGTTGCAGGCTGTTCATAACTCCGGTCACATGCAGTCATTTCTCCTATCCTTCACCCTTTCACTTCAGATTCCTATTCACTTGCCCTTTGGTGGCCGTTAGTACTCGTTTCCTTGCCCCCTATCTACATCCTGCCAGAGCACAGGCTCTTAAGGAGAGCACAATCCAACAGTCCATGCTTCGTGCTGCGTGTTGAGCACTATCTGTGTCGCACACCATCAGAATAAACTTCTTTTCCGGCCGTCACCAGGCCACTCTCTCTCTTCTCTTCTCTCTCTCTCTCTCTCTCTCTCTCTCCTCTCTCTCTCTCTCTCTCTCTCTCTCTCTCTCTCTCTCTCTCCTTCTCATTTTAGCCCATCTCTGGCCAGGAGCAGTGTGTTATTTCTGGCTGGTGTTAAAGGGTTAAAACCTTGCTTGCTGGCGATGAAAATCACCAGTGCGACACAGCGCTTAACTTACCAGCACTGACCATCACCACCACCACCTGTTTACTTCTCGACACAACAGAACTTAACCAGCGACCAACTCAGCAAATAAACGCAATAAAGAGACTTAACTGTCCAGATCAGTTTCCTTTGCCGTTCTCTAGACGTTCCGGCCGACAGCTTCGAGCACAACTACGGCGGCCTACTGAGTGAAAGACCAGGACTAATAACAATGACTTCTACAGTGAGCACCTGTGATCCAATTGAAGAGTTAGTTTTGCGCTGGTCAATGGACAAGATAACCAGATTTGCGTTTGAGCACAACTGGACTATTGGCAAGTTTCCGGTGCTAGAGCAATTTTCAAGCAAAAAGAGCGAAGAAGAAATGCTGTCGCCCGAATTCAAAGTTGAAGGCCACGACCTTAAGTTTCAGATGAAACTTAGATATGCCGGCATGCAGGCTGAAGATGACAAAATGAATGTCCACTTTAGTTTGTGCTGTGCTCTGAAAAATGAATACTCCAGTGAAATAGCAGTCAAATTTTTACTTACCATTTTTAATGGCACTACCGTTTCTAAAATATATGGTAAAAGTCGTGTTGTTTTAAAGTTCAATAAAAAATCTAAAAATGTACATTCTTTTTGACTTAGGTCTTATATCTTGCGGTTTTACAGAAAGTAATCTTCCGTATCGAACCATTCTTAAAAATTTACCTTTTACTAATCGGAACTCTTTGTACCTAATCAATGAAATGAAAGTTTTGTTAAAAGTATGATTTACTGTCTGGATTGATTTCACTCCATTAACTAAACGTTTTTGTTTTTGCTTTCTCCTTTTGCAGCTTGACGGCGCTTACATCAAACCGACTAACTTTTTGCTCAGACAAATGGAACTTTTGAAAAATGGTAGTCATAGCGACTTTACCGTCGTGGTCGGCAACGAAAGTATTCCCGTTCACAAGGTTCTCCTCGCTGCTGGTTCGCCCGTTTTTGCGGGCATGTTCCGCCACGAGGGCACAAAGGAGGTTAAAGAAAAGAAAGTGGTGATCCCCGATGTTCGCGCTGAGGTTGTCAAGGATATGCTGCAGTTTTTATACACCGGCCTTAAGCCCAAACAAAGCTGCCTAACCGCCGAGCTACTGAAACTTGCTGACCAAGTAAATAATGTTGTTGTTTGCTTTCTGCATTCTATTTTTGATACTATTTCCATTGTGTTTAATTTTCGTAAAAACAGTACTTGATTGAAGAACTGAAACAACACTGCGAGCAACACCTGTCCACGAGCCTCTCGGTGCTTTCTGTCGTCAACCGTTTTCAGGTCGCTTTCAGGCACAACGCCCCCAAACTTAAGAATAGCTGCTTGAAGTTTATGGCCGACCATTACTTTGAAGTGACAAAAACCAATGATTGGAAAGAGTTGTGCAAAAGCGAAAACCTGATTTTTGAGGCTACTTGCGGTATAGCCAAGAACATGCAAGAACAAGGAGAAAATGCAAAGAAAAAGATTCGATTGAGTTGAACTCTCTCTCTCTCTCACATTTCATTTGACTTACATTTTCTGACGTTATTATTTACGACAACTATAAGTGGTCGGTTATAATTTTTTTTATCATTGTCTGATCACCACAAATTAAAATTCAGCGCTTCCCTGTTTTTTTTGTAAAGTTCTAAATCATTCGGCCAAATAACAATGCACTGTGGCACTACTCAAAGAAAAGCAGTACAAGCACACGTTGCCATTTTATGCACTTGTGGTGTGTACAGTGTCAAAGTGTTCAACTTTACCAGCTATTGATTTACCCTCCAGCATCTCTCGACGACGATGGCAAGCGATCCAAGTGAAGAGCTCGCCAAACGCTGGCCACACAACAAGGTGACCACATTCACCATCGAGCACGACTGGATGGTTGGCCCGTTTCCGGGTTTGCCCGAGCTGTTAGCAACAGGCAAAAACAACTGGAAAGTGATCAAGTCGGCCGTGTTTGTACCAGTTGGAGGTGGTCACAATCTGGGGTTTCAGATGGCACTCAAGTTTGACCGGGCTCGTGATAACAAGGAGAAAGTCTTCTTTACCTTGTACTGCTATCCAGGAACGGAGATTGCCAGTGAAGTGCCCGTCTTTTTCGAACTGGCCTTTGATGATGGCGTTGACGAGTTTTCCTATAGTAAAGCTTTGAATAGAAAAACAGAATGCTAACTAATTCTTTCTTTTAATCCTCAGCCCTATCTCACAACTTTACAGGCGAAGATTTTTTGTTTTTGGAAATTTTTACTGATTTTACTTTTGGTGATCGGACCACCTTGCACCAAATCGAGAAGCTGACGGCTTCTATCAAGCTCTCCGGCGCCTACATCAAGGCGACCTCCTTCTTCCTCAGCCAAATGGAGCTTCTGAACAGTGGAACGCTGAGCGACTTTACCGTGGTAGTCGGCGACAGTGACAAAGAAGAGCAGCAGCAGATTCCCGTTCACAGGGAGCGCCTCGCCGCCTGTTCGCCCGTCTTTGCGGCCATGTTCCGCCATGAGGACACCAAGGAGGCTCAGGAGAAGAAGGTGATGATCCCCGATGTTCGCGCTGATGTTTTCAAGGACTTTCTTCAGTTCGTCTACACCGGCGTGCGGCCTAAATGCGGCCGCCTGACCACCGAGCTGCTGACTCTCGCTGACAAGGTACTTTTGGACTTTTGGTTCTGCTCTATTTGACTATTTTAACCGTTTTGCATTTTTTCACAAAAAAACAGTATCAGGTAGAAGAGCTGAAGGAGAACTGCGAGGAGTACCTGTCGGCGACCTTATCCGCGCCGACGGTGATCCCCCGCCTGAAGGTGGCCGCCCTGCACAGCGCCGCCGCCCTCAAGGAGAGCTGCCTGGCGTTCATTGCCGCCCACTTTGTCAGCGTGGTGAACACCTCCTCCTGGGTGAATCTCTGCATTAGCGGTGGAGGTGGAGGTGATGGTCAACTGGTGGTCGAGGCCACGCAAGCCATGGCCAAGAGCATTCAGGCTTCAGAAGCAGAGCAGAAGAAGAAGTGATGATGCTTCGGTTATCACTGTCTGGTTACTACAAAATAAAATTCAAAGTTTTTCTTTTGCAAAGTTCTAAATCATTCGGTCAGATAACAATGCACTGTATAGCACTACTCAAAGTAAAGCGGTTGCAAGCACACGTTGCCATTTTATGCACTTGTATTGTGTTAGGTGTCAAATTGTTCAGTTTTGCCAGCTTTTGATTTCCCTTCTAGCATCTCTCGACGATGGCAAGCGATCCAAGTGCAGAATTCGACAAGCGCTGGCCACACAACAAGGTGTCCTTTACCACCGTGCATTTCTGGACTATTAACCCTTTTCCGGTTCTGGACCAGCTTTCAGGCAACAAAAACGAAGAGAAAATACTGTTGCCCAAATTTAAAGTTGATGGTCATGACCTTCAGTTTCAGGTGACACTCCAGTTTCGCAGCAAAAAGGCTGAAAACGACAATGAAGTTGTCTTTTTTGACTTGCACTGTTATCAGGGAAAGGAAGTCGCCAGTGAAGTGCCAGTCAGTTTCACATTCACCTTTTATGACGACCCTACTGTTCCCGAGACATCTTATGGTATAGAATAAGTTTACATTTTAAATACATAAAAAGTTACCAACATTAATTACTGTTATGATTTAGGTCCTATGGTTTACACTTTCAAAGATGATGGTTTTCCGTATTTAACCCTTTTCAGTGGTTTTCACTTTGGCAATCGGACCATTTTGCAGCTGATCACTTCTCTCACAGTATGAGTAGACTTGGTGTGTTGATTTTCTCTTCTTCATTGACTGAAACATTGCCCATCTTCATTACTCCGCTGCAGCTTTCCGGCACCTACATCAAGGCGACCTCCTTCTTCCTCAGCCAAATGGAGCTTCTGAACAGTGGAACGCTCAGCGATTTTACCGTGGTAGTCGGCGACAAAGAACAGCAGCAGCAGCAAATTCCCGTTCACAAGGCCCTCCTTGCCGCCCGATCGCCCGTCTTTGCGGCCATGTTCCGCCACGAGGACACCAAGGAAGCTCAGGAGAGTCAGGTGGTGATCAGCGATGTTCGCGCTGAGGTTTTCAAGGACCTACTGCAGTTTGTCTACACCGGCGTCAAGCCCAAATGCGGCCGCCTGACCACCGAGCTGCTGACTCTCGCTGACAAGGTATTTGGATTTTTTGTTCTGTTCTATTTTACCGTTTTTTAACAACCGGTCCCCCTCCTGAAAAACAGTACCAGGTAGAAGAGTTGAAAAAGAACTGCGAGGAGTACCTGTCGGCGAGCCTCGCCGTGTTCAATGTGGTGTCCTACTTTCGAATTGCCCACCTGCACAACGCCGCCGCCCTCAAGGAGAGCTGTCTGAAGTTCATGGCCACCCATTTTGGTAAAGTGGTTAACACCTTGGATTGGGAGGGGTTTTGCCAAAGCGGAAACAGTGGTCAGCTGATGCTCGAGGCCACGCGAGCCATCGCCAAGTACATTCAGGCTGAAGCAAAGGCAGAGAAGAAGAAGTGATGGTTCGGAGATTTTGAATCTACCTTTTGCACTGGCACCGCTTTTTGCTGATGATATGTTACAGCAAATTAAAAGAGGTCATATTTGTTATCACTGCCTGATCACCACAAAATAAAAAATTCAGCGTTTCCCTGTTTCTTATGCAAAGTTCTAAATCATTTGGTCAGATAACAATGCACTGTATAGCACTACTCAAAGGAAAGCGGTACAAGCACACGTTGCCATTTTATGCTTGTGTGAGGTGTCAAATTGTTCAGCTGTCAGCTTTACCAGCTTTTGGTTTACCTTCAAGCATCTCTCAATGATGGCAAACGCAGATCCTCGTGTAGAATTCGACAAGCGCTGGCCACACAACAAGGTGTCCTTTACCACCGAGCACCACTGGACGGTTGGCCAGTTTCTGATTTTGGACAAGTCTACAGGCGAAGCAAGCGAGGAGATAACACTGTCGCCCAAATTCGATGTTGATGATCACGATCTTCAGTTTCGAATGGCACTCCAGTTTTGGGGTAAAAAGGCTGAAAACGACAAAGAAGGTGTCTCCTTTGGCTTGCGCTGCTATCAGGGAAAGGATGTCGCCAGTGAGGTGCCAGTCACCTTTACATTAACCTTTTATTACGAATCTGTTCTTCTCGGGACATCTTATGGTATAGATTGAGTTTACATTTTTAATAAATAAAAATTTAAAAATTATATTGTTTTGTTATTTAGGTCCCCTGGTTTACACTTTTAAAGATGATGGTTTTCAGTATATAACCACTTTTATTAATTTTCACTTTGGTAATCGGACCACTTTGCACCAAATGGAGAAGCTGAAGGTTTTTCTCAAGGTATGAGTAGACACTTGGTGTGTTGGTTTCCTCTTCTTCATTGACTGAAACATTGCCCACTTGAATTACTCTGTTGTAGCTCTCCGGCGCCTACATCAAGGCGACCTCCTTCTTCCTCAGCCAAATGAAGCTTCTGGAAAATGGATCGCTGAGCGACTTTACCGTGGTAGTCGGCGACGAAAAACCGCAGCAGCGAATTCCCGTCCACAGGGAGCGCCTCGCCGCCTGTTCGCTCGTCTTTGCGGCCATGTTCTGCCATGAAGGCACCAAAGAGGCCCAGGAGCGCCAGGTAGAGATCCCCGATGTTCGCGCTGAGGTCTTCAAAGACTTTCTTCAGTTTGTCTACACCGGCGTGCGGCCTAAATGCGGCCGCCTGACCACTGAGCTGCTGATTCTCGCTGACAAGGTATTTGGATTTTGTTCTGCTCTATTTGACTATTGTAACCGTTTGAGTTTTCAAAAAAAACAGTATCAGGTAGAAGAGCTGAAGGAGAACTGCGAGGAGTACCTGTCGGCGACCTTATCTTTGTCGACGGTGATCCCCCGCCTGAAGGTTGCCGCCCTGCACGGCGCCGCCGTCCTCAAAGAGAGCTGCCTGGCGTTCATTGCCAAAAACTTGGTCTATCTGGTGAACAGCTCGGAGTGGGAGGAGCTCTGCAAGAGCGGAAACAGTGGCGACCTGATGGTCGAGGTCACGCGAGCCATTGCCAAGTACATGCAGGCTGGAAAGAAGTGATGATTTTCCGAGTCTCTTTCTCCCTCTCTTTACTACTCTGTACTACCATTTTATTTTATTTTACCCGTTGATGCATTTTTACAGCACATAAAAAAGCAGATTTTAATAACTTTTATATTATCACTGCCTTGATAACAATCAGGTAAAGCGGGGGTTGAGAAGGGTTCACAGAAGGGGGGATCAAATTAGAGGCACTCATATATAAAAAAAATAAGTAGTGTGTATAAATGTATTACAATATATCACAGAGGAGCTCAGAGGAGATCAGGTGTGTGTGTGATTGATTGAGGTAGAAAAGGTGAAGCAAAATAGAAAGGCTAATCATCACCTTACCTAATTAATCTTTTTCCGAGCGAAAAAGCTCAGTATGGACTGCTGACCTGTTGACTTTCCGGCCGTTGAGACGACTTCAGCAGTGGGACCGTTCTTCTTGTTGACAGGTTTTGAGGTGGTGGAAGTTTGCAGCGCATTTCCACCACCGCCACTTTTCTTCACCGTAAAGTTGGCCTGCTCCGTCAGCCGCTTCTCGGCGCGAAGCTTCTCGCAGGGATCCGCCAGCGAGTCGAGGACCTTCGAGGACTTTGCTGAAGGTCCCTTTTTGGCCTTCTTCGCGGGCGGTGCTGAGGCCTTGAGGGCGGTGAAGGTGTTGGCGGTTGAGGTTGAGGAGCTCTCTTTGTCCTTGTCATCTTTGGCTGAAGATGGCTGCTCAAGAATGGGTCGCTTTTTCAGCAGAGAGGAAGTTGAGGTAGCCTTTTGTTGTTGCTTTGCTGAAGAAGTTGAAGCAGAGGATGAACCGATGCTGCTGCTGCTGAAGTACTTTGAAGGCTTGAGAAGCGTTGAAGATAGGTAAGAGGAGTTGGAGGTCGAAGGACCGGGCTTGTCAATGTCCATAGGCTCGCCCGTTGTTATTGTTGTCATGGGCTTTGGCTTTTTGCTGCTGCTGTTTGCTGCCATTGCGTCATCGGCCTTTGATTTAGAACCGGCCTTGCCATCATCAGCAGCGGTTTTGATCGTCAAAGGGCGAAACGGCGGTCGTATCTTGATGTGCGGATTGAGGACGTTGGAAAGGCTAAGGGCGAATAGGTGGTAAGAATTAGAAAGGATGAAAAGATAGATCAAAACCCAAGGAGCGAACCTTTGCACCTTCTTCAGACTTTCAATCGTTGGCTTTGCAGGGCTTCGAAGTTGGGTAAAGAAGAGCACCGGATCGGGGGACTTCTTCGAGGCGAGGTGAACTGAAACAGGTCGGTAGCTGCAGCTAGCAAACTCCGACTTCTTCTGCTCCAGCTCGGTATCGTCGATGAGCGAGAGGGAGTGGGACTTTGAAGAAAAAAGGGAAAATGTTAGCTGAGAAATAGAACAGCTCAAAGATCTCTTACCTCAAAGTCGAGATTTCGGACGCCATTTTTCGGCTTCGAGCCGGCAAACTCGTACCTCACCTTCAGCGGCTTGTTGGTGTTGTTGTTCTGGCCATGGCCGTACTTGGCGAGGAAGTCTTCGAGTAATCTAGTAAAGAGTGAGCGATTGCATCATCACCACCACCGAACATAAACCAAAGACAAAACGTACTTATTCGCCTGAGAAATCGGCCGCTGGTAGCGGTTGCTAATTTTCTTTGGGGTGATCTGCAAAAGAAGAGGAAAAAGAAGAAGATAATTCAGAGATCATTTAAAAAAAATCATCACTTACCTCAGCACCTCGAATAAAGACCAAACCGTAGAGCTCTTTGAGAATTTGGCCGTCGCTCTTTTGCTGCCGCTGTTGCTGCTTCTGCTTGATTTGCTCATCCATGTCACTTTCAAATCAATCTTTTTCTCTTTGGTAACCAATGGCAACCAGTGAGGGGGGATATCTGTCTGTGTCTCTATCAAAGCGATTACCACTTTTCACTGCTTTTCATCCGCATCAAAATCTGCCGCTGACATTTACGCTGACTTCAAGCGCGACTTTTTCAACGGTCGAAAAAAAGGCTGCAAAAAAGAACAACAACAAACTTCGACAAAACAGCAAGCAAAACAGAAGACACGCAATGTTGCGCGAACTTTCGGTCACTTTCTGCGCGTGCTCAGAACGGTAACGAGGAAAGTAGCCGTCCTTCGACTATTTGGTTTCAATAGCCTCGGGACGGCAGACTTCCTCGCTAGAAGCGGATGCTCATGCTCACTTTTAGCGCAATTTTTTTTCTGGCTGCCGCTGCTTTGGCTTTGGCTCTCACGTTTTGCTGCAGTCGCCGCAGAGTTTCGCTCTCTCACTTTTCACTTTTCCATTTCTATTTCTCTCATTTAGGCAAGAGTATCCCAACGAAGGAGAAGAAGAAGTATCCTCTGGCGCCCGGATTCCCTCTCTCAGAGTATTACCCGTATCGATACAAGACGACAGAGCAGCAGAAGTTGTGCCACCACCACAGCAGAAGCAGAAAAAGAATCCGCCAGCAGAATCTTTTCCACTACCACCACAACGGGAACGCTGCACAATATTTCTCTTTGCCTGCAAAACTCTGCCGCCGCCGCTGTCAGTTTTGCTGTCAGTCTCTCCTCTTCTCATTTTCCCGTTTCTATTTGGTCCTATCTTTGCCTGTGTTCCTGGATCGAATCCAAAGAGAAAGTACTGTTGGAACACACACTGCCACGGTAAGCGTTTCTGCAAAAAAGTCGCGTCCCACTCACAAATTTGGTATCGTTGGAAAGTTTGGACAAGAGGAATAAAATGGCCTAAACCGTTTAGCCCCAGCTGATCTGGTTTTACGCAGGGGCGCTAAATTTGATCTATAATAATTTTATCTAATTTGAAAGTAAGTATTTTCTCAAAAGAATACTTTTATAAAATACTAGAAAACTGTACTTATCAATAGAATTTTAGTTTGTTTAAATTCGTTATCTAATTTACAATCTATGGACCAAAGTACCAAAAAATTATTTTTTGTAGTTTTCAAACAGTTTTCTGACTGCTCCGACTACTTTAACGTTCTTGTTTCTTAATTTTTATAATTGTTATAGCATACGTAGAGCTTGTTTGTAGTATTTAAAGTTTTTTAAAGTAACCGGAAGTAAAAAATCGGTTATCTACTTTTTACTTCCGGTTGGTATTTTGGCCCGAATCTGGTTTTATTCAATTCCTTAGGGCTCAAAACTATGAGTAAATTTTTTGTTTGGCTAAAAACGGTTAAAATTTAGCATAAAAAGTGCTGTCAATTTGGCATATTTTACAAAATATACCAAATTTTTAAATTTTTTTTTGCTTACTTAATTTTAGCGTCCCAACGCCAACTTTGGTGTCATTAAAAAGTTAAGAACAAAAGGCAACTGATGGCATAAACTGTTGAACACTAACACGTCTGGGTTTTTGCCAAAAACCATAAAATAATTTTAAAATTTAACTGATGTTTTGAAAATGTGATTGACTAACTTCTAGTTATTGAACAAGAGGTGTTTGGACTAAACAACTAAGTTTATCAGTTACCTCTTGCTCTTAGCTTTCAAATGACATCAAAGTTGGCATTGGGACGCTAAAATTAAGTAAAACAAAAAAATTTAAAAATTTGGTATATTTTGTAAAATATGCCAAATTGACAGCACTTTTTATGCTAAATTTTAACCGTTTTTAGCCAAACAAAAAATTTACTCATAGTTTTGAGCCCTAAGGAATTGAATAAAACCAGATTCGGGCCAAAATACCAACCGGAAGTAAAAAGTAGATAACCGATCTTTGACTTCCGGTTACTTTAAAAAACTTTAAATACTACAAACAAGCTCTACGTATGCTAAAACAATTATAAAAATTAAGAAACAAGAACGTTAAAGTAGTCGGAGCAGTCAGAAAACTGTTTGAAAACTACAAAAAATAATTTTTTGGTACTTTGGTCCATAGATTGTAAATTAGATAACGAATTTAAACAAACTAAAATTCTATTGATAAGTACAGTTTTCTAGTATTTTATAAAAGTATTCTTTTGAGAAAATACTTACTTTCAAATTAGATAAAATTATTTATCAGATCAAAATTTAGCGCCCCCTGGCGGGAGAACCAGATCAGCTGGGGCTAAACGGCTTAGGCCATCTTATTCCTCTTGTCCTAAGCTTTCCAACGATACCAAATTTGTGAGTGGGACGCGACTTTTTTGCAGAAACGCTTACCGTG
>JAMZRA010000002.1:12192978-12209106 GCA_024499935.1 Tyrophagus putrescentiae | reverse complement strand
GCTCAGACAAATGGAACTCAAAAAAATGGTAGTTTAGCGACTTTACCGTCGTGGTCGGCAACGAAAGTATTCCGTTCACAAGTGTTCCTCGCTGCTGGTTCGCCCGTTTTTGCGGGCATGTTCAGCCACGAGGGCACCAAGGAAGTTAAAGAGAAGAGGGTGGTGATCCCCGATTTTAGCGCTGAGGTTTTCAAGGCCTTGCTGCAGTTCTTATACACCGGCATCAAACCCAAAGAAAACTGCCTAACCACCGAGCTATTGAAACTTGCTGACCAAGTAAATAATGTTGTTGTTTGCCTTTTGCATTCTATTTTTGATACTATTTCCACTGTGTTTAATCCTCACAAAAACAGTACTTGATTGATGAACTGAAACAACATTGCGAGCAACACCTGTCTACGAGCCTATCGGTGCTTTCTGTTGTCTGCCGTTTTCAGGTCGCTTTCATGCACAACGCCCCCGAACTTAAGAATAGCTGCCTGAAGTTTATGGCCGACCACTACTTTGAAGTGACAAAAACAAATGATTGGAAAGAGTTGTGCAATAGCGGAAACGGCGCTCTGATTTTTGAGGCTACTTGCGGTATAGCCAAGAACAAGCAAGAACAAGAAGAAAATGCAAAGAAAAAGATTCGATTGAGTTGAACTTTCTCTCTCTCTCTCTCTCTCTCTCTCTCTCTCTCTTTCTTTCACCTTCTCTTGCTCATTTTACTCCTCGAACATTTTTATTATTAATATTTGCATCAACTAAATGTGGTTGCTTTTAATTTTATTACTGCTTGATCGCCTAATCATTTTATTATTTTGGTCCAATTTGATCATCATGCAACAAACGGGTGGGTGCAAATTTGTTCAAACAACCATCCGGCAGACGCTGACAATGGCTCATTTTGTATCGCGCCAGACAATGTAGCGCCTTATGCCTTTTTAATCAGTAAAATAACTCCAAATTTTAACTTTTTGACTACTGCATCTTTTGATCATTTCTTTGAGCATTGTTTGATTTGCTCGGAAAACCCTCAGATGTTGACAGTCGCCTCTCTTTGTGCCGAGCACTGTGGGGGAATGCATGCGCAGGCAGTTTGCCTAGCGGCCACTGAGAAGTATTCTTTTCTTTTAAAACTGATCAACAGCTTTGGGGTCGATTCTAGGTCATTTTATGTTAAATCATTTTATTGCATGCCATTTACAGCTAAAACTCACACTACGTCAAAAATTGGTGCAGCGTCTTTTGGCGTTTTGCACAAACTTGCCGCAAAAACGCTTACTGTTGTCAATGGTGGCGCTACTGTCGTGACGTAGTTGCGAATGTTGACGTAGTGTGAGTTTTAGCTGTAGCAAGAAGAGAGGGCCGTTAGGCCTTCCGATCACCTGCTAAACTACTTTAATTAACGTTATAGTTGCAATGAACAGGCTCGCAATGATATATGGCTGCGATGAAATGGTTACGCGATGAAATGTCCGCCTCTCTTGAGGGTCAGTCCTAAAGGACGTAATTTTGGTGGAGTGTTTGTTTACTCAGCAAAACATCAGCAGTCTTTATTCTTGTTTTACATAGGCTGTGACACTGATAAGCACAAGCAAATCGTATCTAGTGAGTTTTGCCTGCCTGGTTGTAGATGGCGTTTTAGTGGCCTGCCTGAGTTTCCGTGTAAATAGGCATCGGTCAAAAAAACAAGAAAAACACGCACTGTTGACAAAATCTGACTGGCAAACTTGCGATTTTGCTGAAATCGCTTGCATCGCCATCTACAACCAGGCAGGAGAACTCACTATGATACGATTTGCTTGTGCTTTATCAGTGTCGCAGCCTATGTATCATCTTTCTTTCTTCTTGTTTTTTCTTCCCACTCGATTGGCATTGGCATCTTTTCGATGGAACGAAGCGATTCAAGTGACTGGACCTTAAAGCGCTGGTCACACCGCACGGTGACCCATTTCAAAACTGCTTACTCCTGGACAGTTGGCCCGTTTCCGACTTTGGACCAGTCTTCAAGCAAAAGTAACCAAGAGAAAATACTGTCGCCCAAGATCTCCTTTCCTGGTCACGATCTTCAGCTTCAGATGACGCTCCAGTTTTGCAGCAAAGAAGCGGAAGCAAACAATCAGCAAGAGGTAGTCCGCTTTGGTTTGCACTGCTACCAGGGAGAAGAAATCGTCAGTGAAGTGACGGTCCTCTTTGCACTAAACTTTTATCTCGGCTCTGTATCTCGACCTTATGGTATGGATTGAGTTTTACATTTTAGATAAATAAAAAGTAAAAGTTAATGTTTTTTTGTAATTTAGGTCTCAATGCTCACACTTTTAATGGTAATGATGAACGTTTTTCGTATTTAACTACTCTTGATGACTTTCGCTTTGGCAATCGGACCACTTTGAACCAAATGGAGCAGCTGGAAGTTTCTCTCAACGTATGAGTAGACTTGCTGTGTGCTAGCTTCTTTTCTCTGATCATAATCCATTTGCATTGCTCCCCCCCCCCTTTTGCAGCTTGCCGGAGGCTACACCAAGGCAACTGAATTTTACCTCACTCAAATGGCGTTGCTGAAAAGTGGTACTCTGAGCGACTTTACCGTCGTGGTGGGCGACGAACCGATTCCCGTCCACAAGGCGCTCCTCGCCGGCCGCTCGCCCGTCTTTGCGGCCATGTTTCGCCACGAGGACACCAAAGAGGCTAGAGAGGGCAAAGTGGTGATCCGCGGTGTTCGCCCCCAGGTCTTCAAGACCTGCTGCAGTTCCTCTACACCGGAGAAAGACTTAAGGTCGGTCGCCTAACGCCCGAGCTGCTGATTCTCGCTGACAAGGTTGGTAAACCATCGTGATGTTGTTGTTCTTTACCGCTTTGACTTAACCCAAAATGTTTCATGCTCCTCTATATTTTGCTGCTTTGTTTTACAAATAACTGTTTACCAAATACCAAAACAAAACAGTATCAGGTAAGCGAGTTGAAGCAGGATTGCGAGCTGGTCCAGTCGACGTTCCTCTCGGTGGGGAATGCAGTCCACAGCTTTCGGTATGCCGACACCTACAATGCCGCCGCCCTCAGAGAAAACTCTCTGAAGTTCATAGCTGCCCATTTTTCCTTTAGTGGCGGAAACCGATGCTTGGGAGGCGTTCTGCAAGAGCGGAAACGGTGACCTACTGGTTGAAGTAACTCGAGCCGTTGCCAGTAACATCGAGATGGTTGAGATAGAAGAGTGATAATACTTTGAACATCTCTTTCTTTCTTTCTCACTTTCTTTTTTACTTTTTTCTCATTCTATTTGACTACAATTTACTAACGTTATTTTTTTACAACAACTATAAGTGGTTGGTTTTAATTTTTTTATCAACTTCTGTTCACCACAAATTAAATTTATGTTTCTTTTTTGTAAAGTTCTAAATCATTGGTCAAATAACAATGCACTGTAGTGCACTACTCAAAGGAAAGCGGTACAAGCACACGTTGCCATTTTATGCACTTGTATTGTGTTAGGTGTCAAAGTGTTCAACTTTACCAGCATTGATTTACCCTCCAGCATCTCTCGACGATGGCAAGCGATCCAAGTGAAGAGCTCGCCAAACGCTGGCCACACAACAAGGTGACCACTTCACCGCCGAGTACTGTTGGACGTTGGCCCGTTTCCGGGTTTGCCCGAGCTGTTACAACAGGCGAAAAAGCACTGGAAGGAGATCAAGTCGGCCAAGTTTGCAGCTGTGGGGTGGTCACAATCTGCAGTTTCAGATGGCACTCAAGTTTGAACGGTCTGAGCATGTCAAGGAGAAAGTCTTCTTTTACTTGTCTGTATCCATTGAAAGAGGTCCAGTGAAGTGCTCGTCTCCTTCAAACTGCCCTTTTAGATGATGGCTCTGACGATTGAGGGTTTCCTATATGTAATGTTTTGAATAGAAAACAATTGCAAACTAATCCTTTCTTATTCTCCAATTTTCACAATTTTTCTAGTGATGATTTTTGTATTCATCACTTTAACTGATTTTATTTTGGTATCGGACCACCTTCACCAAATGAAAGCTGACGCTTCTATCAAGCTCTCCGGCGCCTACATCAAGGCGACCTCCTTCTTCCTCAGCCAAATGAGCTACTGGAAAGTGGAACGCTGAGCGACTTTACCGTGGTAGTCGGCGACGGTGACAAAGAAGAGCAGCAGCAGCAAATTCCCGTTCACAGAGAGCGCCTCGCCGCCTGTTCGCCCGTCTTTGCGGCCATGTTCCGCCATGAGGACACCAAGGAGGCTCAGGAGAGTAAGGTGATGATCCCCGATGTTCGCGCTGAGGTCTTCAGGGACTTTCTTCAGTTCGTCTACACCGGCGTGCGTCCCAAGTGCGGCCGCCTGACCACCGAGCTGCTGACTCTCGCTGACAAGGTACTTTTGGACTTTTGGTTCTGCTCTATTTGACTATTTTAACCGTTTTGCGTTTTCACAAACAACCAAAACAGTACCAGGTAGAAGAGCTGAAGGAGAACTGCGAGGAGTACCTGTCGGCGACCTTATCCGCGCCGACGGTGATCCCCCGCCTGAAGGTGGCCGCCCTGCACGGTGCCGCCGCCCTCAAGGAGAGCTGCCTGGCGTTCATTGCCGCCCACTTTGTCAGCGTGGTGAACACCTCGTCCTGGGTGAATCTCTGCATTAGTGGAGGTGGAGGTGATGGTCAACTGGTGGTCGAGGCCACGCAAGCCATGGCCAAAAGCGTTCAGGCTTTAGAAGCAGAGCAGAAGGAGAAGTGATGATGCTTCGGTTATCACTGCCTGGTTACCACAAAATAAAATTCAGCGTTTCCCCGTCTTTTGTACAGTTCTAAATCATTCGGCTAAATAACAATGCACTGTGGCACTACTGAAAGGAAAGCGGTACAAGCACACGTTGCCATTTTATGCACTTGTGGTGTGTGAAGTGTTGTCAAGTAGTGTTTCAGCTGCCAGCTTTGCCAGCTTTTGATTTACCACCTTCCAGCATCTCTCGACGACGACGATGGCAAGCAGGAATCCAAGTGAAGAACTCGGCAAACGCTGGCCAGACAACAAAGTGACCACATTTACCGTCAAACACGACTGGACAGTTGGCCCGTTTCCGGGTTTGCCCGAGCAGTCAGCAACAGGCAAAAGCAACTGGAAGGAGATCACGTCGCCCAAGTTTGCAGTGGATGAAGGTGGTCACAATCTGCAGTTTCAGATGGCACTCCAATTTGTACGGGTTTGCAATGACCAGGAGTGGGTCAACTTTACCTTGTACTGTATTCAGGAAAGGAAGTTGCCAGTGAAGTGCCCGTCTCTTTCACACTGTTCTTCGATGACCCTGACGATTCGAGATTTTTCTATAGTAAAGCTTTGAATAAAAAAAACAAAATTCAAACTAATCCTGTTTCTTTTAATCCTCAGACCTATCTCACAATTTTACAAGTGATGGTTTTCCGCTTTTTAAAGTTTTTAATGATTTTACTTTTGCTGATCGGACCACCTTGCACCAAATCAAACAGCTGAAGGTGTCTGTCAAGCTCTCCGGTGCCTACATCAAAGCGACCGCTTTTTTCCTCAGCCAAATGGAGCTACTGGAAAGTGGAACGCTGAGCGATTTCACCGTGGTAGTCGGCAAGGGCTACAAAAAAGAACAGCAGCAGCAAATTCCCGTCCACAAGGCGCTCCTCGCCGCCCGCTCGCCCGTCTTTGCGGCCATGTTCCGTCACGAGGACACCAAGGAAGCTCAGGAGAGTCAGGTGGTGATCAGCGATGTTCACGCTGACGTCTTTAAGGACCTGCTGCAGTACCTGTACACCGGCGTCAAGCCCAAATGCGGCCGCCTGACCATTGAGCTGCTGACTCTCGCTGACAAGGTATATGGATTATTTATTTTCTTTTATTTTACCTTTTTAGTAACCGTTTTATCCCCAAAACAGTACCAGGTAAAAGAGCTACGAGACCACTGCGAGGAGTACCTGTCCACAAGCCTCTCGGTGTTCACTGTGGTGTCCCACTTGCAAGTTGCCCACCTGCACAGCGCCGCCGTCCTCAAGGAGAGCTGTCTGAAGTTCATGGCCTCCCACTTTGCTGAAGTGGTGAACACCGTTGATTGGGAGGGGCTCTGCAAGAACGGAAACAGTGGTCAGCTGATGCTCGAGGCTACGCGAGCCATTGCCAAGTACATGCAGGCTGAAGCAAAGGCAGAGAAGAAGAAGTGATGATGCTTCGGTTATCACTACCGCCTGATCACCACAAAATAAAATGCAGCTTTTCCCTCTTTTTTGTACAATTCTAAATCATTCGGCCAATTAACAATGCACTGTGGCACTACTCAAAGGAAAGCGCTACAAACACACGTTGCCATTTTATGCACTTGTGTGAGGTGTCAAAGTGTTCAGTTGTCAGCTTTATTAGCCTTTGATTTACCCTCCAGCATCTCTCGACGACGATGGCAAGCTATCCAAATGCAGAATTCGACAAGCGCTGGCCCCACAACAAGGTGTCCTTTACCACTGAGCACCACTGGACGGTTGGCCAGTTTCCGATTGTGGACAAGTCTACAGGCGAAACAAGCAAGGAGAAGACACTGTCGCCCAAGTTCGAAGTTGATGATCACGAGCTTCAGCTTCAGATGACACTCCAGTTTTGGGTAAAAAGGCTGAAAACGACAAAGAGGTTGTCTCCTTTGGCTTGCACTGCTATCAGGGAAAGGATGTCGCCAGTGAGGTGCCTGTCACCTTTACACTTACCTTTTATGACGGCTCTGTCGTTCCCGGGATATCTTATGGTATGTACTGAGTTTACATTTTAAATAAATAAAAATTTAAAAATTATATTGTTTTGTTATTTAGCTCCCATATATTGGACTTTTAAAGATAATAGTTTTTCGTATATAACCCCTCTTAATGGTTTTCGTTTTGGTAATCGGACCACTTTGCACCAAATAGAACAGCTGAAGGTTTCTCTTAAGGTATGAGTAGACACTTGGTGTGTTGATTTTCTCTTCTTTATTGACTGAAACATTGCCCACTTGCATTTTTCTGTTGTAGCTCTCCGGCGCCTACATCGAGGGGAGCTCCTTCTTCCTTAGCCAAATCAAGCTACTGGAAGTGGAACGCTGAGCGACTTTACAGTGGTAGTCGGCAAGGGCGACAAAAAAGAACAGCAGCAGCGAATTCCCGTCCACAAAGCGCTCCTCGCCGCCCGCTCGCCCGTCTTTGCGGCCATGTTCTGCCACAAGGACACCAAGGAGGCTCAGGAGAAGCAGGTGGTGATCAGCGATGTTCGCGCTGAGGTCTTCAAGGACCTGCTGCAGTACCTGTACACCGGCGTCAAGCCCAAGTGCGGCCGCCTGACCACCGAGCTGCTGACACTCGCTGACAAGGTAAACTTGCGTGCTGTTGTTGTTGTTGTTTACCTTGCTGACAAAACGTTTTTGCTCTTTTCACAATCCAAAACAGTACCAGGTAGAGGAGCTGAAGGAGAACTGCGAGGAGTACCTGTCGGCGAGCCTCTCGGTGGACACTGTGGTGTCTACTTTCGAGTTGCCCACCTGCACAGCGCCGCCATCCTCAAGGAGGGCTGCCTCAAGTTCATGGCCGCCCACTTCGCTGACGTGGTGAACACCTCTGGCTGGAAGGAGCTCTGCAAGAGCGGAGACGGCGACCTGATGGTTGAGACCACGCAAGCCATTGCCAAGTACATGCAGGCTGAAGCAAAGGCAGAGAAGAAGAAGTGATGATGCTTCGGTTATCACTGCCGCCTGATCACCACAAAATAAAATGCAGCTTTTCCCTGTCTCTTTTGTAAAGTTCTAATCATTCGGCCAAATAACAATGCACTGTATAGCACTACTCAAAGGAAAGCGGTACAAGCACACGTTGCCATTTTATGCACTTGTGTTTGTCAAATAGTGATTCAGCTGTCAGCTTTACCAGCTATTGATTTACCCTCCAGCATCTCTCGACGACGATGGCCGCCAAAGTCGATCCACGTAGAGAGTTCGCCAAGCGCTGGCCACACCACCGAGTGACCACCTTCACCGCCGATCACCTCTGGACGATTGACTCGTTTCAAGAGCAGCTTAAAGGCAACTACTGGATGGAGTTCAAATCGCCCCTGTTCTCAGCTGATGGTGGTCATGATCTTCAGTTTCAGATGTCACCAGGGTTTAGCCAAGCAGTTTCCAGTAGAAAAACGGCCATTACCCTTTTTCTGCACTGTTATTCGGGAAAGGAAGTGGCCAGTGAGGTACCAGTCTCCTTCAAGCTCACCTTTTATACTGGCACCAGCAGTCTTGCGGTTTATGATGGTAATGGTTTTTATGTTAGAAAATGAGAAAACTAATGTTGTATCTATAACTTTTTCTTTTCAGGCATATCTCACACTTTCAAAGATGCAGGTTTTTTCTTTTTTACAAATTTAGTTTCTACTAGCTCTCTTGACTGGGATCTTTTGAGTGGGTTTCAGCAGCTTGGCGTCTCAATCAAGGTAGATGAGTGGACTGGTTCTCTACTACTTTATTTAATACTGAGAACACTGTGTACCTTTTAAACACCTTCCGCAGCTTTCCGGCAGCTACATCAAGGCGACCCCCTTCTTCGACAGTCAACTGGCGCTTCTGCAAAGTGGCATCCTCAGCGACTTCACCGTGGTCGTCGGCAGTGAGTCGATTCCCGTCCACCGGGCGCTCCTCGCCGCCCGCTCGCCCGTCTTTGCGGCCATGTTCCGCCACGAGGACACCAAGGAGGCTCAGGAGAGTCAGGTGGTGATCAGCGATGTTCGCGCTGAGGTCTTCAAGGACCTGCTGCACTTTGCCTACACCGGCGTCAAGCCCAAGTGCGGCCGCCTGACCACCGAGCTGCTGGCTCTCGCTGACAAGGTATAGCTTTGGACTTTTCTTGCCTGTTCTGTTCTGTCTCTGTTCTACTTGGCTATTTTAACCCTTTTACGTCTTTACAAAAACAAACTTCAGTATGGCGTCGAAGAGCTGAAGCTGGACTGCGAGCAGTACCTGTCGACGACCTTGGCGGTGCCCACGGTGGCCTTCAGTCTTTTCTTTGCCCACGTGCACAGCGCCGCCACCTTCAAGGCGAGCTGCCTGAAGTTCATCGCCGCCCACTACGATAAAGTGGTGAGCGACTCCTCCTGGGAGTGGCTCTGCAATGGCCAAAACTGCGGTCACCTGGTGGTCGAGGCGACGCGAGCCATTGTTCGGAGCATGCAGGCTGAAAAGAAGTGATGATCTTCCGAGTCTCTTTCTCCCTCTCTTTACTACTCTCTTTACTACCATTTTATTTTATTTTCCCGGGTTGATGCATTTTTACAGCACATAAAAGAGCCGATTTTAATAAGTTTTATATTATCACTGCCTTGATAACAGTCAGTAAAAGGTGTTGAGAGGTTCACAGAAAGGGATTAAATTAGAGGCACTCAATATAAAAGTTAAGTAGTGTGTATAAATCAAAGTAACTCCTGCAAACGTCAACTGTGTGTGTCTTCGCGGAGATGTCAGATGGGCGGAGGCTAAAAAGTTTCGTAGAGAAGTACCATTTTGAGGAGATGTCAGGTGAGCAATGCAGTCCCTGGACCCGAGTCAACAAAAGCAAAAAAATCAACAATTGTCATCAACAGTTGACCGTTGGATCTTCTCTCACCAACAACAAAATGGCAGGCACTCCAAGAAGAGAAGAGCAGCCACTGCAAGAAAGCAGCACTGGGCACAGCACGCCACTGACCGACATCGTCATCATCGGCGAGGAGCGCATTACCGTCCACCCCGTGTTCCTCGCCGCCGAGTCGCCCGTCTTTGCGGCCATGTACGACCGCCTCGAGGCTACCCGAGAGGCTTCTCAAGGCAGTCAGTTGGAGATCTCCGATGTTCGCGCTGATGTCTTCAAGGACCTGCTGATGTTCGCCACCTGCTGCATCAAGCCCGAGTCCGGCCGCCTCACCACCGAGCTGCTGGCCCTCGCGCACAAGGTAAATATTTGGTTCGGTGAAGGGGTTGTTTACCTCCCTTTGTGGTGGTGGTGTTCTATTTTGTTGTTGGCTACCTTGGTACTAATAATATACCTAACCTAACCTAACTCCCTAACCTACCCCGCAACCTGTCCAAACAACAACAACCACCACCACAACAACCACCACAACCACCACCAGTTCCAGGTGACAGGGCTGAAGGAGGTCTGTGAGGAGCACCTGGCGACGAGACCTGGCCTCTCGGCGGACACGGTCCTCCCCCGCCTACTGTTTGCCCACCGGCACGGCGCCGCCCTCCTCAAGAGGAGCTGCCTCCAGTTCTTGGTCGCCCACTTCGGTGAGGTGGTGGACACCGAGGCCTTTGAGGTGTTCCTCGAGAGTGCGGCGGCGGTGGTAGACGGCGGTGGTGAGCTGGTGGACGAGGCGATGCAAGCCTTGGCCGAGTACAGGCGAAATTCACACTGAATTGAAACTCTGTTCTAGTTTCCCCGAGATTGTCTGACATCTCCGCGAAATGACATCTTCGCGAAACTCATAAGCCCTGCCCATGACATCTTCGCGAAATTTTTAGCTCCACCCATGACATCTTCGCGAAATTTTTTGCCATGGACTCAGCCACAGTGAGTGTGTCATGTTAAGGGAGAGTGCGCTAAAAGGGACAGACACTGGCTTGCTCTGTAAACAAAGTCAAGCATTTGCAAGCAGCGAATGCGCTTTAAGGGAAAGTTGCACTGAAGCGCCCTTAAACCAACATTACCATTTTCGGCTTGTAAATAGTTATACAAGAAAACACAACAGCGAGGCCGCCGAAGGCGGCCGAGCAAAAGGAACACCCCAACAATAACCCTAACCTAATATAACCGAGAGTACTCCCCAACAATAACCCTAACCTAATATAACAGCGGGGCCGCCGAAAGCGGCCGAGCAAACGGGAACATCCCAAAAACAACCCTAACCTCACTAAATACCGATAGTAGTTGAGCTTGTGGGTAACCTTTAACAATTACTTGAACATAAATTGTTTGACGACTAAAAGCTATTGATGCCCAACGAGTAAACTTCATGCATTTGAGTTAAAAATGAATGAATCCAAAGTACTTTCTATAAAAAGTCCTTACTCGTTTGTTTAGCAAATTTCGGCTACTTCGATACTGAGATTCAGGTTAAACGAGGTTAATGTTCTTGTTTGCTGTATTCTCGGTTATGTAAGGATTACTGTTGAGAAATTGGCTCTACTAGTTTCAACGGATTCGCTGTTGTATAAGGTTAAAGATATTGTCGGGATGTTCCCCATGGTTCGGCCGCCTTTGTCGGCCTTGCTGTTATATTAGGTTAGGGTTATTGTTGGGGTGTTCTTTTGGCTCGGCCGCCTTCGGCGGCCTCGCTGTTATATTAGGTTGGGGTTATTGTTGGGGTGTTCTTTTGGCTCGGCCGCCTTCGGCGGCCTCGCTGTTATATTAGGTTGGGTTATTGTTGGGGTGTTCTTTTGGCTCGGCCGCCTTCGGCGGCCTCGCTGTTATATTAGGTTAGGGTTATTGTTGGGGAGTACTCTCGGTTATATTAGGTTAGGGTTATTGTTGGGGTGTTCCTTTGGCTCGGCCGCCTTCGGCGGCCTCGCTGTTATTTTAGGTTAGGGTTATTGTTGGGGTGTTCTTTTGGCTCGGCCGCCTTCGGCGGCCTCGCTGTTATATTAGGTTGGGGTTATTGTTGGGTGTTCTTTTGGCTCGGCCGCCTTCGGCGGCCTCGCTGTTATATTAGGTTAGGGTTATTGTTGGGGAGTACTCTCAGTTATATTAGGTTAGGGTTATTGTTGGGATGTTCCCCATGGTTTCGGCCGCCTTTGTCGGCCCTCGCTGTTATTTTAGGTTAGGGTTATTGTTGGGGTGTTCTTTTGGCTCGGCCGCCTTCGGCGGCCTCGCTGTTATATTAGGTTAGGGTTATTTGGTTGGTGTGTTCTTTTGGCTGGCCGCCTTCGGCGGCCTCGCTGTTATATTAGGTTAGGGTTATTGTTGGGGAGTACTCTCGGTTATATTAGGTTAGGGTTATTGTTGGGATGTTCCCCATGGTTCGGCCGCCTTTGTCGGCCTCGCTGTTATATTAGGTTGGGGTTATTGTTGGGGTGTTCTTTTGGCTCGGCCGCCTTCGGCGGCCTCGCTGTTATATTAGGTTAGGGTTATTGTTGAGGTGTTCTTTGGCTCGGCCGCCTTCGGCGGCCTCGCTGTTATATTAGGTTGGGTTATTGTTGGGATACTCGGTATATAGTAGGGTTATTTGGTTCTTTGGCTCGGCCGCCTTCGGCGGCCTCGCTGTTATATTAGGTTAGGGTTATTGTTGGGGTGTTCCTTTTGGCTCGGCCGCCTTCGGCGGCCTCGCTGTTATATTAGGTTAGGGTTATTGTTGGGGAGTACTCTCGGTTATATTAGGTTAGGGTTATTGTTGGGTGTTCCTTTTGGCTCGGCCGCCTTCGGCGGCCTCGCTGTTATATTAGGTTAGGGTTATGTTGGGAGTCTCTGGTTATATAGGTTAGGGTTATTGTTGGGTGTTCTTTGGCTCGGCCGCCTTCGGCGGCCTCGCTGTTATATTAGGTTGGGGTTATTGTTGGGGGTTTTGTGGTTCTTTTGGCGTCGGCCGCCTCGGCGGCCTCGCTGTTATATTAGGTTGGGTTATGTTGGGGTGTTCCGTTATTAGGTTAGGGTATTGTGGGGTTCCTTGGTCGGCGCCTTCGGCGGCTCGCTGTATATATATGGTTGAGGGTTATTGGTTGGTAGGGTGTTCTTTGGCTCGGCCGCTTTCGGCGGCCTCGCTGTTATATTAGGTTAGGGTTATTGTTGGGGTGTTCCTCTCGCGCTCGGCTCGTGTATATTAGGTTAGGGTTATTGGTTGGGGTGTTCCGTTTTGGCTCGGCCGCCTTCGGCGGCCTCGCTGTTATATAGGTGTTTGTCTTGTATGGGGTGTCCTTTTACTCGGCCGCTGGCGCCCGTTGCTTTATTAGCCGAAAATGGTAATGTTGGTTTAAGGGCGCTTCAGAGCAACTTTCCCTTAAAGCGCATTCGCTGCTTGCAAATGCTTGACTTTGTTTACAGAGCAAGCCAGTGTCTGTCCCTTTTAGCGCACTCTTCCTTAACATGACACACTCACTGTGGCTGAGTCCATGGCAAAAAATTTCGCGAAGATGTCATGGTGGAGCTAAAAATTTCGCGAAGATGTCATGGGCAGGGCTTATGAGTTTCGCGAAGATGTCATTTCGCGGAGATGTCTGGCTACCAATTCACACTGAATTGAAACGCCAGCAACTGTTGTTGACGCCGACAGTATGCCACCATGCTCACAACAGTGAGCGTTTTTGCGGCGGCCCGTTCGCATCTATTGAAAAAAAACACCGCAGGACAGTTTTTTTTTATCATCAACAGTGTGAGTTTGGTCTGTACATTGAGGCTGTAAAGAAGAAGAAGAAGAAGTGATGAAGTGATGAAGTGATGTTTTGAGGCGCGATTTCTCCCCCTCTCTCTCTCTCTCTTTACTCTCTGTACTACCATTTTTTTATTTTGTTTTCCCAAAGTTGATCTGCATCTTTACGGCGAATAAAACCGAGCAGATTTTAGTAATTTTTATATTATCACTGCTTTGAAATAACAGTCAGGTAAAGAAGGGGTTGAGAAGGGTTCACAGAAGGGGGGGGATCAAAGAAAGGCACTCAATATAAAATTTAAGTAGAGTGTATAAATGTACTACAATATATCACAGAGGAGCTCAGAGGAGATCAGTGGTGATTGTGTGATTGATTGAGGTAGAAAAGGTGAGGCAAAAGAGAAAGGCTAATCATCACCATCTTACCTTACCTAATTAATCTTTTTCCGGGCGAAAAAGCTCAGTATGGACTGCTGACCTGTTGACTTTCCGGCCGTTGAGACGACTTCAGCAGTGGGACCGTTCTTCTTGTTGACAGGTTTTGAGGTGGTGGAAGTTTGCAGCGCATTTCCACCACCGCCACTTTTCTTCACCGTAAAGTTGGCCTGCTCCGTCAGCCGCTTCTCGGCGCGAAGCTTCTCGCAGGGATCCGCCAGCGAGTCGAGGACCTTCGAGGACTTTGCCGGTCCTTTTTTGGCCTTCTTCGCTGGCGGTGCTGAGGCCTTGAGGGCGGTGAAGGTGTTGGCGGTGGAGGTTGAGGAGCTCTCTTTGTCCTTGTCATCTTTGCTTGAAGAGGGCTGCTCAAGAATGGGTCGCTTTTTCAGCAGAGAGGAAGTTGAGGTAGCCTTTTGTTGTTGCTTTGCTGAAGAAGTTGAAGCAGAGGATGAACCGATGCTGCTGCTGCTGAAGTACTTTGAAGGCTTGAGAAGCGTTGAAGATAGGTAAGAGGAGTTGGAGGTCGAAGGACCGGGCTTGTCAATGTCCATAGGCTCGCCCGTTGTTATTGTTGTCATGGGCTTTGGCTTTTTGCTGCTGCTGTTTGCTGCCATTGCGTCATCGGCCTTTGATTTAGAACCGGCCTTGCCATCATCAGCAGCGGTTTTGATCGTCAAAGGGCGAAACGGCGGTCGTATCTTGATGTGCGGATTGAGGACGTTGGAAAGGCTAAGGGCGAATAGGTGGTAAGAATTAGAAAAGATGAAAAGTAGATCAAAACCCAAGAAGCGAACCTTTGCACCTTCTTCAGATTTTCAATCGTTGGCTCTGCAGGGCTTCGAAGTTGGGTAAAGAAGAGCACTGGTTCGGGGGACTTCTTCGAGGCGAGGTGAACTGAAACGGGTCGGTAGCTGCAGCTCTCAAACTCCGACTTCTTCAGCTCCAGCTCGGTATCGTCGATGAGCGAGAGGGAGTGAGACTTAGAAGAAAAAAGCGATGAAGCTAAAATGTAAATTAGAATCCAAAAATCTTACCACAAAGTCGAGATTTTGGACGCCACCATTTTTCGGCTTCGAGCCGGCAAACTCGTACCTCACCTTCAGCGGCTGATTGTTGTTGTTGTTGTTGTTCTGGCCATGGCCGTACTTGGAGAGGAAGTCTTCGAGTAATCTAGTAAAGAGTGAACATTGCGATTGCGTCATCATCATCACCACCGAACACAAAGCAAAGACAAAACGTACTTATTCGCTTCGGAAATCGGCCGCTGATAACGGTTGCTAATCTTCTTTGGGGTGATCTGCAAAATAAGAAGATAATTCGGAGATAAGGTCATAAAAACATAACTTACCTCAGCACCTCGAACAAAGACCAAACCGTAGAGCTCTTTGAGAATTTGGCCGTCGCTCTTTTGCTGCCGCTGTTGCTGCTTCAGCTTGATCATTTGTTCATCCATGTCACTTTCAAATCAATTTGTCTCTGGTAACCAATGGCAACCAGTCTGTCTGTGTCTATCAAAGCGATTACCACTCTTTTTCACTGCTTTTCATCCGCATCAAATCTGCCGCTGACATTTACGCTGGCTTCAAGCGCGACTCTTTCAACGGTCGAAAAAAAGGCTGCGAAAAAAGAACAACAACAAACTTCGAAAAAAACAGCAAGCAAAACAGAAAGCAAAACAGAAGACACGCAATGTTGCGCGAACTTTCGGTCACTTTCTGCGCGTGCTCAAAACGGCACAGAGGAAAGTAGCCGTCCTTCGACCACTTGATTTCAATAGCTTCGGGACGGCAGACTTCCTCGCTAGAAGCGAAGCACATGCTCACTTTTAGCGCAATTTTTTCCCCTGGCTGCCGCTGCTTTGGCTTTGGCTCTCACGTTTTGCTGCAGTCGCAGTCGCCGCAGAGTTTCGCTCTCTCACTTTTTTCCATTTCCATTTCTATTTCTCTCATTTCGGCAAGAGTATCCCAACGAAAGAGAAGAAGAGGAAGAAGAAGTATCCTCTGGCGCCCGGATTCCCTCTCTCTTTCTCAGCAGAGAACGCAGTATTACCCGTATCGATACAAGACGACAGTTGTGCCACCACAGCAGCAGCAGCAGCACCAGAAGCAGAAGAAAGAATCCGCCAGCAGAATCTTTTCCACTACCACCACAACGGGAACGCTGCACAATATTTCTCTCTGCCTGCAATAGAAAACTGCCGCCGCTGTCAGTTTTGCTGTCAGTCTCACTCTCTCCTCTTCTCATTTTCCCTTCGTTTCTATTTGGAAGCTCTCTCTTTCTCTGCCCGTGTTCCTGGATCGAATCCAAAGAGAAAGTGCTGTTGGAACCACACTGCTGGAACAGAGAGAG